>BOPP01000209.1:1781377-1833905 GCA_017312745.1 Gryllus bimaculatus
CACATCGCTTCCTCCTGGCCTCCTCCACCTACCTCGCCGCTCCGTACGTTTCACCGCTCACGCAACATTCCCCTCACCAATTGCCCCCCCTTCTTTCGTTAACACTCCCACCATGCCACAACTGTCCTGATTCCTCCGCCACCTCCGCCCTCACCGCATCCTTCGTCCTCAACCGCCGTGTCCTCCGTCTCCGCCCTCACCGCCTCCTCCCCCTCACTGCCTTCTCTCCCTCCCACCTCTTCCCTTCTCTCCGCTTCCTCCGCCCTCACTACCTCCTCCGCCCTCACCGCCTCTTCTGCCCTCCTGTACCCTTATCATATCAGACCTTGATGCCCTTGTCCCTGTTGTTTTTTCTGCCTTGTCTTCTCTAACTTTTCGGTGGTTCTTTGCCTGTTCTTCACTCTATAACTGCTATTTATCTCTCAATGACCTTCATGCTTACATTTACCACACCGCTGTTCCCGTAAGCTTTGATCCCCTCTGCAACTCATCTGCCGTTTCTCGCCCCTCTTGCTGATAGGTCTCTGCTATTTTTGTTCTCACCTCGCCACTACCACTCGCACAGTCACTTCCTTTGTCTTAGCGAAATCCTTCGCATAAGCTTTCTCCGCCTCCTTTGCTGTCAGCTTTAATAATGAAAGAATGCCATGTCATTCCAACTACTTTTTCTATCCACCCCAACTGCTGCCCGAGTCCCCGTCTCTAATCTACGCGCCGCAGAAGATGTTGACTGCTCCTTGTTAAACGAACTGCTCTGGAATCCAGAGGTTCCAGAGCGCCTGGCACGGATCGCTGGCGCCAAAGGGGGCGGGCCGGCACGTCGCCGCTGTGGTTACTGCGATGACACGAGGAACAAAGGGAGGATTAGAGGATTAACAGAAAGGAGAGAACGAAAGAAAGCGGAACAATCGGTGAAATGACCCGCGAGATTTCGTCCTCGGCTTCGTAGAACATTTCGCGAGGTCTCGTAGAGGATTCCTTGGAAGCGGTCCAGCGGAGTGTACCTGACAGGACGGCGCCCGGGAGTCACCTTTTGCGCCATCTGCAGAAAAGGTCTCGGAAAGAAATCGCGAAGAAAAGATTCCGCGTAAATTTAAACACTTCAAATCAGTTAAAAATCACTCTGAAAAATGGAACTTTGAGCGGGTCAAATTATTTTATTATTTTCTGGAAAAGACGTTTCATAAACTCTTGGAAATATGGTATTCCTGACATTTTCTTTATCTTACTGTACTCATTACTCTATCAACTCCCTCACTTTCTGTATTTCATCAACAACTCTTGTATCAACTTTTTCTGTCTCCTTCAATATCAGTTACGTTGGCATCGAAGACAATTTCAAAGACATTCTGTAAAATGAATTGCTCGAAATAAGTGTATTATTGTTTTAGTTTTTTTATATTTAGCAGATAGTAATTGCTATATTAAGACTCTTCAATGCAAGATTTATAAACAGCGTTAATTGTATGCGTTATTATCAACAAAGATGATATTCGCCTTTGATTTATAAAATATAATATTCAACAGAAAAAATCATAAATCTTTAAACAAACACAAATTGATATTTCTCGGCTTTAATAGTATATTGGCCTGGCCATAGTGCTAACAGCCTTCACGTTTCACAAAAAGTGAATTTTCTGAAAGCTTTATAGGTTTTCAACGTACTCTTTTTCTAAAAATACCAAGGGAAACATCAGAATCCTTAATATTCCCGGAGGAATAAGAGTTAAATATTTAACCAGATATCACAGCTCTAATGGAAAAGTTTATTATTTTAGTTTACTCGTACATTGCGTTGCAAAACGTTCGGAGAGCATTGAAAAGCTCCGCTTCCTCTCCTCACAATGACATTTCCTCAAGAGCCATGACAGTAGATATGTCTTTCACAATTAGTGTCCGCCATAAATCTCCCGTGACGGGCTCCTCCAATGGAGCATTCCTCGACATCACTTCGCCTGCTTCTTCTTTGAATTTGGTCGTTTCCTCCCGTGTTTCCTGCTCTCAGGATATAGCACCGATTGTCTGCCACGACGGCTATTAGTCACCGCCGAAAATACGAGGAAGGCCCAAACTTCACGTTCCAAGAGAACCTAGACAAATGGCCGACTTAATTCTCGCCGCTGATTAAAACGCACGAAAACCGAGAACGTTAAGGCGTTTCGCGTGACTTAGCTCCCCACTCGGCGCGAATCTTCATTAGCGCAACGCGCATCCGATACCCGCATCCCCTGCAAAATGCGCCCGCGGAGCCATACATTAACAATGTAATATCGGGCGTAAAAAGAACCGAGCTTGCAGCTGCTGTTGCAGCGGCGACGTCGTTGCCATAAATAGCGGCTGCCTGTCGTCTGCGTCGGAATGAAAAAGCGCTTCTTGCCTCGTGTACCGTGTGAAATATGCGCTCGCGGGGTGAGAAGAGGCTAGATGGGGTGGGGTGGGGTGGGTGCTGTGCCGCCCCAGAGAGGGCAGCGTGCAGCATCCCGCCTGAGATTCGCCGCGACCAGAGGTACGCAGCGCGGTGTTCCCCAGGGTCTTGACCATTCCGCAAAATTTTCTTGGTTATATTAAATTCGTACGGTTGCCTCAGAAATGGTTGTTCGAGATATAAAAAACTTAACGAGATGTATAGTATTAAAGAATTTAGAGTCATTGTTTTTGCGAAAGCTCTGTATCTTTCGTTGCAATAATTTTGATGATTTAGTAAGAAACGTTTTGATGTGATTAAATGTCTCTATCATGAAGAGTGGAGAAGTATTGTACATATTCGCTCATGTTTCGTTAAATACAATTCTTAATCTTATTCAAATTATGAAGTTCAAAAAGATCATGGGTCTAATTTCGGACCCAAGATACGAAAACCAACTTATATATAATATGTCTATTACTATACTACAATGAAAACGGCTTAATTCGTAAACGAGTTTTGCTACTTCACTGTTTCCACCACAAACGGCCTATTTTTAGGTCCGTGCGAAGTAGTTGCTTGAATAAAGGACGTCTTAGGAGTTGTTAGGATCGATTATTCATTGTGTGAAATTTCATTCGAAAGTCAGGAACATTTACCAGAAAATAGTTTTCATCGGTTAAAGCCTACGTTAAAGCCTGTAACAGCTCCGCTATTAATATTTTCATACATTTCTGAATTTATAAACTGGTCTGGGTACAGATCACCGAATTGCACCAAGCGCGTAATAATTGTTTAATAAATTTAGGTTGCATAAAGTGCAAAGTAATATACTTAATTTATACTTGATATTTAATCCACCGAAAGAGAAAAAAAAAGGAATATTTAATTCCATGATTTCGCACAGTACTGCTATTAGATTTTACTTGAAAAATTATTTCAAGAGACCGAAATAAATTGTACAATGGGCTCCTACGATCTCAAACGCTACCCGCCCCCTCATCCTCTCCTATGTCGCCGGTACCGCAACCCATTTCCCACAAAATCGCTCCCATCACCTCCGCTCTACCATCATTATCTCCTCCTCCTCCTCCCCCACTGACCGGCGCTGCCCCACTGCCGCTGCGGTCGGGCGGGTCGTCGCCCGGCCTTCCGGCCGCCCTCGCCCGTGACCCGCGCGGCCTCCGGGCCGGAACCCGCGCCGCCCGGGAGGTCAAACGCCAGCGCGTCGCCGCGCCGGTCGCGCCCTCCTCGCCCCGCCCGCCCTTGCCACGCCCACCGCCCGGATCTGCGGATTTCGCCGCTCCACCACACAATCTGCGGGCGACCTTTCGCCGCCAACTTGGGGCGCCTTGGACCTCCGCGCCGCCCGCGCCGCCCGCTCTGGAAACGCGGCCCGCAGCGAATTTCTCATCTCCTGCACAGCCCTCAAGGGGAGGAGCGGCTCACAATGCTCCCTGCCTAATGAGATCTTAACGCCTACGGATTCGTCTTAAAGCATGAATTAAAGCACTTTTATTCGGGTAGATTTACAATGTATGAAAACGTCTTACTACACCCCGAATTCAGATACGAATAATTTCCTTCCGCCATTTCTTATCTTCCTAATCAAGTTCATCGACCCCCATCTTTTTCCGTTTTTGTTACTGAATGATTATGCAGTATTAAACGGTAAATAAATGAGCACTCACAGATTAAAAGAAAACATATTTTTACTTCAAGCCGTAATTTTCTGAAAAGCATAAACGAAAGATTAAAAGAACAATGTTCGTCGAAAGATGCAACGGTAATGCGACCATAATGACCATTTTAAAATTCACCTTTACTGTGCAATAGACACACTGAAGAATAAGTTCGACGGAGATTTCAAAGTTTAGCTTCCATACCTTCTGATTTTTTATTTCTTTACAAGACTTTCGTTAAACGAATCCTCAATCGGCGTTAAAATACAAAGATGGTTTAAATGCCATGGATTTGCATTTGAAAGCTACAAACACCAAATAAAATAATTATTGCCTGCCTTTAAAAAATGCAGATTAATTTGCACTTCTTATTTACCATGAAGAATACGGCTTAGGAATCAGCTATCCCAATACAAGCACTGCATTTAATCTACAATATCATTGACGCTATCTGTGACTTCTGCCAGCTGTGAAAGATCTTTCAGCGAAATTAAATTAATTTTTTTTAAGATTGCAGATTGTACAAGAACGTTTCAGTAATTCCGTTAAACTATTGATTGAGTATGACATTGCAAAAAAATTTAATGTAGATCATATTATTGACAAATCGGCCTCAGAAAATGCCAGAAAAGTGAACTTTTAAGAGATAATGTAATGTCTAAATGAGCA
This sequence comes from Gryllus bimaculatus, assembly GCA_017312745.1. Lineage (NCBI taxonomy): Eukaryota > Metazoa > Arthropoda > Insecta > Orthoptera > Gryllidae > Gryllus > Gryllus bimaculatus. The sequence continues at coordinate 1,786,133 of BOPP01000209.1, forward strand.
AACTCCTATTGTATTTTTCCCTTCCTATATAATAGAAAGAACTAATTCTATGCTTAGATGTACACATAAGTTAAATATAAATTAATTTTACAAAGTTATTGTCTTGTTTCTCTCCATAGCAAATAAGACTTGAGGAGGGGGCAAAATTCAAATATTGCCGGCGGTCATGGCCCTAGCCTGGTAATAACAATCAACAATGACAGTTGATCTTTCCATTTTCACATTAAACACAATTAAAGGACGTAATTTAAAATAACAAATATAAAATAAATAATAATAATAAATAATAATAATTAATAATAATAATAATAATAATTAATAATAATAATAATAATTAATAATAATAAAGATTAATTTAAGAACTCTAAATTAAAGAAAAGATTAAAAGATTAATTTCTAAAAGATTAATTTGTAAACCTCCAAAGAAAGAAACGAACAAATAAATATGAAATACTATACACATTCTAATTTACGCAGCATCCAACTGCTTCAAACACCTCTAAAATTACGATCAAGAAGAGTAGGATTTTCAGAGAAGGCGACGAACTTTGAGCTCATTTACACCAAAAATACTCATATTAGGAAAAATTCAACATGACCTTATTTGAAAATCTGTTCTTAATGAACATATTTCATTCGGAAACATATGAATATTCATAATTGTAGCTCTAGAAAGACGCCGAAAAATATGTGAAATTTTCAATTTTCGAAAAATCAGGGTTTTCTACCGACATAAGACCTGCGTCATTCTCCTAAATGTCCTTCACACTTTCCGTTTATAAAATTTAATCAAAATCAATGGCGCCTTTTTTTCATTTTGAAAATGTCCCAGGTGCTTGATATAAAGTACTCAAAATTAAAATATCTGTTTCAAATTCAAGGAGCCGCGACATCAGCCAGATCGATTGATTCGATATCGGGGATCGATAGGAAGAGAATCGACTGAACAGTTTAGCCGCTAGGGTTGTTCACAGACGTACAGACAGACATACAGACGTTTTGCCATCAATCGATTTTTGGGTACCAAGGACTCACAAAATAGGGATTCTGGCTTGACAACGTGTTAGAGAATTTTTTTCTAAACGTAGCAACTGGATTTACCCAGTATTTTGTTCCTATGGCTGTGCAATAAGACTTTTCTGCCGAAAGTTCACTGTTGTTTGTTTGTTTGTTTTTGTTGTTGTTTTCAGCATTACATAACTTTCCCTTCTTAAAAAGTTCCTTCTTATGCGCGAGAAAGTAAAAATAGATGGTTACAAAAACCTGTAGATCAGTCTCATTATACAGTAAATATCAGGAAGAACAAACATGTTTCGAATTCAATGGCCACAAACCGATAAGCATGAAATGTAAAAGGAAAGTACTGTGTTCATGAGAATACACTAAGATATTGAACATTTTCACATTTTTAGGCTTCCAAGAGGGAGTTAAATCCTTAATATTACGATTAGAGTTGCAAATGTAGTAGCATAGTCCATTTTCAGAGTCTAGGAGTCCCCATTCCTTCTTATGGCATTATCTCCCTGATCAACTCAATTTGAACATTCTATGACATGTCTGTAATATTATATTTATTTAGATATGACAAATAATAATTGCTGTTTTCAGTTGATAATTTTCCTTATTCTTAAAAATCGTATTACTTGAAGGAAAGCTAGATGAACTCTTCAAAAAAAGAAACCGAAAGGAACGATTTCCCACTGTCATGTCTTAATTTATATGTTCTATTGATTTTCCTGTGCAGTATTCTCATCTCCAAATAATTTTCTGAAAACGTTTGTAAAAGTAGACAAAAATGTAAATTTTTGTGTTGTCAAGAAATGGAAGTTATTCTGTGGCTGTTCATTTCCGAGCCAGACGAGTTTGAAATTGATTAACCTATAATGCAATAAATATTTATTTAAATCATTGAAAACTAAAAAAATATTGAAAATTGATGACGATGAAATTAAATCAAAATTATTAAATGTACTTTTTTCTTGAATGATTATTATATTGTGCGAAATACTCATTTATGAAGTCGAATTACTACTCTACAAAATACATTATTCGCTATTGACTAAAAAGATTGTATTTTGTAAAAATTTGACCTACATTTTCCCTTTTTACAGTTCAATTAAGATTAAATTTTTAAAGTTTTGTGTATTTTAGATTTGCTTCGGCTTACTGCAACAGACAGTGCCCTTGATTTCAGAACTTCTGTGCTTGCTCGATCCCCACAGTCAATGACAAGAGTGAATTCGTTTCCACGTAGGTTACGAGTTCCAGTTCACTTGCCCCAGGCGTATATTTGCATTTGTTTGCACGCATTTGCCGCACATGTGTAAAGCAAACAAAAGAGCATTCAGGTATTTCTCGGTAGCAATTATTTGCATTGTCCCTAGAATGTGCTAACAGGGCTCAAATGAACAGGCGATTCAGGCGAGGTTGAGTCAGCATTTCTCTTACTCACGTGGTTTTAATCTGAACACAAACGCAGGAAAGTCAGAGTATAATACAAAGAACTTTATTTTATTTTTGGATAAAGCATAAAAAATAAAAATTTTCCATGCGATGGCACTGAAAAAAATGTTGAATGAAGTGCAAAGGCATTAAATACATTGACCTGGCGTTTCTATGCGATCAACACGAGCATCCAAACTTTTCTTTTTTTATTATTTGTGAGCAAAATTAAAACATATATTTCAACGTTTTTCCTATTTGCATATTTATAATTTTGTAACGTGTTTTCTACAACATCTTCTTTGGGAAAATTATTCAATATAAACATCCTTTTCATTAACAAGAAAGCATTCGTCTGATTTTCAACAGCCTCCAAATGGTCCTTAACGTCAAGAAGACGAAGAAACGTTCGTTAACCTACCCCCAAAATGACAGGATTTCCCCATGATCTGAAATTAGTTACCCGCACTCGTTCGCAAATACCTTCAAGACAAAGTTTTTATAGGTGTAGAAACAGATTCTATAATATATTTTGTATGGTATCACGGTACAATAGCGATTACGTAGGTTCTCAAACAACTCGAATTCAGGGTTATCAGCTGTAAATCTCCGCAGGCATAGACTAGAAAAGAAGTAACTAATGAGAAGAAAATAATAACAGTCGAGCAATTGTGATTTATTATTGTTAAAGTATCAACTAGGTTAGATTAGTAGAGAAGGAAAGGTATATTCGATCTAGTGACTGCTTAAAAAATGAAAAACGCAAACTCAAAGCAAGTGTATTTAGTTAAATCTCGATTGAAATTTCATTGCTACTAATGAACTCATAATCAAAAGCAACGCTTCAAACGACTTTTTTGCATCAACGTAGAATGAAAAATAAATTGTATCTCGGAAAGCAATGAAAATTATCGTCGCCTGTCAACCAAGATAACAGAAATAGGACGATCCTCCTAAATACAATCAACGACTATTCACCACCAGTCAACGACGCGCCCTGCGACGCGGCCCTCAGTTCAACTGTTTCCGCTAATAAGTCCCGGAAAAAAAAAATGGCCACCGAGCGCCTCTCAATCGACTTCCGTCCCTCCGATTCCGCTCTTTCAGCTCCCACCGGAAATGCGAAATTGATGGCGAGGCGCCCGCTCACGCCCGCCGCCGCTCCCTCGGAAGCGATAGCTCAGCGCCGCCCTCCCGCGGCGATGCGCCGTCCCGCCCAGTCACCCCGCCGAGGGACCATCAGGGGCAACTCTGCCCGCGCTAAGTTTCCATTCTGTGATCAGTTTGTTTTCGGGCACTTCGATTGTTATGGTCGTTAGTCATGTGTAGGGGATGGATTCTGATGACCTATAACAAAAATTAGCCCTCTCTCTCTCTCCGTCCCTCTCTCTCTCCGTCCCTCTCTCCATCCCTCTCCCCCCGTCCCTCTCTCTCCGTCCCTCTCCCTCCGTCCGAGAGAGAGAGAGAGAGAGAGAGAGAGAGAGAGAGAGAATACTTGCAATGGCTGTCATTACAATTTCTGAGCGCAGAAATCGAATAGGCTACTCAGGAATACTGTGGGGAAATTTGATGCATCTCGTAAATATTATTTGAAAAAAGAACCATCAAAATAATATTGAAATGGTTGAAATCAGCTGAAAATGTTTTAAAATGACGGTAAGGGGTAAAAATGACTTTATACTCGAAATAGACGAAAATTGTTGTGCAAAAGTAGGTAATTACCTTTTAATATCGCCTAAATTAGATGTCCATACTAAAAGGCATAGTTCTAAAGCGAAAAGAAAAACAGGACTACATTAATATCCGCTCCCTAGTTATGTGTAATGCATGATATATTCCGGGAGGTGGCGGTTGTGGTCTACGTGGTTTCTGTGTTTCCCTGTCCAGGTATCTCCACTAATGCGCACCACCCCAGCCGGGACAAGTTCTAAGTATACGACCGAGCTCCTGACATGTATGGTATTGTAGTACCTGTGTGGGTAAAGGGAGAGCAAAGGATGAAGAACGAGGAAGGAAATATCGCGCGTGTCCCGCGACCCGTTTGTTAAGGCACTGCATTCTCCTGGTGGTGATCGGAGAAAACACGGAACGCTACCTATCAAAGCTGCCGGGCGCTAGAATTTTTCTTGAGATATTGAGAGAATTTGAGCTAGCTATATCAGAAGTAGTGTCGAATATCGGCCATCGTCCAGACACGAAATCTAGGACCTCCCGTCAGAGATTCTGTGGTGAGAACTGGTGCCCTGGGGCATTTCAGCGATTTCAGTGAGATTGCTGTTGCACAAAGCGACCCGCGGCCGCTTAATGCAGTGTCATTTCTTTTCCCATTCCCCATTTCACCAAGAACTGCATATTCTTTGCCATTATTCACATCTTCCGATAGAGCAGCATCTCTCTATGATTTTCCTGGGAATCACCCGTAATGCCTGGTGCCAGCAGCATTGTGGCTGTGGATACAAGTTAGTTGTGTCGTCTTCATGCAATTCAAGATTCGTTCAATCATTTATAAATAAATTCCGTCGTAGTAATTTAAGTGTTTCACTTCCTGCCGTATGAAACTCAGAACTACTACGAGAAACGATTCCACTGTGTCAGGTTAATTTATCAAACGTATGTTTTAAAGAAAAGTTTGTGTTATAGAAATTTCGGGTGATGCAGTGAATAGATCACTTTAAGAAAGTTTTCGACACGACTTTTGAGAATTATTACGTAGGAAAATTACATCTAGTGAAGAGTTCAAGGATGCTAGAACAAACGGTTTCAGAAATTTCTAAAAAAATCACTGAACTGTTCTTGATGAACACAGTAGGTGATGCATTAGCACTCAACGCCAGATCTAGACGTTCAATAATAATAATAACAATAACAACAACAACAACAACAAACATCAGCAGCAATCGTTCTAAGCAGAAGCTAATTATTATCGAATATCATTGGTGACCACTTGCAATTTGTCTAAAACCCCATTCCAGTACTAGCCGTCCACGATTCAGAATGAAACGGTCGAGTCGTAAGAATCAACGTGAACTCAGCCCCAACAACAGGGATTTGGAAACATTGTCAAAAGATGTTGGATCGTTCATACAGAAAGCGACGAATGGGTGTAAATATTGGTTTATAACCTAAAATCTCCACACCACGTATTGACATTATACCACACACCGCACCATCGCCCGTCACGCTTTGTAACAAAATCTCAAAACATCGAACGTGTCGATTCAAATAATATTTAATGTTGTCATGTGTGTACATGTTGTCAGCTAGGAACTTTTTCTCTGAACATAGATATTTTTCAAGTATGTTATTTCAAGTAGTTATGTTTCAAGATGTTTTATTATTGATACATATTTTCCTTTGAGAATTTTCTTCCATATTGAATAATTTACTTACGGAAAAAGTCGGTTTAAATGCTTTGTTTTACAACTGATGATATTATGTTTTATAAATGATAAAAAGCTTGAAGGAACTTTCTATCGGTGACCTTCTTTAGGAACACATTTACATTCACACATACTCAAACACAAGTGGTTTAGGTGTTTTTGTATACGTTTAAAGATAAAAAGCCAACAATCCAGGGCACCAAAGCAATGCCAAATCAACTTCTAACTGTCCCATGGAAAACTCATAATTCCCAGTGACTAGTGGAAGTAATCGTTTAGTTCGTGAAGACCCTGTAAAAAGTTCACCTACTGAAGCACGCGGCACAACAGTAGTTATCGAACACGCAACGTGTGGTGCCACTTGTGCGACGAAGGCGACAACAGGTGCCCTTGAATGCTCGTCCATCACCCTTGCAAACGGAATAGTAGTATCGTCGCCAGTGCGAACGGTAGCAGCGGCTCTGTGGTGCTTCTTGGAGCATCAGAAGCTCACCACCTTCGTGGTGCGAAGTTCAGGTGTTTCTTGTTTCACACGTAAGTAGCTTTCACGAGTGAAATTAACAAAATCCTATAAAGTGCGATGTGAATGATTTATATTCTAAGATCTTACTCTATTGGCGAATTTTATTGCTTTATTACTATCAATGCTCAGTATCAGAAGACTACATGAACAGCAATGAAATATAATAAGTATTTTAAGTGCAATTTTTTGGCCTTGTGTTTATTTTGTTGATGCTATTGAAGCCAAAATAAAATAAAAACCCAGTAATCAAATGAAATATACCATTATTGCAAGTATTATGTTTTTATTGATAGTTACAAATAAAAGAGAAATAAAACTAAAATATAACAATATTTTTTTGCAAATAACTTAGGTAAATCATTTACTATTAGTACATTCAAAAATATGGTAATGAACTTAATACTTCATTCTTTAAAGCAAATGTTTGACTATTTGGTAGCAAAATAAGACTCACAAGGAAATATCTCTATTCAATATGTAAATTCAATTAAAGACATCTAAAAATTACGAAGTATACTATGCCTTCGATGGGTGAACTTCGTTACATAGAAAAATCTTTCTTTACATACTACACAATTATAATGATTTTTACACCATTCTTTGATTACTACCGGTCATTATACACTTTTTTAACTTGTTAATTTTATAATACCTAGAACTTTTAAATAAGCTTTATTTTCTGCAATTTTATGTAACGTTTGAAACTGTAAGATTATATTTGCAAAAGATTTTTCAATGTGACGACATATTCAACACGCGTAATGCTACGCCGAGAAACGCTCGTAGGAAAAATATGTATAATCCCTTTATAAGTTGATGACTCAAATCTGCTTTGTACGCGTGTTATGGACTTTCCGATATCCATGATAATGCTTTTTCTGTGAACATAAATGTGAAAATGAACGTTGGTTTGAAATTAACCAAGAAAAAATTGTTAGTAGTAATACGAGTGATTAAGTAATCAATTATTGTTTCCGAGCGCGTGAACCTCAGTGGCCAGTTGTCCCGTCAGTGTAGCGCATGGTGTGCCGGGAGGTGGCGTGGTGTCGTCTCTGAGGACGAGAGATTCGGAGCCGACCTACACGCCGGCGTGCGAGGTTTCCTCCTTTCCGCTACCATGGCTGCGCCACTGCCGAGGCGGACTCTTTAAGTTGCCGACAATGGTAGTGTAGAGCAAATAAGTGCACGTGTGCGAGTGTATAAAGGAAGAGAAGGGGACAGTTATGACGAAGGTGATAAAAAAGAATGATCGTGCGCGGTCCATGGCCTGTGAGGGCACTGCACCGACATTCTCCTGGAGATCGGAAAAACCTCGGATAATTACCGACTAGAAATGTCCTGTTACAATTCTCCTCCAGATATTGTTTAATTCGACGTAGCAATATGGAGAAAGAAAGGCTTACGAAACAGTGACATAAGATCGTCCACATCAATTTTATGAACATTGCTGTACAACATGCTGTTTTCCCATGCAACATTTGTTGCCGATTTCCCAAACTGAGCGGTTTCATACAGGGAATTTGTTTCGACGTGGCGATTTCTTGACGTGTGTATCGAAAGTTTTGTGAACGCGGGGCGTGATATTCTCTGCAAGTTGGAATATACGATTACGATTTCTCAATAACGGGATATCACAAACAGTTTATCAGAGTTAATCCGTGAAAGAATGGACTTTTGTGTGTTTGAAGACAACATTGAATCAATCTGTACATAATACGCTAAGAAAAGATTATGTTTTTGTACAATTTAAAAGACATCGGTACATAATCCCATAAATTATCTCATCGGTGCATCAAACCCTCTTTTGACGAAAACTAGAAATTTGTAGATTATGCTACGGCGACATCAAAAGCCACCGATGAACGATACGCCGCAACTCTCATTCCCCGTAACTAAAGGCTGGTGCAGCACAATTTTAAAATTTTCAAAAAATTTAGATCTGTCATTCGTAATAAATAGATTTCCTTTTTCAGTTATCAACAAAGTACATTATTTTATTGTATCTCTTTGCTGTGTGTTTCATAGACAACATGTGAAAGGCGTTTTACACATTTTCTCTATTTATATATTGTATTTAACAATGCGCTTAATAAATATATTGTGGGTAACGAAGAAGATTAATGAGAGTACTGTGGTGGAATCACAAAAACCAGAGGAAGATTTTTCATTAACCTCTTTCCTCAATAAAATAATTTCTAAACAGATTGGCCACACATCTCGTAGTCCTTTAATTGCAATTTTTTTATTACTTGAAAAACGATTCGATAGAGCAAAATATTTCTATATATACTGTGAAATCCTGTACTTCATTTGGACGCTCTTTGATATGTGTGTATTACAACGGCCATGGTCTCCTTTTAATTTAAAACTTGGCTGGCAAGCCCTGCATTGCGGTGGCGTCTGCGAGCACGTGACGTGCGGAGACCGTGCAGGCGCGGGGGCGGCCTGTCACCTGCAGTGTGCGCTCTCCGGGGTGGTCAAGGGAGAGAAAGGGTGGGGTGGGGGACATGTGCCTCTGGCGCAGGTCACGTGAGCGTACTCGCGCTTTGCGACCCACGCTCCGGGCGGACGGATTTTCCAATACGTTTTAGCAGAAACTCCAGACGGGATTCCGACATGCTCACAGGTTAGGACGTTCCGAATTCTCAAAAATTATATTTTAAAACAAAGTGTCACATGATTTAGAAAGTTTCCTTCAATACTTTCCAGCATCGGAAGTACTGTGCAATTTATAATCATATTATAATACTAAGGAAGCGTGAATTTGAGTGTGAAACATTATGAAATCAACCATAAACTAAAAATTATCATTTTGGAATAGGGATTATAAACACATTTTTCTGCTTAAGCAAGAGGTTAAAGAATGTAGCGTTATCAAAGCGGTATGTCGAAGTAAGTACGTAGAATAGTAGGAAATATCTTTAGAGATTATGAATTTTAATTAGATTGTTTAATTTGTCGAATTTTGGAACTTTTTTCTAGAAAAGGTTCGTTTGCAGTACGAGAAGTTACAATAAAGGATAAAACATTTTTTAATGTTATTTTCCTTTCGAGAAATAAATTCTTCTTTCAAAAGAAGCAATCAATCATAATGTAAGTTGAGTCTACAATATTACAAAAAGGTAAATATAAAAAAGTAAGTAAATAACATACGAGTATATCCCTACAATTTGTTTGAGAATATGACAAACAGAACTAATGCAAAATCTGTTAGGTCTAACTATTTAGAATATCACATTTATATGTATTTAACGTCCCCGACGTGTTTTAAAAAAGGGCAAATCTACAAATGATATTTTCTGTTTATTGGAGAATAGAATTCGTCCCCCGGGTGTTCGTTTTAATTGACTCTAAATTCGAGCACAGTATGCGGAGCATTTGCTAATTGAATTCTGTAATGGCTTAGAAGGTTTTATCCATCACTTTACCCTGTCCTGTTACACATCCACTTTATTGTCATGTAACATACTAACCAAAGAATATCACAACTCTTAAAACCGAGCAAAAAGTTGTCTGCAGAGAAGGATAGATTTCAGTTAATAATATTTCAATACTACTTACAGTTAGCTAAATAACAAGTGAAAGACCTACTAGTTCTTATTGCAATGTTGAATAACGTTATGAGAATAACGTACTCAACTGCAGACAACTTGAAAAACAACTATTGAATTATGTTTGCATAGTGTACAGTATTAACTCAACATTTAACAATTATTATTTAACAATTATAATTTAAAATATAATTTCAAATTCTTCCATTAATTCTTCCTTTTGCTTGTTTTCGTAAAATAATACACTCAGTTTCTTTATTGACTTTTAGTAAATTAGTTGAATATCTAAGATTTTCGTAACGTACTTTACATGGGATTTTGTTTGGATTGATTGATTAGCGATTCCGGGCGCGTCATCGCCGCAGGTCATTAGTCCCATAAGTGCAGTGTACGATTTCGGTGCTCTTCCCCGGCTAGATCACGTGCCGACCTACGTCGGTTTGCGGGGTTTTCCTCAACCAAGTATCTCACAGCGTCGGAGCACCGCCTCGGAGATAATCTCTGATCCTCCAACTAGTCTCCCGACACGTGGGGTAGTGTAGTGCTTGTTATTGTATGTGTAAGTCAGGGGCGAGAATAGAACACTGAAGAGAAAAGAAAGAACGTGCACGGTGCGAGGCCGTTTGTTAAGGTACTACTTCGGCATTTGCTTGTGTTGTTCGTAGAAACTACGGAAAACTATCATCAGAAAATCCGGATGCTAGTTCTCATCCAGACAGCGACTGAATTCGGTCTAGCTATGTAGCTAGAGTCGAAAATCTGCCAATGTCGGGACTCGAAACCTACCACCTCCCGGACAGGGGCGCTGTAGCGACATCAGTTGATGCCCTGAACCACCTCGGCCACCATGACCTTCGCCGGCCTTTACATTTTGAAGATTAAGTCCATGAACGAGAAATATTTCGACATGAGAAATATAGTATAATTCGTCTCATCTCAAATTAATTTAATTTCGAAGAATTCTTCCAGCATCATTAGGATGTCGTGTGAGAAAGGACGTGTCGCCTGAAAATTGTGATCACAGAATAAATTGGGATGTGACTTAGCTATGTTTTATTTATGTCAAAACCAGAATAAATTTTGTTTATCATTACTGTTGACTTTCACATTTGGGAACCTGAGCCATGAATATGTTAGTCGCGTTACTTGTCGATAATACTAAATGTATTACAGAAAACCTAATCTCACAAATGGAAAGTTGTGGTTTCAATGCAGTAAAATGTTACTCGATACTCTAGCATATAGACCAAAGAAAATCACTTGAACAACAGGAAAATATAGTGCTAATCCATTCGAAATGAACTGCTAATATATCACACGAACAGGCTTAGATGTTCGGATCTGCTCTCTAATCTGAAAGCCTGTGATCTATTCCATACGACAGCCGCTCCACGTCCGTGTGCGGTGCAAACAGAACCTCCGACAAAAGCTTTGTGGAGATGAGAAGACAGAGTGCATCGCGTTTTCAGTTACAGCTGCCATCACGGGATTTCTTCAAACACGAGCGAACCTTACTCCACCCTCGCCTTCCATGTGCCTCCGCTGCCTTCTGCGTCCACACTCTCCCTTGGAACTTTGAATATTGTTTACATGATTATACCAATTTTTTGTTATGTTAAAATCAATCCTTGTGTACATAAAATCATGTTATGTATGAATGAAACGTTTGTTGATGTAAGGTCAAAATGAGTTTAATATTGATTATATGTCTAAATCAAGTTTTGTTTTATGTTAAAATTAATCCTTGTTTATGCGAAAGTACGTTACGTATATTCTCATTTTTTGTTGATGTAATTGAGGTCGCTAATGACCAAAAAGTTGAAGAGACCTAAAAATAATATTGAAAAACACCGCTCTTGGCGCCACCAGTCGATGCAAACGGGAAGACAGAATTCGCCCCAGGAAACAGTTCTTGCAAATTATAACAATTTTTTGTTTGATGGAACAAGATATTTATATAACTTAAATAAATGTTATTAAACTACTGAAACTCAAAATTAAAACAAAGTAGATAAGTTTTATGAAGCTACCTTACCAATTCCTTCGAAATTAGGAGTGCAATTGCACCCCCTGCAATTAATTTGCGGCGCCCATGTCAGTCATTATATTCTGTCTTCTACGTTAGATATTAGACGGTTTTATCAAGCTCTTCATTATCTCGCCTTTTCTCTCGAATTCCATAACACTTATCACAGATCTTTCTACTCACCCACATGTATGCTGCTCCAATTTTTAAGATACCTGTATCATAGTTATATCCTACATTTCTATTAACTTATTCATTACTCTCATTATTCCTGTCTTAACATACATCCGGTATTCATGCCGTTCATTCCGTTGTTCATATTCTGTCTCTTTAACTTCATTAATTCACCCAACTCACTAAAAAATGCAAATCTTGCTTGCTTTTAATATTTGAAAAATAAACCCTCGAATTAATTGATGTAGTATAAATTTAAATAGTCTTCATGTTGGAGACGATCAGATCAGCATTTCTCAAGCTCAAAGTAGTCAATACAAAAGCAATGGTTACAAACTTCTGATCGTATAGGATTATTGCTACATTCTTGAAATTCTGTTCAGAGAAACGTGACTTTCAAGTTTTACCAGCATCCAAAAATTGCATTTCTTCCCACCTCGTTCCACTCGTTATTTCTGTCATTTTAATATCTCCCATTTATATATTCCGCTCCGCTTTGCTTCGCCTTTTCTCTCCCCCTCTCCGTTCTCTTCCCTGAGCTCTGCGCCTCCGCGCCACCCTCACACCCTGCTCGTGCCCCCTCTCACGCTATCCACGCCGCCCCATTCCCCACCGCTCCGCACCGCCCCACGCCCCATATCCCGCGCCTGCAGCATATTACTGCCACCAACGCTCCCTCAAGCCCCATCGCGCCTCCCCCGCACCTCCCCGAGCCGCCACACACGCCCGTCGCCCCGCGCAAGCCCCGCCCCCCCGCCCCCCCGCCGCCTTTCACCACCGCTGCACTGCCCCACAGCTCCATTGAGCCCGGTTCCCGCGTCACCATAACTCGCCTCGCCCACTCTCAAAACCCCAATTACGGAAAATCCCCCGCCCCGCCTCGCGCAGGTCCGCCCCTCCCCGCCTCGTGCCCACGGCCTCGCGCAGGTCAACGCCCCTTCCACTTCGTGGCAGCCCCACCCCGACCCCGCTCGCGCAGCTCCCCCCGCCCCGCCTCGTGGCAGCCGCCACCTCCGCCAACACTCCCGCCTCGCGGCAGCCCCGCCCCCTCCCGCCTCGTGCAGCCCCACCTACCTCCCGCCGTCGCGCAGCGCCAGCCCGCACAGCACCCCCACCCCGCCAGCCCCGCCCCTACCCGCCTCGCGTGCAGCCCAGGCCCTCCCCGCCTCGCGCAGCGCAGCACCCCGCCCCGCCTCGCGCAGGCGCAGCCACCCGCCCCGCCTCGCGAAGCTCCGTCCCCTCCCCACTTGCCCGCGTCACGATGCCGTGCCCACCGGCGCGTGCTTCGCATATTCAGCGCCAGCAGCTCAGCCCCGTGCCTGCAGCCGTGGCGTCGCCTCCGCTCGCCCCTCCTCGCCCGGCGTCGCGTCGCGTCGCGTCGCGTCGCGTCCCGGGGAGTTAGCGACTTGCGAACTCTGGCGGCGAAGTTTGTCAACCCCAGCGACGCTATCAGAGCCGATTTAGGCGGAGACGGAGGCGTCGGCGGCACCCCCTGCCTCGCACGCTGTCGCGTCAAAAGACAAGCGAGACCCCCACTCCGATCACACGATGGGCCGCATTGACGCCACACATGCCTATGGTCTGTTTGCGGATTTGCAAGTAGCCAGGCTTGCTGAAATAGCAGCGTCAGGGCAAACAACTTAAATACAGGTGTGATCAGAAAATTCATGAGCACCACACTAATCAAGAAATCAAAACACCAAACGAACAGGCAAAGCTTGCAAATAATCAGAAGAGGTTCACGAAATAACTAATATTTTTTAAAAAAATACCACTGTTATACTAGGGGTGGGTATTTGTGCTCATCCCCATTTATTTCCAAATATCACAACTAAGTTCCAACTTCCCTTTCCAACTGTAGTTTTAAGTATGAAAATGGATCTAGAAGCTGCAACCATCTTTCAATGTTAACATCCTGCTCGTTATGTGATATTGATTGAAATATATCTCGTTTGTCTCAAGAGTGTTAGAAGTAGTAGTTTGTAATAATAATTTTCAAAAGGTAAATTTCATTTGTTTCCGTATTATAGTATGTCCGAATAACTCTACCTACCAGAATGAAACAAGTTTGTAATGGAAATAAGTAATACAATAGATTGAGGTAACAATTAGATATAAATTGTGCAAAAGGTTTGTCCTTTTTAAGGATATGTTCCTGTTTCACAAACAAGAGCAATTTTTCCATCTGCTCTCTCACTAGCTCCTACTGTATTCGAAATGGTTACGCATTTCCAGGTAATATGTCGCCTCGAGGTCTCCCTGCAGTGCTCGCATTTCGGTCCAGTGTGAGCCCGCATCGCGAGGCGGCAGCCGCTGACGGCCGCTCGGGGGGGGGGCGTGGCGTTAAGCACGATGGATCACGTCGCGTGCCTTGTTACTGCGAGCGCCGGCAACCTCGAAAACCCCTAAGTCAGGCTCTGCAAACTGTAACCCGATTATCTGAAATATCGCGTCGGGTAAAGCATTTTCTGCGGGACATTATATGCAATTATTCCTCGACTTTAGCTGATGCCCCGCACTCATCAATCATGCCCCAAATACTAGGTTTTGCACATTATCTTAGAAGTTGGTTGGGAACCAAACGGTCTACCAAATATCCCAACCAAATGGTTGCAAACATTTATTTCTTTTACAATTTATGTTTAATGAAATAATTTCAGGTTAAAAACGAAGCAATAAGCTTCACAATTCGATTTTCTTTATATCTGTATTACGTCAATGAAATATAATTTATTTTTAGAAAATAAAATGCTCTAAAAATAAGTTGCAAACCTACAATTTGTTTAGTTCTAAAACGTTTATACTAAATTCTACTGAGGTGTTGCTTCCGCCTGATCATTGCATATCATTGCATGTCATCACGTATCATATACATCACGTCATTGCTGATATATGGAGTAATTATTAAATTGGTATCGCTTAAGTAGTTTGTAATGAGTAATGGCATTTTTCATTATAAAATTCACTGCTCTACACACAAAACTAATGATGAATATATTTGCAAAAAAATAGAAATCTCTCCGTGCTATGCGTCTTTTCAAACTTGATAGGATATTGACTGTAAAGATGTCATCCCGAAAAAGGAAGAGATTGTAGCCATTCGCAGAGAGGGATAAAAAACAAAGTTTTTTTAAATTTGGTTTGTTTTGAAAGTAACTGACCAGACAACACATTCAGCGATTGCAGAATATCCCCGTCCACGATTCTCCCACCAGGAGGGCTCCCCTCCAGCAGTGACAAGCTCTAAGCTCTCGACTGTTCTTGCATCAGGTATAGTATACGAAAGTGTACGTGTGTAAGGTGTGGGGATGGGACAAGGAAGAGGGCGGAACAATCTCCCGCGGTCGGTGGCCCGTTTGTTAGGGCATATCTCCGCCATTTGCCGGGTGTTTATCGAAGAAACAACGGGAAACTGCAGATCAGAGCATCAGCCCGCTGAAATTCTCCTCCAGGAAACGGCTGAATGCGACCTAGCTATGTATCTGGGGTCGAAAATCCTACTACCGACTCGAACCCTAGGACCTTCCAGTGCGAAATCCTGCAATGACATTAGTTGATGCCCTGAGCCACCTCAGCCGCTAAACGTCGTTGACCAGTGAGGTACTAGGTTCGAGTTCCGTCGGCGACAGAATATTCGACTCTAGCCAAATAGCCAAATTCGCTAAATAGTAGCTGAATTGAAGCCTTACTCTGCGTAAATTAGAATTCTAGGGGATGGCTTCTCCGATCTGCCGTTTCAATGGTTTCCTCAGATCAATTCCAAAGAGAAGGCGGTTGGAGCGAGACTATAAACAACGCACTGCAAATGTATCCTTCCTCTTCGCCGTCAATAGGGCCGAACGAAGAACTGATTCCCATTCCTAATACCTGCTCCCTCAAACATAATCTAAAAAATAAAGGAGCATCTAAGACAGAAGACGCAGTGATAGTTGTAGAATTCCCGATAGAGAAAATATAACTCGCTCATGTTCGTAGTCACAAACCAAAAACTGTCAAGTATGATTCCGTGCAATTGTAAGTAGCACTGATATTTTGATAATGGAAGAATAAAATATTTTTAGAAAAGGACGCTCCTCTAGGGATAATATTTTTACCATTCGAAAAGTTATAGAAAAACGGAGGGAATTTTATATTGTAATTATTTTATCTTTTGATAAAATAAAAAAGGTTTTTCTTAAGTTAAACGCTCTTATTTTTTGGAAACCATGGAAAAAATGGCTTTCAACACTTACTTAATAATAAAAATTAAATCTCTATATAAGAATAACTCTTTTGAATTTAGAAGGACGATATTCCAAGGAAATAAAAACAAATCAATGAGTTCACCAAGGATGCATTTCCCACATTGTGTAATGTATCCGAGAACAGGAGAGTTAAATCAGTCCTAGAATTAAGCTTAGACACGGAGTAGGATATACATTGAATACTCGTACACTGTCATTTCCTCATGATCAGACCCAAATATACGAAAGTGAAGATGATTTGCGGAGGAATCAAACTTGCAAAGGATATAAAAAAGAAATACTAAAATAATGACATTCATGGGAAAATATTGAATACGTATAAATAAGTATATGCCTCTGCAACAAGTTAGACTTAGTTTAATTATTTGCCGAAAATATGCGAATACATTCTTAATGCGGGCGAACTATTAAAGTCGAAACACGCAGAGAAATCTTTACGAGAATTTATAAGTTAATGCGACTGTTGTTTTGAAGTGAATGTTGGGCTCTGAAAGGGAGAGACTGGCAGAATGGGCGAGACAGGCTTTACTATCCACCTAAACGAAATTTCTGAGATGTGTAAAGAGATGCACCAGACTATATAGAATCAGAAATGAGGAAATAAATGAATTAAATGTTCAAGCAATCAGTGACAAAGTACAGTCTGACAGAAAGGAATTGTTAGAAAATGTTGAAAGAATGGAACAGTCACGCATCCCAAAGTAGGCGTTTGTGAACCGAACACGAGGTAGACGAGATCCAAGCAGACCGTTGAAAAATGGAATTTTTAGAAGCCGGAACAGATAATGGACCTATCTGTAAATTGTTGTATCCGTAAGTTGTAATACAGAAGCTGCATTACATTTGCGCTCTTTTCAGCCATTTATTCAACACATCACTCCACCATGTGCACCCGAAATGAATCAATTTACACACTAGAATACGACAGCAAAGCATCCTCGAAATTCTAGATATCATGATCCTTTTAATGAGACCAACTGGTATCTACACAAAGGTAATAAATTTATTTAGAAGAATGACGAATGTAGAAGAAGAGTAGTAGTTACGCGAGAAATATTTTCTTTATTGGCGGTCTATCATTATTTGCACTTGCCAAGCGAGCACGCGAGTGAGTTAAAGACGCGAAGCTGGCACGGTACGAGCATGCTCATTCGCAACACGAGCTGCCGCGATCTGATTGAAGAGCAGCAGTTGGGTGGAGGGCTTGCTGTTATGCAGAGCCGTTGGAGTGCAGGACTTTGCGGTCACGACAAGCGCGGATTCTCAAAGTCCTTGGCAGCGCAGGCAGCGGGATCAAACCCGTTAACCGCTTAACCGGCAGGAAGCGATGCGAACTATCGAGGCAATAGCCCGAGTTCTCAACTCTCGCGTCCCTCTGACTGCACCCCCCCTCGCGGCACCACTCCTATGACGACTCAGCCGCGGCATTCCCACCGTACAGTGCCATGGAAATTCGATTGCTCGCGAGAGATTTTTTAAGAAGCGGATTGAAGCACCGTTTGCTGCTTATATGTTACAATAAAAACACTAAGGAGTTACAATAAAAACACTAATTCCTTGCATTTCAGAGGATTTCGTTGCAAATCAGTTTGGGCCTTGGACAAAAACGCCACAGTATGCAGTACAGAATCATAATACTTCCGCAGTATTTTTATTTGATGAAGGAACGGACATATTATGGAACAGGAAAAACAGCTCAATTCCAGGTTCTAAAGATGGGAATGGGTGCGATGGATCGCCCGCGTTGAGTATTCCATTTTTAAGATATTGCGTTAGCTTCGGCCTTGAATTCAAACTAGCATATTGTTTTATTTATTTTATTGATATTGATATTATTATTATTATTATTATGAATAATATTATTTCATTTTTATAACAGACATCACTGATGTCTCTTCACGAATAAATCAGTTCAGTCTTGGCAGCGACCGCAAGTAGACGTGCCTGCCGCTCCGGGGGTAGTTAGTGCTTATCGCAGTGCCAAGATACGGCCCGGGGCAGCCGGTGCCGGGTAGGAGGTGCGAAAGTGGACCTTAAAACTTTTGTTGTGATTTGTAGTCAAAGTGAAATTAGAATTACTAGTGAAGTGAACCACATGTTGAACAGCGATGTCCACCTAGGGGGGCATATCACTAGGTCAGTGCAAATATTAAACAATGAAAATGCAGAAGAAATGTATATACACCCAAATAGTGCTTCCGCAACTATGGAGGGCGACTTCGAAAAAAATCACCAACAATACCAGCAACTATTACAACATGAATTAACGCAAAAAGGTAGAAAGCGTTTTTAACTTTACTTCATCAAACACGGAAATCCAAAAGCTTGCTACAAATGAATTCATTTCAAAAGTATAACAAAATCATACTGCAATATTATTCACAACAAGAGATGACTAGAAAATCCCGTAAATTCTGCAACGAGAAAGAAATTCAATACTTAACGTACCGCGAACCAACAAAAAAAACAATTTCCGCCACAATCTATTACATCGCAACAGTACATTCAAACGAAGACATGCGATTAGAGTTAGAAAAAAAATATACAATTATCTCAGTTTACAGACTATTCAACAGAAACGGGAACACTTAGAAATATTTGCAATAGAATTGTTAGATAATGATCAGGGACGTGAAATAGTCACCTGAATCGACTATTAAATAGTGTTATCAAAGTGAAATTTAAAAACAAATCAAACTGTTCAATGTAAAATCTGCCAAAACATAACCCACACACAAGCAAATTGTAAATTAATACCACGCTGTTTTCGATGTTGAGATAAACATCATTATTCAAAATGTTCAATGCCTAAATGTTATCCAGCAAAGTGTGTTAACCGCTTTCAAAATCATACTGCTAATTACAGAGGATGCAAAAATATTCAAAACAAAATATACCAAAATATTTTTTTATAAATTCGAAAACCAATGTTAAAACGTACCAAAGACCAAATCAACCAATTCTGATTGCATACTCCAACCAAAACACAAGATACCCTCCCAATATTGGTAATATTCGAACGTTCCAAAACTTCCAACAGTTGCCTCAGAATCACGAAACAATCTTATGAATAATTACTCTCCAGTAACACAACTGCCAACAAACTTAAATACCTTAATTCCATTTATAACAACTCAAATAGTTAATGCTTTATTCTCACAAATACTACAATACAATTGCTGCAACAAATTCGGCCAACAATAATAAACGATGGACAATAACACCGATTTAAAAATACTAAATTGGAATGCAAACGGCCTTCAAAGACAATTCAATGGTTTCTAACACTTTCTTCATGACCGAAAAATAGATATTGCATGTTTAACCGAAACTCACCTCAATAATAATAAATAATAATAATAATAATAAAATTAATATTCCAGGTTATATAACCTATAAAAAAGACACACGATATACACACAGCTGTAGGAGTCGCTATCATAATTAAACGTAAAATAAAGCTTAACCCTGTAATAAACCCACAGAATAATAATCTAGAAATGCTAGCAATATCCACTTCTCTTTCAGTAGGTAAAATCACATTAATAACAGCTTACAAACCGCCAAATAAACTCCCAATAGATATTATATAAACTATATTCTGTAACAATAAAATAATACTTTGGAGTTCTTAATGTAAAAACATAGGCATTGGGCTGTCATATCACCATTCCTCAAGAAAAAAAAATTTAAAATTTGCAATTAAATATAATTGGATAATACATTCACCCACACAACTCACCCATTATCCGTATAATAAAACATTAAACAATACTTGACATAGTATTAACGCAAGATGTAAACCGGTCCATATATCAATATGCAATCTCAGCATTGAATTCGGGTCAAAAATCTAAAAAACTAAAAATCCCCAGGTGTTGACAAAATCCCAAACATAATCATTATAAACAGCAATAAACAATTCTTGCCTCAGATTAAATTATTTCCCACAATCCTGGAAAATGGCACTGATAGTACCCATTGCATATCATCGTCACAATTTGGTTTCCACAATAATAATTCAACAATATATCAACTATGAAGAATAACAGGTTCCATTGCTTCTAATTTACAAAAATCGAAACATTCATTAGCACTATTTCTCGACGTAGAAAAAACCTTCGATAAAGTATGGCACCAAGGTTTATTATATAAAATACGGCAATATGGTTTTTCGCAATATTTACAACAAATAATATAAAGCTTCCGAGTAAATCCAATTTCAAAATACAAGTCACCTTGGTACAGTGTTCTGTTCGTAATATCACGGCCAGTGTCCCCCATGGACCGCCATTATAACCAACCATATTAAATATATTTATTTCAGATCTTCCACAACAAAAGCATTCAAAAATATCATTATTCGCAGATGATACCGTAATATTTACAGCGCATTTACCCATCCAAATGTAAAGCGAAAATACTTTTATTAAAAAAATCTAGACTATAAATTTAATAATTCTAAATAACATATATATTTAATGGCTCCCCCTACCACTTCAGTAAAATACTTATAACTGCACATTGACAAAAGGCTTACTTGGAAAAATCGCAAAATATACAACTCAAAATTTACAACTAACAAAACATTCCTAAAAATGTTGAAACTGCCTTATATTTTAAAGATAATTATGATACTGTATATATTGATTTAAATTGTGAAATCTCACGCCCAATAACTGTGTACTATTGAATATCTACTTTATTTTATACAGTACATTTCCTACGTTTTTAACAATTCAGATATTAAGTAAGTCTAAATTTGCACCTGATTACAGATTTATCTTCGGAAAACAATTATACACTTTCTGCAATCTTCCGCCATCTTTCCAATGAACTTCCCTCATAACTCAAACATTTTCTTAAACTTCAAACACAGAACACTTGAATTTGAGTTTGTACTGGATTTAAATAACATATTAAACTAACACATTGTGTTAGTTTAATATGTTTATACGTGAAGTTTTGTATTATGCTAATAACTCAATTTCACAAAAAAATGTGAGATAGCCCCTTGTTCTCCTGAGCTCTTCAATTATCATACTAATAATAACAATTATTATTATAAATTATACTAGGTTCGATACGCTTATTCCCTTTGTTGTTGCCGCCGGCCTTCGTGTCGTCCGACCCACTGGGCGCCTTGGGCGTCCGAAGTGTCAGATGCCCAGGATTCTTCCGGCGCTTCGCCCGCCCGTCCGGTCGACCGGCTCGCCGCGCGCTCTGTGATCTCAGGTGCGGAATTCCGCGGCGCAAACTCTCGGAGGAATGGCCCGCGAAGGCCCTGCCGGATTCCGCCGCCAGGGGCGCGGCCGCGCCAGATGTAATTAACATTAGCTTCCGAAACTCAATCTCCTTTTGCGCGCGCGCGCGATGTAATTGAAATTTCTCGTCTACGATCGTCGCTTCCTGGCGAATTCTAAGCTCTCGGGTCTCAAATTCGAAGTTCAAAACAAACTTTTGAAGCAATTGGCAATTCTTTTCGGCAGAGTTTTAGCAGTTATGAGACTGAAGGGAAGGATTGTTCGAAAATGAAATTAAACCAGCAGGAAAAATCAATAGACTTCAGGAAATGAAAATGTTTTCAACGTAAGGAAAAAGGGCGAGAAAAAAAATTGCAAAATCTCACACGCTGAATCCAAGTGGCCTTGCAGTTTCAGCACTGAATCAAGTGCTGCAGAAATACATATTTTGATTTAAAAATAGCTAAGGTTTCACTAAACCATTGCAATGTGTGTGGGTGGGAGGGGGGTGCGCGCGTGCGTCTACAAAATAAAGCTTTCTGCAACAATGGGCTTCTTGCCCAATGGCTACTGAGTGAAAGCTTTGGACTGCAACCTGCCCGGTTAGCATATTTTGAATCACCACGTTCATGTGTTACATTTTTAGAGCTTTCTTTGCGATTCTATATTTTTTATCAAAATTACCTACTTTATATTCTAAATCATTGTATATAACAAAATAACATTCTTTTTTATTACAATAAGAAAAATATGATTATACTTGAATTATACATACAATAATGTAGTCAGCCTGGTGGCAGAGGGAATAAGTGCAGTTGTACTAATGTGCATATTACACAAAACGATGAGTTCAGAACTCCCAAAACGCATTATCAGTCTAAGGCATGGTGACATTCACTACCGTGTGAATAACATCCCCAAGAACAACAACAATACATACGCAAATCGTCCCCCTTCCCGCTTATCATAGATGAGATGGGTCTATGGGGCATCTCCAAGTAAAAATGATATAGACTGGGCGAAATGAGCCTCAGCAGCCGCATCAAACAAGTCGTCACTATAATTGTTTTTTTTTCTTTTAACACTGAATACAAATTTTTAACGCTTTTGAGATCATGATCCTGATACGTATTATAAAATCTTGCTTAAAACGTTTTTTTATTTAATATTAATAAGTATACACAAATCAAGAAAATATGGTACGAAGATGCATTCGACTTCTCAATCACAACAAATTGCCCCAAGAATAACTTCAAGCACATCTTCCAAAACGGGAAAGCTCCGTGTGTGCAACCGCGACCGCCAGAACTCAACGTGGCGCATGTCGCCAGGGGCGGGTGCGATCAGGGCAGGGCGGTCGGCGGCGTCGGGCGCGAGATTTACAAGGACGTTTGTAGCTCTCGGGCGCCGCCGTCGCCTTCGCCTCCGCCGCCTCCAATGACGACACGCGTTTTACGGGCGACGGGTCGCGAAGGCACGGAGACCGGGAGGGACGGGAAGGGGTAGAATGGGACGGGAGAAATGAGGGGCCGGGGACGGGCCGGGGACGGGACGGGCCGGGGACGGGACGGGGACGGACGGGCGGGGACGGACGGACGGCGGATCGGGGCCGGAGGAAGGCTGGAGAGAGCGCGGGCCTGTGGTGTGTGCGCAGCGCGCGCATGTGTGTGTGGAGACGGAGCCGGGACGGGCGGGGACGGGCGGGGGACGGGCCGGGGACGAGGCCGGGGACGGCGCCGGGACGGGCCGGGGACGGGCCGGGGACGGGCCGGGGACGGGCCGGGACGGGCGGGGACGGGGCCGGGGACGGGCCGGGGACGGACGCGGGGAACGGACCGGGGATAGAGAGGAGGCGACGTCGTGTGCGTTAATGAGAAGAGAGAGCGAGGGAACGGAGGAATTTCAAAACTTTTCACTCCTATCACCTACAGAGAAATATTAACTGTGGGTACCAATGAATGGTTACTAATGACATTTCTCCTAAACAAGAGATGAAAGTGTAATTAATTAATAACAGTGTTGCCAATTTCAGCGAATAATTTGTTTTAAGAAGGGTGTTCAGTTTTCATTTGACTGCTTCTCACACATATGTATTCAACACCTCTCGAGAGACCAGTTATGGACTTTGAGCTTAACCTCCTTTGGGCAGTGTCGTCCTGAGGGGATAACTGAAATTATAACCTAAAACATCGACTGAAGTCTTAATTGTATTCTGGTATCCAATATTAAATGCGACGAAGAAATAAAGTAATCAGTGAATTAAAATGTATTTATACTATGCACTAAACATAATAAATGCATGAAAATAATAGTTCCATAGAAATTGTCTGAATCAAACGAAGAATTTAAATATTTTTTGCCCTCCGAAAGAAAGTAATAATTCTGTTATTATTATTTCGATACTTGTATTTATTTAAAATAATATATCCCAAAATATTCAATTTTAGGAAAAGATAGAGCCGAAGTGGAAGCATCGTACGGTCCTCATAGTTCGCTAATTCCTTGAGTTACAATGCCTGTGCGTAACCAGACACAAAATCGATGCTTTTAATTTCGTGCGGGGTGTATCGATTACTTTACAAGGTCATAATCCTAACCCGATCTCCTGCATATGAGTTCTACTAAATCACAACTCACGTGCAAGCACGGCATCGGTCACTCATTTGTCCCAGGGGTTGGAAAAGAAGAGAGTATATTTATAGCAATATTTCGCTAACCTTTCATCTGAGTGGCATTTAGAGTACGTGTGAATAGTTTCAAATGGATAGCAATTATAATCTACTTATCAGTAGGATCTTTGAACCAACTTGAACAGTTATTTAGCATCTTTTCATTTCTCTGAATGTAGAAGGTCACACATTCATTTTACTGAATATTTGAACGAATTTACGAATTATTACCAATAATTATTTAAATATTACGATAAGTATAGTATTCATAACCGTAATATTTTTGTTTTACTTCACCGACAGTACGATTAATGTATTGTGATAAATGAATTGTGATGCATACTTGATGCATAAAATTGAAAGTTCCCCCTCTAGTTTCATTACTTCAATTTTTATAATAATTGTTTTTTGTTCTTGGGTTTGTTTAATTCGGCAACAAACAAAATTCATAATCAAAATTTAAAGATATAATTAATTTCAGGAATCATTTACACGCAAAATTAAAAATGATTTAACAATGTTGCGTCTTGGTAAATAATCTCGAAAAATAATTAGTGGTAATAAACAAGTACTTAATCATTTCAATGCAAACGTTGCCCAAACACGATCGCTCTCCTACCATATAAAGGCAAAATAAAGTGCTGGAACACGTACGCAGTTAGTATTCCTCAAACACATTCCCAGTGGACAGGATATAAATATTCTAGAGCACGCTAGCAGAGGCCGAACTCCCACCCCCGTCACCGTCACGTCACATACATGTAATCTCTTGGACGTTGATACACAGCCAGGGGCGAAATAATACACATGTAGACTAAGCAGTGCTTAGGGTCCTAGCAGAAAAAGGTTCTCTATAAGCATAATTTTGCAGAAGTTGATAAACTTTTAAAATATTTATTCTTAATCTTAAAAGATGCAGATATAATTTATTTTCATATTATTGAATACATATGTTAAATATTTCAATATTACTATG
This sequence comes from Gryllus bimaculatus, assembly GCA_017312745.1. Lineage (NCBI taxonomy): Eukaryota > Metazoa > Arthropoda > Insecta > Orthoptera > Gryllidae > Gryllus > Gryllus bimaculatus. Next base: position 1,811,361 of record BOPP01000209.1, read on the forward strand.
GTTCTCTTAGTTTGGTAATGGTTTGTATCTCTTAAGACTGATACTGCACACAGTGAAACAAACAAAAGCGGCTCATCTACGCTAATAAGCAATCTAAAAGAATTTCCAAATAATAATATAGTATTCTAAATAATAATAATAATATATAAATATAATAATTGGTTATTGTTAAACCAAGGAACTTTATGTATTGTTATTTGTTAACACTGGAGATTTTAGATATTCCGAGAGTGAAGATTTTTGCTTGATATTTGTTAGGATTTATTTGAATTGTCCAATTTTCTGTCCAATTAATTAAAACATTTAGATTGTTTTGGAACTTTTCCTGCAAAATACTAATCTCTTCATGGCAGAAGAGGACTGTATTGGCGAAAAGTGTCAGTTCTGAATCTACTGGAAATCGGAAAGGAGTATTTTAAATCGAGTTTGTGGAAATTACGATACTTGAACTCTCTCTGGGATTATAGGTACATTTGATAGAGTATTATTTGTTCCAGTTTGAAAAGATCCATTTTTTGAGAAAACTATATTGCAGATATTTTAGTGTTCCCAGTATGCGAATTTTGCGTTAAGTCCTCGGTGCCGGACTAGATCAAAACATTTAGTTTAATCTAAAAATAGAGCAGCGATATATCTTTTCTTAGTGAATATATTTGAAATAGGTTTTATTATTCTTAATGTTTGGTGCTTTCGTAGAGTGGATTTCGAATTATTTCCAAAGGTACTTCATAAAGCAAAATCTTAATACACCGCAAAAATACTGTAAAAAGTAAAAATTTATGGATACTAATTCTCCTTAACTTACGTGATTAAGTGATTACTTACGTGCACGGTAGAAGACCATGAAAATTAATTGTTCTATTTAATACACACCAGAAATCAATTGACTTTGTAAATATTCCTTCGTATGTTGTTTCTTAAAACTACATAACTAGGATGTCAATGTTTCTCTCAGTCACCATCATTCTCATTCGTTTAACACTTTCTGCTTCATATTTAATATTGTGAATTAAAAGTATCCCATTCCTCAGCTATTTACGTCGCGGGACTATTGACAAAGCGTCCAATCGAATTTAGAGTTGTGATATACAAGTAATGTGATACCGTTGAACATTTTAAGATGTTTTACAATAGTATCTTCACTGAAATATGCGATAATTCACAGAAATTTGCGATTGTTCACTTCATGGCTAGAAACAGAGTAATTTGATAAGTATGTATCCGAAGATAGTTAATATGGCAGTGGTAATGTCTATGCGTCAAGACCAAGTCATGCCAAGAACCGATAAGAAAATTGGTTTGAAGTAATCAGGAGCAATATGTATTCAACGGAAACAGCAGAAAAGCAAGCACAAGGTTTCGTAGCGAAACAAACAATGAATTTGGATTTTTTCCTTTGTCATCTGGAAAGATAAATTGCACTTTCAAGCAAAACTCCGTTCCAGATCATCGAAGCGAGGCGGAATCAAAACCGTGAAGATCAGACATTTTAAAGAGAAGAGAGGGAAACCGAAGTAAAATATATGTCCCTGCCCCTGATCCCAAACCTAACGACCTAATTCCTGCTCGATTCAATTTCAGTTCTACTATGCGAATGTTGCAGCTCTCAATATCAATGTCCGTCAGAATCAGTGGCATGACTACACAAGCAGTGAGCATACATTGGCCTCAAGTCCCCAACTAAATAAAGGCCCATAAATTTTAATCACAAAATATATTTACGATGTTTAAAAAAGTATGATTCACATTTGTACATCCCTTACTTCAATTCTTACTATACCTATTCAGAATTTGAAACTAATTAAATTAAACTCTTTGCGAAATTTTCTACTTACAATTGTTAAATTCAATATGAAAATTCTTATCGCCGAAATATAATTAATTGATTTCTACATACTGTTTTCTATATTTTAAATCATTTTCATTTATTTAGATAATGTAACTAAAAAGTTTATATACTAATAATTGAACATTGAAGAGCACATAGTGGTGCTCATGCGCTTTTCAAATCTTAAGTCCCAATATAAAATCCACTGTAAAACTCAACCTGGGATTAATGTTAATTTTTTGATGGATAATTTATATATTGTACAAATATTTGTTTTCTTTCCCAGCATCTTATTTTAATTAGAGAAATCACATATGAAAGTTACCTAGTCCAAATACTTAAGAACTTGGAGGGCTCAGCTGTGTGATACCCCTTTGGCAGGTGCCAAGAAAGCTCCCAGATACTGAAACTGAAGCAAGTTTTCGAAAGTTTACATGCAACAGCGCATCAACACGCTAAGTATTGCAGTTATGCAGGTATTTTTCTCGAATGATGACGATTTTCTCGAATCTCGAATGCCCTGATCGTTCCACGCTACTGGGCATCCTCTATCTGATAAGCTGTCAACCACATAAACGGTGAACCTTGTAGAATAATTTGCTCTATGTATACCCCTCTACAAAATAGTCGTACGAAAGAGGAGATTAACAATAAAAAGATGCAAGGAAAACGAGGAAGGGGAGGAAGGTGAGGAAAGGGAGGAGAGGGAGAAAAGAAGGAAGTAGAGAAAGAGGATAAAGGAAAGGAAGGGTAGGAAGAGGAGGAAGTGGAGGAGGATGAGGAAACAGGAAAATATTTAGTTTTCACTATAATATTTGTCGATTTCAACGTCAATCATGCTCTTTAATTTTTTTGTTTCTTTCTATCCAGTCTCAAGCCAAAGATTCTGGAGCGTTCGCTTCAAAGTGGCCCTCACGATATCTCCTGATGTGCAACATATCCTTCGCTCCTAGCGTGCACGTTTTGGCAGTTTCTAAAGTGAAGCGACAAGCGAAAGAAACCGACAGGCTATAGTAAGCTGCGGAATTTTATTTTTAAATTTAGAGCTTCTTCATTCCTCAGTTTACGTGTTAATGTTTTGTATATAATTACGCTCTATTTTGGGGGAGAGTGCCAGGGAGAAGTAATTGTATTAATCTCATAATAAAGCAATAAAGCTACCACTACTTTCTGTTGGGAACACGTTGCACGATATTTAATGCCGCTTGTGTAGTGTTATATTATTGCATCTCAAGAATTCGACTCATGGCCTTCCAACGTTCTCTCGGGATTCGACTTAAATTAATTCAAAAAAACTTTAGCGCAGAGACAGGCAACGAGAGGGGGACCTAATACATTCGGAATGAAGTATTTTGTACCGCCTACGATTGTTGATTACACGAAGCACTTGGTCGCGTGGGTCACGTGCAGTAAGCAAGAAAAGTTTTATGGAAACTAGTTTTCTGGGAGGTATTCAATAGCACTCGCAATATGTGGACTGCAGTCTGGCCAGATTTTGTTTTAATATTAGGTCAAATGGAATCTGCAACTAATATTGAGGTAGGAATGTTCTTTTCATAAATTATAAGAAAAGTATCTACAGATCTTCATCCGTATGGCTTTGAGTGATGGCTTCAAATCGCCAATTTGTTTGACAATACCATCAAATAAGTGCGCTCGCGGACCACGTGCAACTGCAAAACCTGAAACGGAATTCGAACATCCGAACGCGGCTTTGAAAACGGCGACAAAAAGAGCAACTACCTTTTTTTTTTAAGGAATACTCATACGAAGCAATTCTATGTTCGAAATATAAAACTGATCCGAAATAAAACCGCGAAATAAACTTGGAAAATTACAAATTCGTCTGCTGCCGGTTTAATACGAGTATTACTGTTGGCATAAAAGCCACAAAACCAATTTAGGTCGTTAATGTGTTTGCTTTCTTTCTTTTGCAGGTGAGTGGAGGAAAAACGGTTGCACCACAACACAAAGAGAAGTTCAGTGAGTCATTTTTTTCCATTCTAAAACATAGCCTGCTCCACTTTAGGGAGTACGAGTTGCATGACTACAGCTACCTAGAGTTTAAATTGACTCTAATTAGATTAATACTCCTTCCTGGACGGGAATTCTTTGCAATTCCTGGAACTTTTAAACACTGCTTTAGTGGCACATCGTTAGATTTAAACGCTTTTATATTTTATAAATAGGTTACCGAAAGTGGAAGGTAATTCCAAAACCGCGCGAAGTATCCGCATGAAAAAGCGTGGTTGGTGCTGCCTGGTGGCGCCGCCGCCGAGGACACAGCCAGCGAAGTGGAGGAGAAGCGGGGAAAAAGTGAGGGCAGAGCGCGGATAAAGTGGCGCCGCTGGCGGTGCCAGTGTCGCCCCTGCGAGCTCTTCCTGAGTACAAGCAGCCAAGGGCGGAAGTTGGCGCTAATCTCTGATTAACATAACTTTGTGCTCTAATGTAAACTGAATCAGCGCAGAGTTGTGTGGGCTGTCTAGTGTGTGGGTCGTTTAAAGGGAAAATTCTTTGGGAAAATATTTCACTAGAACTACCGGCCGACATAGGGGAACATGTTTGTGAATTGTGCCTAACCTAATCTGCTTAGAATATTGCATAAATATAATCTTGTTTTACCTGATACCTGTATACCATGTTTTGTTGAGAATTTTATACATATACACACACGCACATTATATATGCGTGTGTGTGTTTATTTGTGTTAGAACTTATTAGTTTATCAACACTTTTTCAATAAGTGCGACATCGTTAAGTATGAAAACAGCAGAGCATCGATAACATCGAATTATTTGATATCTGGATATCTTGTTCCCATTCACTTTTCTGTTAACTCTAGTATCGATTTAATATTATATATCTATAATATTGGGAAATTCAAAACTTACAATATTGTAGTATCCTGATTGCGCCAAGGAGAAGGTGATTGTATGAGAGGTCGAAATCCAAGACACCAATCGCGTCGTTTGCTTTATTTATCTTCCCCACCAATAAATTTAAAATATAATAATGATTTTAAATTTTACTACCATCTAATGGAACTCGCTATCCCAAACCGTTTAGTCAAAATTTCACCTGAACATCTTCATTGGTACAGAGAATATTCGGGATGGACGCTCATGATCACTCACCTATATAATGAATTCTAGTAATGTGAATAGGGAGAAAAGGTGGTGCTTTTACTTGCAATATGTCGGTTACGTTATATTCTTCAATATTAGTGTCTCCCTAATACAAAGTATAAATAACTTTAAATTAGGAAAAGAGTTTTGATGTTTTTTCTCAACATGTATGTGGTAATTAATTTAGAAAATCAAGTTCAAATTAGGTCATTTAGGTATCCGTTTGTACATAAAATACAAAATGATATTTTCGTTACTGTAAGTGTGGAGTGTTAAAGCTTTCACAACGTTCTATCATCATCGTCATCATCAAAATGCATACATGCAAAGCAGAGCGTAATGGAATTAAGGAGTTATCACGGGCTCTAGTACAAGACGAGTTATTGATCTGGGGCGGAGTGTTGGTTCCTGTTCGCGCGCCGTTAGTCTTGAGATTGTGTCAAGAGAATTACATAGTACTTGAGCTGCTTGAATTGTGCATGCAGGAAGGCGCGCGCTGCTTCCTCTTGGGGGGCGCCATCGTCTTTCCGCGAAATCGACTACTCGAACTGCTCAAAGCCACGTGACAATTGCTGCACGTAACTTCCATGCGAATAGCTCAGTTGTTGCACTATTGCACTTTCCGCCTAATGGTGCACATTTTCACCGGGTTTTCTTCTAAAGTTGAAAGACAGTGTAGGCAAAACCAAACTCGGAACCAAAATAAACCTGCGCCAAGAGTAATCGCAAAATATGAATTGGGACCATTTAAATTAATCTACAAGAATTTTTTTTTAAATTCTCGTATTTTGTATGTACTATTTACAAAATACTCAGCTGTTAGCTGTGAGTTTTAATTGAAACATTTTTTATAAAACCAAAAGTATCAAGTTGAAACTTTAAGAAGACTGAGCTTTAAGAGACAAATCTTAATTTCAGGGAAGGAAATTTAATTTTCCTCTTAATGGTGTAGAAACATAACGCAAACAACATTTAGGCGCAATGGAAAACTATCAAATCCAAATTTGATTGTGAGACCAAGTAAGGAACAAAGGGTAAATCTTGATGAGAGAAATCTCTCCAATACCTCAGTCCAAAGGCCAGGGCGGTGCCCCGCTTGAGGGAAATTCCAGGTTAAGAAAAAATCCACTTTCTGACTGACTTTCTGACAGGAGGGGGGGATACCGCCTCCTCCCGTGATAAAATCATGCACTACACTTACACAACTAACTGCCATATCAGTGGTCGATCGAAAACCGGAAATGATGAATACCCCACATCGGTCGATAGGAAAGTGCGATGGCGCAACCGCGGCGGCGCGTGCGTGTCAGAGGGCCGTGGCTTCTGTTGCCGGGGCCAGAGGCGCAGCGCAGGCGACGCGGCGCGGAGCGAAGCGGAGTGGAGTGGCCCTTGGGGACCGCGCGCACGCCACCGACCGCCCAGGCCGACCAGCGCCCCAGCGGCCCAACCGACTCTCCCCCTCCCGCTCCCAGTTGGATCGGTTCAAAGTACTTGTTCTCTTCTCTTCTTCAATTATTCCGTTAGCATATTGGATGATTATCATTATTCGTATAATGTATGCTATGAAATATAAGAATAGTTTTACCTCAAAGAATTATGTACACCCCCTCCCCCGAAAAGAGTTTCAATGAACAAAAGATAGTCTTATTATTGTTGAAGCACTCTTCTCTTAAAGGCTGTTGCTGAAAAATGTTTGTACGATTTGCATCATTTATATGATTATGGTTATAACTGTTTCAAAAAGTGAAAACAAAATTTAATTATTTTCTTATTAACCAAATATTAAGTACAAAAATACTCAGCAGGGGGAATCGAATATGATTTAATCATCAAGTGATATGATTTTGAAAATGGAGTTATTGTAAATAACAGCGATGAAAATATCAAACTTCATATGATTCAAGAATTCTATATCGAACAGGAAGAGAGGTGTGGGATTGCGTTTTTTATGAATTAGGGTCACCCACCTCGATTACAATAATTGGAATCAGGGTTCAAAACCCCTTTTGCATACTGTAGACTCTAAGAAGTTTTTTTCGCGTTTTGTGGCGGTAAGTTTTCGCGTTTCTAGTGTTCTATCTGCTCCCAATTCTGCCGTTTCTCATTCTCAGGACGTATCTTCAAAAACACTTAGCCATCAAATCATTGATTCATTCCAGGTATTTCCATAGCACTTAGGAATTGTCATGAGAAACTGATTACCTTCATTCAGATATAAAGGTCAGAATGAGAACACCCTTCATCCCTAAATAGCTTCTTAGTCACTCCTCTCACCAAGAGGCAGATCGAATCGGATCTTTTGTTTTGAGTGCGACGTGACGCGACCGCGTCTCCAGAGGCACGTAGTCCTCCCACAAGGGACCACGTGCGGGGGCGTGCGGAGGCGTGCGTGCCGCGCGAGGCACGCGCCTCGGCGGGCGACCTAGTGACCGCGCCTGCTGCGTCGCGGCGCCGCTGCGCAGGGCCCGCCCACCCGCCTGCGGTCGGCGCCCATGTGGGCCAACGGCCCCCGTCAGGCCTCCTGCCTCAGCACGCGCGACGGTCTTCAAGACTAGGGAGGGCCGTTTTAAAAACAAATTAATTGGACTCGTGCAACGTGGTGTTGTTTGCATGAAAATCCGCTGTACATGAGTGGTTTAAAAGTGGAATTTGCTTCGTACTGGAACTCATCTTTGAATGTTTCTGACAGCCTAAGCTACGTCATGAAGGTCTTACGTTCTATTTTTCGGCGTAAGAAATAATTCGTATGCCATAAGCTGTCCCTACGACACTACTGTGATAATTTTTATTATTTTATTTTTTACTGATTTCATATTCGATGTGGAGCTTGGTATATACTGCATAATTTACTTGGGAAGATAAGATCGTGGCTACAAGGGAAATATCAAAACGGTTGAATGATGTTTTATGTTCTCGTAGAAGGGAATATTAAGAGGGAAATACCGAAGGGATATATAAAAAGGGAAACAGAGTCAAGTTAACATTAGTTAATTCATACTTAATTAAATATCAATCGTGACCTCGGGCAGCAAGAAGCCCTCGATCCAAAGGTGCTCGGAATTTGTGTCGCCGCCCGTTCATTCGAACACTTAAAACACCCTTGTTGAATAAATAACTGTTTCGTCTTTGATGCAGAACTGGACGTAATTACCTGCCCAGCAACAGCAAGGTTTTGCCACTATAAGTGGAAGGAAACCTATTCTTAGCGTAATATTTGTCATTCAGATGATTCTTCTGAACAAATGCTTCTTGCTATGTATGATTATCACAGATTCAGAGTGATGATACACCTCGACTTATCTGTTTCATCTTTCAGATGTATACGTAAGCTTCCGCGGCTCGAATCCATGAATTCTCGGCTGTCCGGGAGACGCCGCGTCGTTGGCTGGGTGCCGACGTTTTCGCCTGGCATTCGCAGGCTTCCTCAGGGCAGTGACAGTGCGCGCCAAGCAGCAAATATGTGCAGTTTTGTGAATGCACTTAAAATGCAATCGCGTTCACCCACCGCGGTTGACCATTCCTACCCTACGGCATCCTATGGCCTATCCTGTAACATAAGATAAAAAGAACAGCGGTCAAAAGACATTAGCCTACCGGCGCCGCATTGCCGTGTTTTGAATACTATGTTTATGCCCCGATCCCACGCTCTGTTTCAGATTCTCCTTACTCCAGAAAGTGTTCGTCGCCTATATTCGCCCTTTAGATCCAGTTCTATTGCAGGCGATCGCGGAAATTGAGTTCATTTTCCGAGTCAGCGCTTTTCAAAAGTTTTAGCTAAAAGTTTGTAAGTAATTTTTTAGCAGTGCACTGAGTTCGCAAGAGATTCTATACGAGTGTATCTAGGCGCAGAGCGCGCCCTGAACACTCGATTTTGAACATACTTCTAGTTTGTTGAACATATGACTTAATTTATGCCTGCATTGCCCAAAACCACGGAGCGTAGTCCATTTGGCGGGCCTTAATTATGCTTTATAAAGCGTAGGGGGGCGGGCGTCACATTTCCTTGACAGTTTGCTCCGCCTGCGTTGAAACAAGCTTCGCAATCTGCCTCCGGGTCTGCCCACGCTTTTGTCGTCAATTTTCTATAGCTCGTGTTAAAAATTATGACACTCATCTAATATAACTGTCCTACTATTATTGACATTGTTCATTGTCCAATTTATCACGTCCCGCAAAGCAGCTAGTGTGCTCGGCCGCGGTGGAATCTCTGAGTCTATCCGTGTGACAGAGACAGCGGTTGCTCTTCACTCACAATTGACTTTGACCCGCCACAGTTTCAGCCACTCCAGGATCTTAACAAAGTAAATCCAAATACTTCTGAGGAGCTCGATACTTCTGACGTGGCTATTTCAGCCGATCGTTGCGTACAAGGCCTGAGCTGCTTTCGAGGTAGGGCGCGGAAATATCCGCACATTACAGGCTCTAGAAAAGCGGAGCAATCCCGCGCCCCTTTCGCATCGCCCGTAGCGGCGCGTGGCGGATAGATTAGCATTCAGAAGCGTTACTTGAACACGTTTGTTTAGACTATAATGATTGATGAGGGTATAAGGTACATAGCAAGTTCATGGAGTGGAGTTATAAAGGAGGCCCGACGTGCCAGACTCTTTATTCGAAGCGACTCCAACCGTCAGGAAAACTCCACCAACTGAAATCGGCGCTCATGAATTGCGTCTTATACGGTCCGTGATTCGCACAGATGATTCGTTGTGCTATGTTCCTGCGCGAAAAGCCAAAACTGTGCTCCTTATTTAAAAGTTTGTTTTCCTGTAACAAATTTTTAGAATCTATTTTGCATTAATTTTTCACCAAAGTTTTCCCGACCGGTTTAATAGGCTAATGGGCCTATTATGATTCGGCTTTTCGGTTTTTTCCCGCTATGAAATGAATACATGCGCGCGTGCTTCCACTGACTCGGGAAATGCTGAAACAAAAAAATAGCATTAACAGTGCGGACCAAGAACACTGTGGCTTGCTGCGCAGCTTTTCAGACGTCGTTATGATGCCTCGGAGGCCGGATGCTTTTCAATATCTTTCAGCTCCGAATTGGCCGCTTTTACTTCAGCTTCTGTAGTGTAAACTCGCAGCCCTCAATCGGCTTGGCGCCTGACAGGCCGCCATTACCGTTTGTTAGCATCTCACGACAAAAACGTACGTATGCTGGCGGTCACCTTCCTGATCGCGTAAAACTGGAATATCTATAGGACATTATCTAGGAGTTCCGCCTTATCTGCATTTGGTTCAGCGAGTTCTCCTGTGCTGGTCTGAAGCGCGGCACCTGATAGTTTCCTGGAAAGCAGCGTGAACGCGCCACAGTAATTATCACGTCAGTTAGGACTGAAACAATTTGCCCATTTCTGGATTGCTGTATTCAGCTAGTTCGATTTCTACATTTGCGTTCAATCATTAGCATCCCCGCTTATTTCACTGATGCTGTTCTGCCACACTTGCGGCGCACACTCCTGATTTTTCCTAAAATATAAGAATTTAAAGATAATGGGTTAATGGTTGTCCCTTCTTAGGTAGGAGACGTCAGTGCTCTTCCGCTGGCTGCTTTAGGCTGTCAGTCACTGAGCATCGCTGAAAATTTTTCTGTCCTAGCTATTATCTATCTCGACTGTCGGTCCTGTCAGGGCTGCCTGCGGTCTGCGTAATCGCTGCTGCACCCGTTTCTGAAAAGTTCTTTCCAGTCAGTTCTGCGCCTCTCTGTCATACTGGGGTTGCACCTGTGGACAGACTTACGGCCGCCCGCGCCTCTATATCCGCTATCACGGAAATGTCAAGAGAGTTCTTCGAACGGGTAGTTAGTTAGGAGGTAGCTGGAGTTTCTTGCATAGCGCATACTAGTGTATCGGGTCGCAATCGTCTATAGGAATAGTAGGTAGGGCGTATTTGGTGCGTAAATCTCGCACTCTGCAATCAGCAGTTGCTTTTCAGCTTACGCGCGAGGGCAGTATGCGCGAACTCCAGGCCGTGTGTTTTGGCATTAAAATCGCAAGCCACTATGTTGGATAGTGTTAGCCTCTACTAGTTTTGCAATGCTGCGGCTAGTAGGGCGCACGTTCGCCTGCGGTCGAGCGTGCGTAATTAGTATCACTTCGTGAGTCGCAGCGCCCTTCCTCTGTCTGAACACAACAGCAGTGCCATGGCGTGCTGCAGCTGCTGGTATTCTGTAACATAAATGATTTATGTCTGCGTCTGATTAGTAATAGCGACGTCCGCCTCCTCTGTTGACGGCTGTCGCGTTCGCTGCCTGCGCCGCCCTGTCGTTTCTGTAGCAGAATAAACCTGAATATTCAAAGATAGATGCGGATAACCATGTCTTCCCCAGCATCATTACTGAAATATTATGCGAGCGAGAAAGCTGTTGTAGCTCTGACTGCTCTCTGCGAGCAGATGCCGTTACAGTTCCAAAATGCAACGGGCGCTGTTCTATATAAAAAACGAGCTAGCATTATTTAGGTGAAGGGAAGGGTGGCGTGAGCGATGAGCTCCCCCCCCCCGTTGCCCCCGCCTTCAGCGTTCCTGTGCATGCTCAAGGAGTATTGTTATGACAACCTTGAGCATTGATGACGCCCACTCCGACGGTTGGCATCCGTGACGCTGCGCATAATCGCCTGCAACACCACGTCCGCGGGCGATCCCGCTTCGGGCGAGATCGGTCCACCGTCTGTGTGCAGGCACGCGCTTCTCCGCTCAGTGGAAGAAGAGAACAGTACGTTCGCCGCAGTCCGCCTACTATTCTCTAGGCGCGCAGCGCGCTCCTCGCGAGCGATTGCGGCGGCCGTCGGCTGGCGCCTCCGGTAGGCGGGGCGTTGATTCAGCGGGTCGGCGTACGTCCGCTCCTGGGGCGTGTCCCGTTGCTTCTGCTGTGCTGCCTCGAGCGCTTCGGTCTTGCGAACCTGAGCGCGTGCGCGGCGTGGTCTGTGCGCGGCGCGAAGGCTCGCGCTCCGCGAGGAGAGCGCGACGCCTCCGACTGCGTGTCGCCGCTCTCCTCTCCTGGCATGCGGCGTCGACCGTGGCAGTCTGCGCTTAGCCGCCTTCCGTCGCTGCGCTGTTGCCTCGCGCTGCTTCCCTTGAAACAGCGGCCGTCTTTACTCAGGGCAAAACCCCTGTATTTCTGCGCCGTGTGGTCGCCGTTACCAATTAGCGCATTCTGCTCTTCCCTACGGGGTTTTCCCCCAGTGGGCATTGCGCTACTCGTGTAGTTCCCCGCACTTTTTGCAGCGCGTGCGGCGCTTGCTAGTTTCCGTGCCACGTGCCCGAAATCCAGGCAATTGTGCACTACGTTGGGCCCGCTCGCGGAGCATAACAACTCCACGCGCACCGAGTCCCCCAATGTTAGTTACGGTAGCGCGCAGTGGCGCTCCGTGTCTCCACGTACTTAGCGATAATGAGAGGCAGCGGTCTGCCCCTTTCGCCCCCGCCGCTGGCTGATCAGGCGCTCCAGTTCTGCACTGAAAGTTGATTTTAGCAAGGTTGTCATGTAGACCTTGCAGCGAGATTCTAGAGGTTAGCCCCTCAGGGCATACCAGCACTCTCGCGGTTTCCCGTGAAGTACGTGTGTACTCCACGGCTCTTCCTCGGCGGCGAGTGCATCACGCGGTGCGCCTCGAGGGACTCGCACCGGATCCTGACGCTCGCGCCACACTCGCGGTTATTTCGGCGTCACCGCAGGCCGACCTCAAACCCTCGAGGAGCCGAAAATGTCCGCCCACCCCGTAAAGAAGAATTAGCGGTCGTCGCGTGCGGTGCGAGTGACGATCTCAAAACCGTCCTCTTCCTCTTCTTCTCCGGCGCTGCAGGCGCCGGCCCGTGTCGGCTGGCGCACGGCGTCTATGCTACAGCAGCGGTCGTGCGTCGGTGAGGTGGCCTGCGCCGCTCATTCATCTGTTTTCCTCCTGGAAGCGGAGAAGAATTAGCGCATATACGCTCCGTAGATGGGAGCTGAGCGCGCTTAGCTCCCTTCCCTTGCCTCACCCCGCGTTCTGCCGCGCTCGCTGCTCTCTTCCTCGTGAGGGGTAAAAAACAGCCGCGCGGAGGACGACGCGGCGGTAGACATGCCTTTATGTTGCCCTAGAAGGCAGCTTCGGCTTGCCTCTAAGTACTAAAAACTGTGTTAGCTGCTGCCGAGCTCTTCCTTATTTGCGTACCTTTCCCTGTGAAGTCACGGAGCGAATCCTGACAGTGCGTGCTACGCCAAATGCACTCGGTGCGCAAATCACTTTCAGCCTATAAATAGCGAACACTCTGCATCAGCTCACGTCCCAAGCTGGCACGTAGCATCGCGTTCCGGGATTCTGGGTATGATTACGAACAGTTTATGATTTTAATCTATACGGAAACTGACGTATTCACATCATTCTCTCTAGAAGTAAAAATATTTTACTTAATAATTCAAGTATATTAGTAATATGAGCGTTTACTTAAGATATTCTCATTCTAAAGGTGATCGGCGTGTGTTCTTACATTATTTAGGTTCAGAATATTAAAAAAATACTGAACAGTTTAGTATTTTACTTTCTGAACATAATAGTTTTACCTATGACTTGACTATTATCCAGAAATCTACTTGAATGTTTTCAAAAACTCGAAGCGCGTCACCAGTACGCACCACCGTTAAAGTTGAAAAAAATTTAACAATTAAAAATTGTTACAATAAGGGTAAGGGTATGCCAGGTGACAAAAATAGCAAAAGTAAATGCTAGGCCTGATATTTTGCTCTTTCAGCCATAAATCGGGTCTCTGTAACTAGAAAATTTATTTTCCGCGCTTGCAGTGGTTAAAGAACGTTGCTCCTTACTTAAAAAATAATTCCCTTTATTAAGCCTATTTAGTGATTTGGCGGACAGATTATGAAAAAATACGGGTCTGCTTAAATTATATCCGTTACTTCACAAACATATGAAGTAAAAAGAGTATAAAATACATGGCATATGCTCTTAGCGCTCTAAAGGGTATTATACAGCACTTTGTATTTTTTTAAAACACACTACCTACTTTCATTTCGCTTCGTGTTCGAGCCAACGACTTTTCGAACTGAGAACTAAAGACGCCTGAAACGGTTCACCTTGCACATGAACGGGCAGCAGCCCAACGCTAGACGAGGCCACAACAAAGGTGGTCCCGCCCGAGGGAACCGACAAGAGAGGGCAACAAATCAGGGAGCGATCGCAGGAGGCGAGACAGGCAGAGGCGCGAGTCAGTGAGAAACACGCGCGGAACCATAGTCGCGGACCAGCCGAGTCGTGCGTGACTCAAACGTACGCCCCCAGGCGGCACCGGGGGAAAGGGGAAAGCAGGGCAAAAGGACCCTGTAGCGACGTCTTTGAAACACCCAAGCCGAAGACGAAGCGCAGCGCGCGCGGGCCAACCAGGGGGAAACGACCGCGTCCGGCCAACCACACCGAGGTTGAGCAAACTTTCACCGGTGGGCGGTGAAGCGCCATGCCCTGGCAGGTGGGAAGTTATTGGGTTGGCTCAGCTAAAGTAGCGTGGCTGAGAGCGGTACTGAACCGTGGTTCCCGCAGCCCGCCGCTTCCTCTAACAATGAAAGCCCGCTATCGACGCCCGTCGTATCGATCTTCACACCCTCGAGAAGCGCTCCAATCTGATTTGTTGCACTCCCCATGTGGTTCCCGGACGAACCTTTGTGGTTGGGCCAATCGTCATAGGCGCTGAGCTGCTAGCACACGTGTTAATGAAGGGTAGAAGCCGTCTCTCCACAGAAGTCCTCCAAGTTCTGCACGTTCCGAAAAATTACGACGGTGAGTAAAAAACCGAGTGCGAATGAAGTAAAGGAATAGGGTGTGTATTTAAAAATAAACCAAAGTTGGGATGTATTAAATTATACCACCCCTTTAGAAGCCCTAAGAGGCAGTATTGCCCATGTATTTTATATACCTCTTTTTACTCATAATGTTTGTGATGTAAACGCGATTATAAGTATAACAAGAAGAGGCCGTATTCTCTTGTCATTAAATTTGTCGAAAATCGACTGAAAAAAATAGGCTGGTGATAGAAGAGGAGGAATTACATTTGTAATACCAAAAGTAAGGAGAAACGTTTTAATACAAGCACTCACACCCAAAATATTTTTTAGTTCAACAGTGAGACCCCGCATTTATGCTGAGCGAGAGCAAAATATTCAGGCTCTTTACATTTAATGTTTTGCAATATTTATCTCCGACCAATTGCAGGATCACCCTGGCATGTAAAACAAATTTGTATTATTGGTTCTAACTTAAGGTGCGGAGGTGACGGTCGAGTTGTGAAAAACATTAAGTAAAGAATTTATCTGGAAAATAAATAGTCACGTATAAGGTAAACAAACTATTTATGTTCCAAGAAAAAAAGTAAAATACTAAACATAGTTCAGTATTTTTTTAATATTCTGAACCTTTAAAATAATGTAAAGAAAACCATCCAACCTGTAAATGAGATAAAGTAACCAAATATTAACTAATATAAAGGTAAGAAAATTTCTACTCTGTTGAGGTGGTAATAGAGAGTTTCGTATTATAAATAGAATTATCATAGTAGAATATCATTTCAACTTAGGAATAGTAAATACATGTTTCGACATTTATTGACACATAAACAGAAAAAAACCCCTCGCGCAAAAGAGGACACTAAAATAAACGCGTAAAATGTTTATAAAAATGACGAACACACTATAGTGGCATATTAGGAGTAGTCGATTTACCCGAATAAACATTTACATATAGCTAATGTGCAAACCTTCATGTAAGAATCGGCTTATTGTTCAATTTAGCATCGTCAACGTGTTGGTTCAATTGCCAAGCAAGGAGTGGAAATGCACCCAAGGAGGCCGTGGAGTGTGTGAGTCGAGAGTAACCCCCCCTCACACCGTGTGTTCACATTTCTGTGGCAATGAAATTTCTCGACCCAAGACGCGACAGCAGTTGAAAGCGGTTAGTTACGTGACATAAGCCTGTTCCTCGAAAGATGCACGAAGAACTTGAAATGATTATATGAGATAATCTATCAAAAGTACAGTCGAAACTCTGGGACACAGTGCTGGGTGACTCCCAAGCATCAATAGATGTGCTCACTCCGGGAAACTCAAAAACTCCAGAACAGCCATGTAGGCCCAGGACATCTCCAAAAACTAAGACCATTTTATTCCTTGCTTACAACCCATGCATATCCGCTTGTGCGTTTTATTATTCTGCTCCCGTTAATATTGTATCCAGTTGCCTCTACATCGAACTTTCCATCGCGGACGATAAACAGGCGATTGACCCTCCTCTTTAATGGCCTATCCTTAAGTTTGACAGGTGTTAATGCTATCTCCAAATCTCAGATTTTGAAAACATTAATTGGCCCACTGTAAAGAGAGCAATTTCGTTTCACAAGTCGAAAGTAGCAATAGGCATACTCGTTGGTGCTCCGTAAATAACCGACAAATTATGACAATAAAAAAATTATGTTGTCAATTGAAGTGGACTAAGCAAGGATGAAAAACAATCTGGCTGATAATCGTGCGTGCGCTATTTAACAATGCAAGGACCGCAGATCTGTCGGGTTGATCCTATAATGAGGTTTGATGGGATTTGGAAATGACATATTCTAGTATTTAATATATATGTGTAATATTAACGGTCTTATGTACGCCTATTTGATGTCAATACTTAGTGATTTATAATAAATTTTTGAAAGGTAATCTGCAAAATATACTGTTGGTACTGGGATTGGCGCAACGTTTCCTCTTTTTTAACATGATTAAAAGTCATTATCCATGATTGTATAAAAAAGTATTTATTTTAATAGTTAATTTTGCTAACACATGTACCTGAAGGTGGCGGAACGCAAAATTTCCAAAACATATTGTTAAAAGACGAAATGTGATAATGAAATAAAACAAGTTTTAATTTGTTACTTAAGAATTTTAA
The DNA here is from genome assembly GCA_017312745.1 of Gryllus bimaculatus. Classification (NCBI taxonomy): domain Eukaryota; kingdom Metazoa; phylum Arthropoda; class Insecta; order Orthoptera; family Gryllidae; genus Gryllus; species Gryllus bimaculatus. The sequence continues at coordinate 1,828,226 of BOPP01000209.1, forward strand.
TCTTTAAGCCTCTAAAGTGACTTGTTTTTCCAATTAAAATCCTGATTCTCGAATAAATAATTGGAACCTTTTATAGATAAAATATATAATTAGAGTTAAAATTTTGTTTTAGGCAGAGCAAAGAATTAATATATTCTGCCATAAAATTATTTGTAATTGCTCGCGTAAAATATTCTGGCCGGGATTGTTGTTATACAAATACACTTTGGTAATAAATTGATTTCAGCTTGAACGATAAACTTTAAGTTTGAGTTTTTGGGTTTACATAAACAGTGGGATGACCCAGAGGAGAGAAAAAAAGGACCTGAAACGGAAGAGGGCGGGAGATGGAAAAGAGTACCAGGACAGAAAGGCAAATAGAAGAAAAAGGCCGGGGGGTTGAAAGTTATATCTAACTTCAGAGAAACTTGACAGAAAAAAAATAATTAGTTCGCTGGAAATTAATGAAATAAATCTTTGACTGACTGAGCTGACTGACTGAGCTGGACTGACTGACGGACTGACTGGACTGGACTGACTGAGCTGACGACTGACATGCTGACTTGGACCTGACTGACTGACTGGACTGACTGACTGGACTGACTGGGACGACTGACGACTGTCTGCAACTGTCTGACTGAACTGACTGCACTGACTGACTGGACTGACTGACTTGACTGACTGAACTGACTGACTGACGGACTGACTGACTGACTGAACTGACTGACTGACTGACTGACTTTGACTGACTGGACTGGACTGACTGACTGACTGAATTATTTTATAAAACGATTGGACTAAATTCAGGAAGAAGGAAATAGCGGATCTATCAACGTTACTTTTAATATGATATTCTTTATGGTTTCAGTGGACACCCATAAAAATAACCTTAATTAATATAATGTAGGACACTAGTGTGTCAATAAAACAACCATCTGAAAAACAATTGTGGTAGAAAAGAAATATAATATAGCAAAAAGTGGAAATTCAAATGAAAACCAATTACACAGTTTTGCTGAACGTCAATTATTACTTTCCAATGAGGAAAGCCTTACCTCTCGATGCAGTTGACGGCTGAGCGCAGGGAACGCCTCGTTTCAAGAAGAGATTAGTTAGATTGTCTTTGCACACATTGCCAGGCATGATTGTGATACACAAAGTCCAATAGAATTATACAGCGATAATTAACGTAAGACAAAACACACGCGCGAATTCTACTACACAGTCATAATCATCCGATAGCCTATATCACGGCCAAAATAGATCTCTATACTCCGCATTGTGACCAAGATGCCTGAGGAATACATTCGCATCATGTTTAGAATTGAAATACGACCACCCGAGTTGGTGTAATTGCATACGAGGAATTTCAGTGGTGCCAGAAAAATATCGAAGATGCAATTTTCCGTATATGATTGCGCAAACTAGTCTGGGTACGACACAGCAGGGGGTTCCGAACCAGAGGAAACTGACTTAAAACACGGGCAACTCGAAAGCACGCGAATAGTTAGATAAGCCTGATCTTCGTGTTTTATCCACTAGGGGCGCTAGAACGTACTAACTATGTATGCTCCTTGGATTGAGAGTGTCCCTTTTGTATTACATTATGTGTCACAAAAGTGATCTGTTTTGAAAACATTTTTCCGAAACGGCGGACTGAGTGTCTGTGCTATGATTCCTGGATAAGGAAAAGTTTGATATTTTAATTTATAAAGTTATTATTTGTTTATGTTATGTATCCGTTATTCATTTGAGCTGAGCGGATCGTGAACTTGCTAAGAACTTTTGATCTTTTTATGATATTAAAGTGCATCGTGGTGGGGCGCTAAACGTACCCAAGCTGTGTCAAGACGGCATCGAGCAACCATCAGGCCGTGTTATTGTAAATGCTAAATCTTATGAGGGGCGTACGAAGAGATAAAAGCATGGATAAAATAAATATCCTTGTACAAAGAAAACCTTTTTTTCAAATCTAGACGGATTTGATTTGATTGACTATAAAACAATATTTCTAGTAAATATGAACATAGAAATTTATTGGAAGTGTATTGAGATAAGTATAAGGAAATTCGAAATGCTGAAGTTAGGCCAATAGGTGTGGTGTTTGTTTATAAAAAATATTAAAGAACAGGATTTTAACTTTATAGAGAAGCAAAGTACTCTTCTTTCTGAACATTTTTTACTAACTGTTTTTGAGTTGTTTGTAGAGGTGTAACAGATGTGCGTTAGACCAACTTCGCAATACAACGTCCCAAAATTGTCGTTTGTATCCCTGCCACTGTAACCCTTGCTGGCAGAAAGGAGGGAATTTATTTTACTTTTAATTGGTACATTAGGCGCGTGTAGAGCCAGGTAGAGAGTGGCTTGACTTACCAACTAAAGTTAAATTTTATTTAGCACTTTGCATCCCTGAAACCTTTTCACTATAAATGGTAAGTGCGAATTTTAGTAGCACTCACTCATACATAAATGTGTGTTTCATTTGATACATAAGGTGTTAGATTGTGGAAGATATTTTTTCTCTACTGTTTACCCAGGTCAGGCACATCCATTGTAAGGACTTATGTTCATGTATACCTAGCTATAACCAATATACATAAACACATCTTCAACCCTACATTTAGGAAATTGACACTGGGTCGTGGCCACCGAGAGGGCACTGAACTTGGGGCTCAAAGTGTCACTGCTCTGTCTAGCACGGCCTTTTTTAAAGATTTCATACAGGGGAGAAGGTAGTGAGGTTTCACAGATATAGGGTAACAGAAACTGAATATTGTCTGTTTATTTTAAACACTATTTGCCACCCAATTGATACTTTTTTCTTATGAACAGAGAGCCAAAATGATTTGCAGAAGCTTGTAATAAAGCAATTACAAAGATAAAATCATTGGAAGAGATCAATCCACGCCTTACAACTTCGACTGACACAAATTCCACCTTGAGCCATAAAAACCTTTAAGCGAACCCAGTATAGGATCGATTAATTGACCATCAAATTACCGTTAGTTCGAATTAGCGACCTGATTTATATGATGATCAAAGCTAAGTTGATTCTGACTGTGGAGGTGATTCGACCAGTGTCGATAATGATGACCTTGTACAGATAAGGACACCAATATTAGTAATCGTTCTCATCGGCATCAATTCTCATTATTTTTCCTATCTAGCGGTCTGTATTGAAACAGATAGTTCTCACAAAGATACATGATGTTATCGGGTTACTAAAGTTATGTTCATTTAATGTGTAGACTGATTTTCGAGAAACTTACCCCAGAGAATATTTTTTAAAAGAATGTTTGAATACAAAGAGTTCAAATCAATTTTTTCATGAACACAAAGACAGAGATTTCTTTTAACCAACATAAAATAAAGGAAGATTTTGACTGTACTGAAAGGAGGCTCGATATAAGAAAGTTGGTGCTATATATACAAAAGAGAGACAAAGTGCCTTGTATTCACCTTGAATGATAAGTTTTTATCCACAACGCAGATATATTTTTGAAAATCACTTATATCACAAGTTGAAAAATGTTCCACCAAATAATCTTAATCCCTATGAAGTTGAGCAAGTCGCGTATCCCTGCGGCAAAAGCAAATATCACTGGCAGTCAAATAGGATGTTTTCTAATTCGGAGAAGGATTCGCCTAGTTTGTTTCAGAAGAATTTTTAGTTACTAAGGCAGGAAGCAGACTATCTTGAACGCTGGTTAAAACTCGTGCACCCCATGCTACTTAAGTCTAAAAGAATTTGCGAATTCAGGTAAATTATCAGTTACTGCAATGTATTTTATAGCCAGACTGAACTCACCTGAAACCATAAACGGCTTGTGGCGCTCACTTTAGAATTATTAGCTTTTATGTCTTTCATTTACTGTTGTTCATGGAGTTGAGGAAATATTTTCGCACATCAAGGAACTTGCAAACGAGGGAATGGTTGCATGCCTACATTGAAATTTATAATGCAGGCATGTCAATCCGAGCATCAGAGGAAGGCAACTTCGCAGCCGAAGGGTCAGGGCCCAAGTGAGAGGGACCCGACACAAGTAAGCGCCAGATGTCCACCGAAAAGGCCTGTTTTCCCGCGAATCAACGGTTAGACGAAAATCTGCAGCTCTCTAACGACCACGCAATGAACAACAAATGGTAAGTGAATTGAGGTAAACAAAGGTATCCAGTTGACTGAGGAGTGTTGTGCAGATGAGAGCAGAAGCAAACGAAAGAATCACAATTGAAACCGTAGCTTATGGAGAGATTGCTCTGACACTATCACATATATCCAATGGGCCGAATGCCCAAGGCTTGCATTTCCGAACATCCAGCAAAAGGGAAGACTCGAAATCAAAATAGATGTAAGTTAAATTACATGACAATGAACAGCTGGACTGAAAATTTCTGCAATAACAGGGGAAATATAAAGAGTAGAATCGAAATTAAATGAAGGCAAAATTATCTAATGATTAAGTACCACAAATATAGATACAAAACAGTTAATATTAATTTATTCAACATGAGGATGGAAGTATGATAATTTTGTTATGATTCACCTAATGGTTTTGTTTCCATAAACTTGTCTCGGTGTTGAACAAAACCCCCAGAAATTAAAACTAAATATTTAAGATCTAATCGATTTATGATTTGCGGAATTTCCAGAATCTGTAAAATATTACAATAAACAATGAAAAAACTTTATTGTAAACTTCGAACACCGCTGAAGCCAAGATTTACAAGACTGGCTTGGCTGTAAATATGTAGACCAACTCAGTGTTCTAAGGTCGAACCTTGGTATGTGAGTAAGTAGGGCTAGTGCATGTGGACTTAAGATCAGTATAGATGAAGCGAGTTGTATCGAAACCATTGCTTGCAAATATGGCTAAGGATGGACAAGAGTGGGGTGCAATTTGTGATGTGATAAAATGTAAGATTATCGATGACTAATCAGAATGTGATATCAACAGAAAACCGAAATGAGTGAGATGACGATGAATGGTGAGCTTACTCAGCTGAATAGATAGCACAAGCTGAATACAAATTTGTGATTATAATGAAGGGGCTCATACACCGGACTCCTAATCGAAGGCGAATTATTATTGAGTATTGCTCAATGTCGTAACTATAGTTGGCATTCACCAATTATTTAATGCAGTATGAGAATACAGTAAATGAGACGGAAGTATTAGGGCTGCCCGAATGTGAAATGTCAGGGAATTTTCATTTTCCAATTATTAGAGTTCAATACTCTTACTGAATTTCTGAAGATATTCAGGCGTGTTGTAAAGCGATGGGGCCAATTAAAAGACAAGGAAAACTAACAATTGGCAAACAAAGATGTGAATGGGGATAATGAAACCAAAAATGTTGGGGTGAAATATATGTGAAAAATCTACAATACAATATTCACCCATCATGTTTCAAAATTCTACTAGTAATGGCCCTAACCCAGTTTAGAGAGGGTTTTCACAGCGTAAATGTGTCACAGATTAACCCAATCTTGACACTCCAAAACCGTATTTATTCGTTTTATGGGGTTTTCGATGAACCCTTACTGGCGCGGAAACTTCAAACAGCGCGTCACCAGTGCCCTTATTCGAGTTTTGCCCAACTTTTCGGACTCCCATTACAGGCCAATTCAAGGCGAGAAGCGTGGCCATGGCGACGGCCCCCATATGCCCTGAGCCAAAACGCGGCCGCCCTCCGCGCCGGG
>BOPP01000209.1:1833930-1855671 GCA_017312745.1 Gryllus bimaculatus
GCCTACAGCGTGCTGCCAGCTGCGGGTCATCTTACAAATGATTTAATCGTGCGTAAGCGTGATTGTATTAGTAATAGCATTGAAGAAAGTTCCGCCTCCTCTGTATTGACGCCACTGTCGCTTCGCTCGCCTGCCCGCCTTCGTTTCTCTAAGCAGAAGAAACCTGAATATTCAAAGACTAGGATCGCGAGAGAATAAGCCTATGTCTTCCCCCGCAGCGCGGATCATTACTGAAATACTTCATGCGACGAGAAAGCTCGTTGTAGCCTCTGACTGCTCTCTCGCGAGCAAGATTTGCCTGTTACATTTCCCAGAAATCGCACACGGTTAACCTTAGCCGCTGTTCCTATACCAAATTTTACGTGAGTAACATAGTTATTTAGGGTTTAGGGAAGGGCAAGCGGCTGCGGTGTAGCGTGGCTCCCCCCCCCGTTAGCCCCCGCCTGCAGCGTTCACTGTGCATGCTTCAAGGAGTATTTTATGGACAACCTTGAGCATAATTGAACGCCCACTCGCGGTGTCGCATACCGCTGACGCTGCGCAGTTGAATCGTCACCTGCCAAGCCACCACGTCCAGGGGCGATCCACGTCTTCGGCCCGTAGATACGAAAATCCACCGGTACCTGGGTGACTGCCACCAGGCACCGCTATTGCTCGCTCCAGAGCTGAAGAAGAGGACACAGTACGGTTACGCCGCAGTCCGCGCTACTATTCATCTAGAAGCGCGCAGACAGCGCTCCGTCTAGCGTCAGCGATCTTGCGGGCAGGCCGTCGGCATGGCAGCCACCGGTGGAGGCGCGAAGCGTTCGGATCCCAAGCGGTGTCGCGCTGACGTCCCTCCCCTGGCCCGTCGTCCTGTTTCTGCGTGTGCTGCGCTTGGGCGCCAGTCTCGCGGTCTGAGCGACACCGCAGTGCGCGCTGCAACGGCGGCGGCGCTGGGTCCACACAACCGCACCCAGCCCCAGCCCCTGTGCGGCGGCGCGAGAAACGCGCTCGCCCGCTCCGCGGAAGGGGACCGAGCGCGACGCCTCCGACTGCGTGTCGCCGCTCGTCCACTCTCCTGAGAGCAATGCGCGCTGTCGACCGATGCTCAAGTCTCGCTGTAAGCCGCTCTCGCAGCTGCCTCGTCTGCCTCCGCACTGCTTCCCTTGAACACGCCGCACGTCTGTGATACTCAGGGCAAACCCTCCCTTACTCTCGCCGGGTGGTCGCCGTTACCAATCTACCCGTCGCGATTGCGCTCTTCCGCTCGGGTGTTTTTCCCCCAGTGGCATTGCGCACTCGTGTTGCACCTTCCCCGCACTTTGTGCCAGCGCGTGCGGCGCTTGCTAAGTTCCGTGCCACGTGCCCGAAAATCCAGGGCAATTGTAAAAGCACTACTTGTGGGCCCGCACGCGGAGCGATAACCAACTCACGCCACCGAGTCCCGCATGTTAGTTACGGTAGCGCGCCAGTCCCTGGCGCTCCGTGTACGCTCCAGACTCTCTCGCCCTAATGAGAGGCAAGCGGTCTTGCCACCTTCGCCCCCGCCGCTGGCTGATCAGGCGCTCCAGCTTCTGCATCCTGAAATTGATTTTAGCCAAGGTTGTCATGTGACCTTGCAGCGAGAGTTCGTAGGGTAGGGTCCCCTCAGGGCACTTACCTCAGCACTCTCGCGGTTTCCCGTGAAGTACGTGTAGTACTTCCGACGGCTCTTTCGCTCGGCCGGCGAGTCATCCCGGTGACCGCGCCTCGAGGGAACTCGCACCGAAGATCCTCGGACGCTCGCCCGACCTACACGCGGTTATTTCGGCGTCACCCGCAGCCGACCTCAACCCCTCGAGGAGCCGAAAAATGTCCGCCACCCCGTAAGAAAGAACTCAGCGGTGGCAGTCGCTGCGGGCGAGTGACGATCTCAAAACCGTCCTCTTCCTCCTTCTTCTCCGGCGCTCCAGGCGCCTCGGCCCCGTGCGCGCTGGCGCGCAAGGCTCATGCCACAAGCAGCGGTCGTTGGACTCAGGTGAGTGTGGCCTGCGCCGCATCATCATCTGTTTTCCTCCTCGGAAAGCGCGAGAAGAATTAGCGCTATTACGCTCCCGTAGCATGGGACTTGAGCGCGCTTAGCTCCCCTTCCCTTGCGTTCTACCGCCGGTTCTGCCGCCTCGCTGTCTCTTTCTCGTGAGGGTAAAAAACAGCCGCGCGAGACGACGCGGGCGTAGAATCACTTCCTATGTTGCCCTAGAAGGCAGCTTCGGCTTGCTCTAAGTACAAAAAGGACTGTGTTAGCTGCTGCCGAGCTCTTCCTCTATTTGCGTCACTTCCCTGTGACGGTCACGGAGCGAACCTGACAGTGCGTGCTACGCCAAATCACTCGGTGCGCAAATCACTTTCAGCCTATAAATAGCGAACACTCTGCATCAGCTCACGGGTCCAAGCTTGGCACCGTAGCATGCGTTCCGGAGCGTTCTTGGGGTCGGAGTAGTCTTGCTTGACGGTTTTCTCTGATGAAATAGCACGAATGCGCGGGCAGTACCTGAAAATGGGGCACTGACTCTGCGTCAACACGCAGCTCTTGACGGTGGAATTTCATCTTCCGCCTATTGCATCTATTAGAGTTCTTCCCCTCTCACACAAAAAAAAATTAATATACCTCTGAAGTCACAGCCGACTAGGCTTGTAGAAAGCACTATCTTTGCCCTTTTTTAGTTAAATAGGTACTATTAATTGTTACAACAATGAATTCAGAGGATGACTCGAATGGTCTCAACTTAAAGGAAGGAACCCAATAGCGTGGCATGCGATTAATAGCATAAATTATCCTATTCATTATTATTAGTTGATTATTATTATTATATTATTATTATTTGTTTATTCTCAAAGTATTGGGTTTCACATGGATACACAACAAGATCAATAGTCAAAGCATCCTCGTAACACAGAATGTTTCAAATCTCACAAACGTCCTCCCGCCATTCTAATATTATTATTTTTACTTATGTTATTATGCTATATATATTATAATTATTATCTATTTGTTCTATTCTTCCAAGTTTGGGTTTCACATGGTACCCCAGCGATACAATTTATCAAAATCGCCATGGTAACACCAGACATGTTTAAACTCTCCAACCATTATTAACGTTTTATTAGCTATTACTTTTTATTATTACTTAATTCACTTATCATTATATATTATCTTAATTATTATTATTATTACCCTCTCGATCTATTACTATCCTATTCATTCATTAATTATGTTATTACTGTAGTTATTGCACAAGCCTATAATATTATATACTTAAATCCCGGTACTAGTTCAATAGAGTGTTTTCGTCATAGACTATTTGACGATATGAACTCATAGAATTCACCACGAGAAAATCCGACACTAGTTACAGTAGAATGTGTTCAGCTAAAACCTTCAATTTGTGTATTAAAGCGTCAAAATAAGCTGAATAATGACCAGAATAAATAAATAAAATAATACTATCAATAAACCTGGGATTGACGTTCTCCAATGCATTGAAACCCAGCTCTGTCCCGCATCCCCCACTCGCCGTGAGACCAGCTTCTCATTACATTCTCCTCGTGTTTTCCAGTGTTCATTCGCCGCGCCCCATCGCGCCTACCGGCGGCAGAAGTAGTGTCGCGCTTGCGCCGCTTTGTCTCGCCCGCCCGCCCCGCCGCCCCTGCCCGCCCCGCGCCCGCGCCGCCTCGCCCCTCCCGCACCACCGCCACGCCCGCCTCCCCGACCCCGTCGAGCCGACGCCCGCGCCTGCCCCCGTGCCCCCGTCCCTCCCCCTCCCGTCGCCCCCGTCCACGCGCCCCGCCCGCCCCGTCGCGCCCCCCCCCGCCCGCCCCGCCCCGCCCGCGGCCACCGCTACTCCCGGCCCAGCCCCCCCGTGTGCCCCGCCGCCCGGCCCCGCCCGGCGCGGCGCACAGTCTGCAGGACGCGACCTGCATCTCTATAAGCAGCCCGCGATTAATATTCGACAGCTTTGTGGGCGCGCCCCACGTCAATGCGCCATTGCCTGGCGCTGACGGACAGCCCATCACCCGCCATCCACAAGCCTGCGGCATCTCCCCCACGGGCTTGCACTCGAGGCCCGCCGATTTTTTGTTAAAGGACGCTTGCACCGGCACGTGAAAGCCAACCTGCAATATGAAGTTGTTATATGAATGTACCCATGTTTAACTACTTTTCGTCTAAAGTGGACTTTTATCACTTTCAATATTTGTATTTACTTCATTATAGAACATAAGTATAACAATAAAGTTTTCTTAAATTTGAATGAAGCTTTTTAGAAAGGAGTAGCTATTTAATTACCTTTGAAGATATTCACGTTAATAAAATACAATACATTTTTAGGTATATCAATTCTGGCAACGAATGATTTGAAATCATCCGCTTCCCAAATTATTTAATAATCATTTTTGTTCAATCAATTCATTACTTTCAACAGAAATAATTTTTACTCACATTAATAACACGAGTTGAGAGTTTACTTCCTTTCACATTATAAGATTATTATAAGAAGAGAAAGAGTGGAAAGAAAACGAGACGTCGCAGTCGTGAATATAACTATCCTTTTTACTAGGTGAATAATCGACAATTGTTGCTCTACCTTTGAATTATGTTCTTCAAAACTACTCTTAGGAATTACATTAAAATTCTAAATAGTTTTCATCATGCATATCAGATACCTATTTAATTAATGGTGTTTGGTTGGAACTATTTTCCTCCGGAAACACTGGTTCCCAGCCAGAAGCGCACACAGTAGGTGTTCCTCAAGGATAGTGTAGCGGACCCATTTTTTTTCTCGCGCGTGCTGACGAAACGGAGCACCCAGCCCCTCGCGTGCTTCCCGCAGCGCCTTCTCAGCTCGCCGGGTGGTATGAGGAGACGCGACCCGCCGCGCGGAGCAGCGCGGCGCAGCGGCAGCGTCGACGCAGCGATTGCAGCTGCACCGCAGCCCCTGCGCTGCGCACTCAGCGCTGCACGCGCGCCCTCGAGGCACTTCCTGCCAGGACTACCAACGCCCCTACACGAACACAACTACAAGAATAAGGGCGTAAATGTCGCCCGGTGCAGCTTTCCATAATGTTTGCCAACTTTTAAGATTCAAATCTAACGCATTTGAAGATAATATTAAATACGCGGAAACTAAAGATTTACAATGTATTTATAAAGTAGAGAAAGTCTCAGAATAAGTGATGCAAACTTCTAGGGCTTATAGAGAGGTCGCAAATGATCACTTTTTTGCCAATGAGCGTATACTGAAAATTTGCTTGTAACTATACACACACATATATACACACATATATATATACACACACATATATATATATACACACACACATATATATATATACACACACACATATATACATATATATATATATACACACACACATATATACATATATATATATATATACACACACATATACATATATATATATACACACACACATATACATATATATATATACACACACACATATATACATACATATATATATATACACACACACATATATACATATATATATATACACACACATATATACATATATATATACACACACATATATACATATATATACACACACATATATACATATATATATACACACATATATACATATATATACACACACATATACATATATATATACACACACATATACATATATATATACACACACACATATACATATATATATACACACATATATACATATATATACACACATATATACATATATATACACACATATATACATATATATACACACATATATACATATATATATATATATATATATACACACACAAACATATACTCACACACTTGTACATGTAGTTTTTGCCTTTGATTTTAAGACAACTTCTTATGCATATATATTCGGCGTGTATATGAAATCTCTTTGACTGACAGAACGTGACGTGCCGAACATCTGTTCCTAAGGAATTGTCTATATATCACATGTAAACTTGCCAATAGCTTCGTTAGGCAAGTTACAAACAGTTAGGCAAGTTATAAAAAGTAAAAACCATTTATTTAGTTTGTTCATTGGCAAAAAGTGATATATTTTTACCCCGCTACATGTACTAGAAGTTGGTAACATTTATTCTGAGAAATTCTTACTATAATGATGAATATATGTGCATGAGTGTATAAATCCCCAGCATCCGCGCGGTCTTCCCTCCAGCCGCGACTTCTTTTGCCCCGGCAGCACCCGCCTGGCCCACGCGCCAGCTCAATAACCTTTCAGCAGTCTTAACTTTTAGTTCCTGCAAGAAAGTGCAAGAGCAGTGCGCGCGACTGTAAGCGTAGTCGCTACTCTGAATGGGAGATTAAAGACCCGGCTTCCTGAACCGCGGTGGCCTACCTCGTCCTGGAGCAAACGATGTCAAGGTTCGACAACGAGCGAGCTTTCTGACTCACTAGTATTGTAGTAGACATGTGAAGTAAATTGCTCCTTCTAAGAATACATCTCTCTTCCTTAGGGAATTGTTGGCGATAAATTCTTCTTCGTACTCGTTAACGAGAAATGTCTTTGAAATAAGACTGAAGTTGTTTTGAGCTATTCTTTAGGAATTTAAAACGATCTATTATTTCCGTTTGCTTAGGAAATCGGGTTCTTGTATATGAACATAAAAGTTTAAAATATTCACCTCGCAGCTTTTTCCTTAAGGCAACGTCGGTGTCAAGAAGGCGTTACTGCTGATCGATATAGAAACTGCGTCAACGGTGCAATTGCACGTGAAATGAAAGTTATAGCTCTTATCAGAATAAATTGAAATAATTGAACGACTCTGAGAACGCACAGGACCGACTCTGTTCAGTTCTTCGTGCACAGTGAGCATAACACATGGTATAACTTTAAATGCAAAATGTGTGTTTTGTTCATAAAATTTCATCTCGAAAACAGAAACCTCAACATTCTTCATGTGTTAATTGAGGTAAATATAAAGAGTGTTTTTTTTTTGTTGTCGGTGACATTCCAAATGAATTAGACACGTTATCTTGGACAACATGATCACTTAATGCAAGAAAAGCTTTATGAAAACATCTCTAAAATATGATGAGACAAATAGAAGGTACATGCATTTTTATTCAAATCAAAAAGAAAGCGCAAGTTTAAGCTACTTGTATTGCTAACTCATGCGAGGGCTACGTCCTTTCCAACGAAACCCACAAGTACGTGACAGAAGAGTAATTCGTTTGGACTGCTCTAACGACCACAAATCCGCTCACCCTAAATTGAATCAATTTGTCGCGTGGGCTGCGGCACACGGTAGCCCTCCGCGAGTGACGGGCGCCCGGGCCCTCTCCTGCGGCAGCGAAAGGCGGATTAGGGCCGCGGCCGCGCGATCCATACTCCCGCAAGGCCGCCCTCTCCCGCCGGGGAACGCGCGCGGGATGTCGGCCAGCGAAGCGCCACGGCGTCGCCGCCGCAGCGCGTCTTTTCCCATCCCGCGCGCACGCCTCTGTCTCGCTCCCGCCTCCTTCCCGGAACTCGCTCCCTCTCACCTAGCGTTCGAGATCCGCACCGCACATTTGATTTTTGGCACTTGTAACACAGCTAGGTCGAGATCAGCCACAGCTGGAGGCAGAAGCATTGTAGCGGCCACTGCCCTGATTGGTCATTCTCCGTGGATTCACCGACTGATAGATTGATCGATTGATTGACTAGTGATTACGGGCATATCAGCTGCTAAGGTCATCGAAAGTAGTGCAGGCTTTTGTCGCGAAAAGTGGTGGTGGTGATCTTCCCTCGCCCGGTTTCGAGATCCGGCGCCGACCTGCTTGATGGCTTGCGGGATTTCCCCCAAGAGGGGCGCCAGACGAACAAGGTCTAAGCTCACAGCATGTGTGATAGTGTAGAGTATATAACTGTAAATTTGTGTAGGTATGGGATGATAATACGACAAGGAAGAGGAAGGAAAGATCGCGCGCGATCTGTAGTCTTGCCTTAAACTACTTACGCCAGTGTGTATTCTCTGATCAATACAAGAGAATGCCGGTGTGGTACCCTAATAAACCATGGACCGTGCGCGATAGTTCCTTCCTCGTTCTTCTCCCCTTTTCACCCTCAAGCTTTCACTTGCGTATTATACACTACCACACATATCAAGATATCAGAAGGCAGCTTACAGCTTGTCGCAGCTGGGTCGATGCTCCTCTCGACGAGGAAAAAGAAAATATTTGCAAGCAGACTTGTAGGTCGTCACTGGATCTCACGTTCTAACGGGAGATGAAAACTGTCATCTGCCGGCTGTAACATGCACAACACACTACCAACAAAACGAAGTAGTTGTCGCGTCCAGAAACACTAAATTACTCACTCACTAAACTCCCAAGTCACTCCTAATCCCCCTGCACCCTTTTCCTACGCCGTCTACTTCTGCGCAGTTATCGTTGTGTTACAGTTTCCCCAAATACCCCCGCCCCGTACCACCCAAACAGCTGTCTCTCCGCCACCAACACCGCGCCCGTAGCCGCCACCCAATTAGAGCAACCGCCAAGTCCTCCTCTGGCGGCGCAAAGTTACCGCAACGGCCACTTCCTCCCCCGCAGGCGCCGCAGATACCTCCGGTGTTATCGGGCGGCGAGAGTTACCGCGCGGCCGAGCGACTATCGCCGCCTCTCTCAGGGCGCGCCTCACAGGCCGCGCCTTATCGCCCCATTTGCTTGTTCCCCTGCGTCCTCTGCCTCGCCCTCGCCGCCGCCGCCGCCGCCGCCGCCGCCCCCGCTGCGACGCCAAAGCTATCGCCACACCGCGCTACTGCCCATCGTGTCCCCGCAGCGGGCCCACATTCTGTGCCTACCGCAGGCGCTCGTGGATTCCGCCCCTCTCACCGAAGCAAGTATGGGGCAGAAAAAAGGAACTGGGGAAGTCAGCGGGACAAAGGGGTGGACTGATTGATACGAATATGGTATCAGTCAGTTTCACTTGTACTTCGCGTATTACGTTCGCCCCTGCGTCAATGCTTTTCCGTTAGTGTAGTGTACGTTTCTATGACGGAGGGTGGAGATGTTCTTCCCTCATGGGATGGTGAGATCCGGCGCGGACCTTCACGTCACTTTTCGGGGTTTTCCCGACCAGGTATCTCCTCCTGCGACGCACCGCCCTAGCTGGGACAACGTGTAAGCTCCAGACTGGTCTTCCGACATGTGTTAGTGTCGTGTAGTGTATGTAAGTGTGAAGGGTGATGATAAGACAGGGAAGAGGAAAGAAAGATCGCGAGCAGTCCGTGGCCCTTTGCTCTGGTACTGCTTCAGCATTCGCCCGCTATTGATGGGAGAAACCACGGAAAATGCCGATCAGAGATGCCGGTCACTAGAATTCTCTTCCAGACAGCGGCTGAATCCCATCCAGCTATCTTGTGTCCAAACTTCCGAGACTGTTGGGACTGTTGTATGTTTCCGGTCAGAGACACTCAGTGACATCACTTGATGCCCTGAGATACGTAAGCCGGTGAGGTAGGGCAGTGGCAAAGTGTAGTTTTGTTCTGATACTGATAACGCTGGCAGTAAATGCGATGGTGATAGTACAGGGGATGAGTGAATATTCTTATTTTCTTGATGACGTCTTTTAAAAGAGCTTCAGCCATAGCGATCTCTTGCGCACTTCAGCTGCAGTGATCCAACTTTTACCTGTTCAACTCCCAACGATACCTGCCCTGTCCATATTGTTGTCCCTCTGGGGCAAGCTCTCTTCCTTCGCTCTCTATTTCCTCGTTTGATGTTTTTCCCTATTGCGATTCTAATAAATCAAAGCTATTGAGATAGAATCTTTCTATCGTTTTACCCAATTGATTGATTTGCTCTTTAGAATTGTCGCCCGCGTCAACGGACAAAAGGTGGTGATTAGGATGAGGAAGGATCGACTCTCCTTCGGCATGTTCCTGGTATTGATTGGATAAATCATAAAACCTTCCGATCGGCACCCTTGCGACTTGAATTCTTCTCCAGACGGGGTTGGATACGGCTCAGCTATGAAGCTATTCTTGAAAAGCCACCGCTGTCTCGACACCGGGTCTGCTGAACGCTTCAGAGGACATTAGATTGTTGCCACCCAACCAGCGCAGTCGGTCATGCTACCACGTCGGTCGTGTTACGTTCTCAACTACCTCTCTCCATTTCACCACACTCCTCGTTCACTAATCTCCGCACCGCTTCCAAATGTTCCTATTGGCAATCTGCTCTTCCAACTACTTCCGTTCTGTCCCATCTCAAACGGTTTCACTACACCTAACACATTATCGTGTCTGATATCGCCATCGACGACGATATCTGCATTCACATTCTATCGTGAATATAGAAAATAAAATACCGTAAAATTTTGGTTTTTGTAATTAATTAATTTGAAAGAATCTGTCGAAAGTCAAATGTACGAAAAACAAAGCAATATTTCCCATAAGAAATAATGTAAATCCAATTAATGCATTCCAGACACTAATATATAACAGAAAATACATTTTATACCCGTAATTTTATACTTCTTGTAGCCTTCTTTATCAAAAGACTGCCACTTGATGACTGAGAAACTTGGATCTCTTGATAGATTATTTAGCAATTGCACTCAATAACAAATTACAAAACCACGGAGAATTACAAAATGTTTCGTATGAACAGTCGGGTGATACTCATTAAACAAGAGACAAAGACATACTAAGAAACGAACCGTGAAAAGCTCTGTGTGGGCATTCGATTCTGGGAATTGAGTGGGCGAGTCATGCGGAGAGGCGGGTAGGTTTGGTACGGAGCAATAATTGCTATCAGAATGAAATCCAGGTGATGTTCGAAACCTGGGGCAAGATCGTTGTAATAAATCATTGATTAAGTAACTCTCTGAAACAAAATAATTTTTTTGTCAGTTATCACGGAAGAACTGAGTCTGAATTGTGATCGAAAAAAATGTTAAAAATCGTTTTTCTTTCATTATTTTTTAATGTACCAACTGAACACATTTATGAATATTTGTATTACCTACATTTGCCGAGTACTTTTCAATAACAATTATTAACTCGTATTAAATAGCAACCTATTCGGCAATACCAAGGATTAAATAACAAAAATTCAAATTAGCATATACAATTATGCATTTCGCAAAAAATAATTATAGAGATTAACTTTGTTATAAATGAATGTCGACAATAGAATGCCGATTTAACTGCCACGCAATTGTCATTACGTATTATATGCTGATGCGTGCAATGTATGTTCAATAAATGTGTGTTATAAAAACGATTGGATCATGAAAGATGGTTGAGCTAAAAGAAGGAACAACAATATCACGCATTACAGTACTCCTTCACATCCCTTCACTCCCCTGGCAGAGTGGTTGGAGGGGGCCGGGCGCGGAGCTGGCGACGTGGCGAGGGCGGCCTTGCCGGCTGCCCCCACGCGACGCGACGCCCCATGGGGCCGTGGGTGCCGCGCCGGCCGGCCGCCAGGGCGCACGCGAGCGCCGGATAAAAGCGACGGAGGCTGCACCGCCGCCGGCAGCCGACCGCCGTTCGAGGAGCCCGCCCCAGCCCCCGCCCCCGCATCCAATCCGCCATTTGCATACGTGTTGCGACGTGGAGTGCCAGAACTGACGTGGCTTAACCGGCCGGCTACGTGCTCGTAAACCAGGTGCGCCCATCGGCCTTTGTGTCAGGGCGAGGCGTTATCGTGAGCTTGCGCGCCCCGCCCCGCCCGCCCCGCCACGCCCTCCCACGCAGATTAGGTAGCCCTCACCGGCCGAGCTAGACTTGTCAGGAAGAATGGAACAATTACTTAAGCTTGCTAGGTGGAATGATGTCGATAATATTAAGAGGAGTTTCCAAACAAGATATATTGCTATATAATGTGCACTGCGCTGCTTATTGTGTAGGTAATTATCGTGGAAGAATGCAGAAGCGAGTGTGAACACAAGTTTTAAGTTTAATAACATAACGAATGCCCTTCAATATCAGGAAAGTGGGCATGTAAAAAAAACTAGAAATTATATCAAACTGCCTTGAAAAAGGCATGCCTTTAGGAGCTCCTTTCTCGTTTAAGCACATCTGTTGTTTATGGTAATTATATTCCACGACCTTACCATGATATAGCGATTGCTCTATCTCTCCAAATGACCCAGAAACGAGTGTCGGGTGGCAGATCTTACGCAATGCACTCGCGGCCTTCCTCGCCTGCCGGTGACTGTTCGCGTCACGTAATTACTGCATGATGAATGTACTGTACAGGGAAACAATTCGACATGCGCTCACGCTCTAGGCTTTACAAGCAATTCACTCGGTCATTTTCTTCATTGAGGAGGTTGCGATTTGGACTTTTTTGACGGACAATGAAATATTTATGGCATTATTTATGGCATAAATTATTTACGTTAAATTGTTATTCAAAATTTAATATTTAAAAATATTATACTCATTTCTATTCATCTAATGCATGAAACACAATGTTATAATGTCTATTGGTTGAAAAAAATTAATAAGATATTCGAATGTACTAATACTCAGTGGTGATTTTAATTCAAAAAAGAATATATGAGATTTTCCTCATCTACTGAACGTTACTATTTACAGATTGTTAAGTGTTCATGTTTTTAAAAAAATGTTTTAAATTTATTTCCTCTGGCCATTTGATCGTTTGCGGACGGTATATTGAGTGCCTATAAAAAACATTTTAAAAAAATGATTTGACCAATACATTGAAATTACCACTTTACAGGTAAGTATTCGTTTTTATGTATTAATTAAAATCAATAGTGGCACGAAGTTACAAGAAACTGTAAATTAGCACAAATTCATACCCCTATTTCTGATAAACATAAATATTGTTATTACACATCACAATACAAAATTACACATTTTATGACAGATCATTTCATAGTAACAAAAATGACTTAGACGGTAAATCTCCTTTAAATGTATTTCAAGGAGCACTTGAAATAGTATAAAACAGTTTTAATTGAAGGGTTTGAAGGTTTAATTTTTTTCATGAAATTAAAATTATGACAGGAGGAAATTTCTTTAAAAAAAATGTTATGGCTGTTTTGCGGTGCCACGCTAGAACAATTGTGAAAAGTACTATATTAAAGTATTTGATTTCATTTTTTAACCAATCTACGATGTCTTTTTACATTCTGTTTTTTATGTCAATCGTTTTTTAGACTTTTTGTTTTCTTAAAACTTTGAGAAGTATGTTATATTGTTCATCTCGTCATAATCCATATGTGCAAACTGTGTCATTTAAAATTTTGAATATCTATTTTATAACACCATGCAAAATTAAAAGCATTGTTGACACATTGCAATGTGTTCAAATTTCTAGTCCTGAATTATCAACTCCAAAGTTACTAAACCAAAAACAAAAATGAATATTTTACAAAACACGAAAATTAAATTATTCCCAAAAAACGTTTGGAGTCTCGTCGTCCTGACAGGTTTTATTCCACAAAAAACAAATTTTCGAGAGATAAATGACTCCAGAATGCAGGTAGGAAGCATCTGGTATTTGCCTGCTATTCAAGGAGGATTACGCGACCCCTTTGTACGCTCGACCGCGCTGTGCGTGAACATTACGGCACAGATGAAAGAAGGTGAAAAAGTTCGGAAGAAACGAAAAGAAAAGCGAAAGTGGGAAAATGAGATGATAAATCACCCTCAAGGAACTTTTAGGGACAAAATACCGATTTGGAAGAAAATGGATATTATGAGTAATCTAGGCATTCTAAATTTCAAAATGCTGTATTCTTGGAACCGTGACAACCATCGAAAAAAGCATTACTAGACAAATTTACTTGACAGAAGATGTGGGCATTATTCTCATTACACTAGACACTGATTTAAATACGGTGGCAATACCATTCAGATTTTCAATACTAAACCCTGCTTCATTACATTCAGTAACTGTAATATTGAAATTTATATTTATATTACAACATATTTCGAATGAAAGTAGTGATTTGGTTATCTTTCATTACAAATACCACTAGTAATTGATCAATGTTTTAAATTACAGCATAGTTGTGCATTTCTTTTTGTATTTATCACTACAATAATACGTTTTTACAGAATCTAAGTTAAATTCACACATGAAAATGCAGAAAAAAAGTACGCAAAACGTGGTGTATAATGTGCGCGCTTGTCTTCTCTGGATGTATAGACATTTTGATGAAAATGTTTTCATTGCTCAAATTCAGAAGGATACATAATAATGTTACATTTCGAATTAATTTCTAAAATTTAATTTAATACAAATTTCACAACTGCACGGCAATGCAGGAACACATAAGCAAAGACTCATTCAATGGTATTGTTTTACATGATACGAGTATTACGCAGTTATCATTCGAATTTCGAATGCTGGCAATTTTTAATCCTTCTTGCAATAAGCACTTTGTCACATTTCGTTCATTCGTGCTGTTAGCAGGAATGCTAAATGGCGGCTCTAACGTATCTTGTTCGCTTCCCTCAGAACGTTGCTAGCGTAGCGCCGTTCGTGGGAACGTGCGGAAAGGAGGGCGGGTGCAGGCGGCGCTGAATCGCAATGCGGGGGCGGCGCTCGCGTGAAGGCCCGGGCGCGGCGCTGCACGCTCGCCACCATCCCCCACCCCCACCCCCCTCAGCGCTCAATTGGTCGGGCTCTGCAGTACCCTCCTCGCGCAAGATTGTCCCAGCTGTGTCACGCTCTCCTACTCATTTTGCATTTCCTTTTAAATTTGTTCCTACTCCTCCTTTTTTTCGTATTTTTTCTCTATTTCATTCATTATCTTCGTCTTTATTTATTTCTTCTCTTTCATGATACTTTTCTTCCACTGTTGCTTCATTAAGTTCCAATCCCTGCCTGCTCGAGGCTCGTCTGGTTCTCATCTACGACTGTTTTACCCACTGAAGAATGGCATTTAATTTTTCTATAATACTTCATCCTAAAGTTCTAACAAATTAATCTATTTCATTAAAATAACCTTTTATCGAATATGAAACTAGTATTTAAATTCGCGCTAAGTTATACCTTTATACTGATCATTGCGTGATCCACTTTTTGAATAATTTATGGACATTTCAATTATTAGAAAATAAAGAAATTACTTCTTTTGCTTTGTCTTACAAAGCCCAACGTAACGGTAATAAGTGAATCTATAATTAACGCTTTTAAATGTTGACTTGTTAATAACAACAACTATTCGAGGGCGAGATCGTAAGATTATTTCATCAATGTCATGATAAGGAAATAACAGGAATGCCTGTAGGGCCGGGGCGGCGTCGTGGGTCGATGATTGTGAAGGGTCCCGATGTGTAGCAGCTCCGGGGGAATGGGTGTGCGCTGAGAAAGGCGGTTGGGGAGGCAGCGGCTGGTTGCGGGCGCGTGAGTCAGGTGGGCGCGGGCGGTGGCCGGGGGCGGGGGCGGGCGCGGCGCCGTGACCTCCAGGCCGCCTGACTCACGTGCCGAGGCCGTAGGCACACGCAGCCCGCGCGGCGCACGCTCGCCCGCAGCCCACGCGCTCCCACACGCCCCGCACCGCCGCTACAGTCGTTATACGAGGGCTTTTGGGCTGAAACCGACAGTCGTGGGCTGCGTCTGGAGGTATGCTGAGGCCAAACATTTGACACTTGTGTGACACTTGTAACGTCCTTACGCGTGGGGTCGTCGTAACGGAAGAAGACTCTATGCCACACACTACGATTGGAAGGTAAAAGACCGTGAGATTGGAAGGTGATTACAAGTATTTCAGAGGCATCGATCGTCCCACACTACTACTGCCTTAATCACTTCTGTCAACACTTAGGCAACTTCCAAGATCGTATTTATCTATTTAGTCTTTAGATATTACTTTCTCGCTACGGACTAGAGAGAAAGATATGTAATGCTGCGCGGAAATACGGCGAATTTTTGGCTGAAAAACCCTTATTACAGGACCCTAATAACGAAAAACATGATAAATCCAGTTGCTAAATAAGGGGGGAAATCCTCTATCACGTGGTGTAGCCAGAATCTATGTTTTGTGGGTCCTTCATATCAAAAAATTGATTGACAGCGAAACGTCTGTCCGTCTGTGAACAACGCAAGCGGCTAAACCGTTGAGCCGATTTTCCCCAAAATTGATATTCACCAATCGATCTGGATGATATCGCAGCCTTTGAATACGAAACCCATATTTTAATTTTGGAAGAATACTTCATACGAAACTCGTAGGACATTTTCTAAATTTTCAAGAAAAATGTTCCATCTTTTTTGATTACTTTATGTTGCTGAATAGTGTGAAGGACGTTTAAGAGGATATTGCATATCTCATAATCGTTGAAAAACCTGATTTTTGAAATTTGCAAAAGTCCAAAGTGTTTCCCTTCAACTAAAAGATTAAAGTTAGATTTTTTACCTTAATAAAATCAGTTCCTTAAATATAAATTTTGAAATATGTTACAATGTTTTGAAAAGTACAAGTTGTTTTGAGTTTTTCACGTAATTTGGCGTGAAAATACGAGTGAGAAAGTTGTGCTGTTTTAGCACCACTAGTTTTTATGATTATTTACGTTCAGTGAGCTCGTTTCGCACTGTTAGTTGTCGAAATCTCGAATGAGTTACCCCCTGAAAATACGGTACATATATATTCTATTTTTATTCATTATTATTATTATTATTATTATTATTATTATTATATTATCTAATAACTAATATGATTTTACTCTGATGAGTGTTAAACACTGAAGATTACGATTTCGAAGGATTTGAGCAACCCCAACGAAACATGTCCATGGCAAGTTAATAAATGTCTGTAACATCAGGTGCCGTTAATGAAAACAAATACTGAAGCAATCTAGCAAAGTTGTGGGCATCTAGAATTCATTAATACATTATCCGTTTCATTGACCTAGTTGACCGAGAGAAGTGATGTTTATTTTTAATTCGACCACTCTGCATCCCATTTGTCTGTATATTTGTTTGAAATGCAGTCACTACCATAAACGTTTGCTTTCTTGTCGTCACAAGTGTTCCTGGGTGTCATTTGAAACGATGCCCTACATGGGATTGCATAGAATAATAATAAATAATAATAATAAGTAATAAATAATAATAATAATAATAATAATAATAATAATAATAATAATAATAATAATAATAATAATAATAATAATGTATCAGGATTTTTATTTTTTAATTCCGTGCTTTGGAATCCGTTTCAAATATTTGTAAATAGTTTTTTCGAAGATTATAGCCAAACGGAACTCAAATGTTCTGTTTTAGACTTCGCCAGTTTGTTACGCGATCACTGACAAACGCGTTGGTTGATTTATTGGCTAAACCTTTCGAGACTTCGATGAAGAGCAAATCTTAGATTTGGGGGATGTTAGATCTACTTTTAAATGAACTACTAATTACCCTACGTAAATATACTTAACAAAGTTTCGCACCAATGTTTTCAGATCTTAAATAAGTCGTCAGGATAATCGAACACTTCGTACCGTAAAAATATAAAAATGCTTACTGTGGAATTTACTAAGAACTCTATTAAAGAATAATGTGGCTGAGTGTGAGTAATTCTCAGGAAAAATTCATGAGGAGCAATCTAACGATGTCATGGCTGAATTACGTAACGGCACGTAAACTAAAGAAAACTAACAAATCTGTAATACCAACGCAGAGCAAAAATGCTCTTATTTTGTAGTGACTCAGGTGAAATTGAAATTAGTACTTTATACTTATAACCAAGTGTTCTGCCAACACTGCGAGTACATTCCTTGCGGCTCCAGCCTACCTTGACGCGCCTCGGCCGGCAGTTGCCGTAATTCGAGAGCCCGGCCCCCGACCCTGACCTGCAAGAGTTGGATTGCAGGACACAGGACTGTTACTCGTAATACTCTTCTCCAGATAATCGAAATGTTTTGGAATTTTATTATCAGCAACCTTAAATTTCCTGAATGGAATAACAATAACAAATATTTATTGTAAATATTGTTTTTGTATAATACTACAACAACACTTTGCATTTTGTCACATTGGAGAATCTCTTCAATTAATCTTTTAAAAATGGTTGCCAGGACTCATTCCAAACTATTTTGTTACAATTAATTTTTTGTATGTTTTGTATTACTTTAAATTTAATTTACTTCAAATATGCAATCAATAAGTATGTTTAAATTAATTTCTGAAGCTAGAATTATGATTCAAACAAACATAGGATATATTTTAAAATCGCGTGTCAGAAATCGTGTAGTGTGAAAAGAAATTTTTTAAAAATTGTTATCTACTATTCCGAATAATGTCATTTTTCATTTAGATTTAGTTTAAAAAATACTCAAATTGCATAAAAGTTGTTTTGGCAAAACTTTACGTTTTGCATACCACTTATACAATACATACACTTTATGCATATATTTATTTATGTTATATGCATCAATATTTTAACCAATATATGCTTATCAAAATATATTAATGGAAATAGATCTTTTTTACGAATTTTAATTGCACATAGAGAATATCATACGTTATTACTAACAAGCAAACATATCAGTAGAGAAGTGATAACCACATTCACAAGTTTAATTTACGTACTAAATTATAGTCTCAGAATACCACTGCAGATGCTCTTGACCCAACATTATACTACATAATATGTTCCAGGCGGCCATTTGCAGCTTAGAAGCTCTTGGTAGGCGGCATATTCGCCGATTGGCCCCGTTCGCAGCGAATGGCCCTCCCTCCCTTCCCCGGTGCCACATCCACCGCCCGTCCGCTGTTCTCGTCGCCTATGCAACATCCCCGGCCCCGTCGTGGGCGCATCTGCCCCCGCGGTCACCGCCCACGCTGACCGCGCCCCCGGCTCCCCCGCCCCCGCGCCGTAACGGCCTGCGGCAGCAGCCCCATTCGGAGGAGCCCTGGGTTTACGGCGTCTGCCCCCCCCCCCTCTCGCGTTTATGCTCGGTTTACTGGGCGCGCGCGCCCTCCGGCCCGATAGTTTTACAGTTCCCCGCAGACGATCGCATTAATCCCAGTTGGAGGCCCGCCCGCCCCTCCGCGCCACACACTCCACAACTGCCCCCTTCTCCCTCCCCTCCCTCCCCCCACGCCACGTCGTCTCCAACAAGCGCTGTAGAGAGCACTGCACCCTTTATGTCTGGTATTACTCGGATTTTCATTACTGGATTTTGGGCGGGTGAAACGACTTACGATGCACTCCCCGAGTGTTTTCCCGCGTCTTTTACACAATGTTGCTGTTTTATCATTATTTTTTTATTCTACTAAATACGTCAGCACGGGGAGAGAGTGTTTTTTTTTATTCCGGGCGCGTCAACTACTTAAATGATTCGCCCGGCGAGTGTAGTGCATGTTAGGCCGTGTTAATTTTCCGCTGGGACGTCATAACCAGCGCCGGCCTACACGTTGGCTCCCTGGGATCTTCACCCTCCAAGTTTCACCTCGGGACACCGGCCCAGCTGAGACAGGCTGTAAGCAGCTCTTCTCTATATAAAGTAGTAAGTTTAAGTTGGAGTATGAAAGGTGGAGGAGAGGAGATCACATGTGGTCTGTCATTCGTTTGTTAGAATACCGCTTCAGTATTTGGCTGGGATTGATCGGAGAATCCACAGAAAACTACTGACCAGAGCAGTCGGCCTCTAGAATTCTCCTCCACATGAAGACTGAATTTCACCCACTTTTAGCTAGATTCGAAAATCCTCTACCGTCAGGACTCAAACCCTAGAACTCCCAGTTAAATATTGTGCAGCAGAAATGGATGTTGTCTCTGAGCCATCTCAGCTTCCGGTAGCTGCTTCATGACAAAATAATCTAGTCTTATTCTTTGTGTACTAGGCAATTGAATCATTCATTTTCTCTAGCCCCTATATTGTCTTAATTTTAAAATTATTTTTAACTCCTTTAATCTTCTTCTTGCCGCTCTGTAATTTGCGTTCTCACTCAGATGTGCTAGTTGATATAAATGAATTCGCTTTTTGATTATGTTTCTTATTCTAATGTGTGTCTTGAAATGTTTCGTATCTGAAAAGGAAGGGGGGGCGGAGAAATAAGAACGATCTCCAAGCCTCTGCATTGCTCTGAATGACAGAGACGATAAACCATTGCTCTTGTAAGCTCTTAGTAGCTCTTTCAGAATATTTGAATATCGCTTAGAGGTCGTGGGCCTAAGAGTATTAAGTCTAATGACAAAGACCGTGTTTTAAATGTAATGATAGGAAGTCCACGAATACACTTCTAATAATAATTCGATCTAATTATTAAAAATAACATAGTTAGACCCAATTGTCAAAAAGTTTAATAAAATACAGGTACAAATTTCAGGTAAACACACACACACACAGTTACAAACACAAACACAAGCACACACAGATATTTTGCAGTCGACTATTTTTCGATATTAATGACCCACAAAACATGGATTCTGATTGCAAGTGTTAGAGGAAGCAGAAACAAGATTAATTAACTATATTGCAATCAGGGCCTGGTAATAAGTTAAACCCTTATTGCCGGGACCTGATAACGCCTATTGCTGGCGATACTATAAATATAAGAAGTCTAATCGCCTATCGCCGGCGCACGATTACAATACTTCACACGATTGCAATACTACACTCTTCTTATGAAGGAGAGAAAGTAGAATGATTTTGAAAATTGTTATTCTTCACGTTTAAAAGCGTCTGGCGTGAAACACATTGGCAGAGCATGGACTTTGAATCTGTAATTCAAAGACCGAAAGTAAACGTCGATATCTGTTTTGTGATAAAAGTTCCATGACTACCTCTTGTCTGTGAGAACTGCCAATATATTATATTCTCATTGGTAGTTTTAATTCGAAAATGGTAAATGTGTACTAAAATCCTTTAACCTTTGGACAATATATTCGGGTAGATACTAATTGTGAATTAAATTTATAACTGAGTATGTTTTGTTGCGGAATACGTGCTCTTGTAGGGATATTAACATTGTTGAAGCAGAGGCTTTAGTTTTCAGACATAATTTGCTCAACAATAATTGTAGCGTCTTAGTTTTTGATAAATGAAAACGTTATAACTATTACACCCCCTGTGCATTTTAATTGGACCTACCGTGAATTCGACCTGCTGTTCGTGAACCTAACGACCTGAAACCTTCATATCTCATTTCTTTTCCAGAAGTCCTGTAGCAATATTTCAAAGTGCTGGAATCTTGTAAAACGTTCTAAAATGTTACAGTGCTCACGAAGAAATTCCGAAGTCTTAAATAACTAGGGGGGATTTTCAGACTGGAGCAAACGCATGTCCAATGTCCACTCATTTAAAATTCTATAACATTCCACGTTTATTTCAAGGTGCCTCGATACCCTCGATTTACCCTCGATACCCCCGATTACCCTCGATACCCTCATTTACTTTAGCCCCAAGTCCCTGTTCACGATCGTATTTTTTTGGTTCGTGGGAATATTTTGACACTCCCTCTCAAGGTACTTTCAGATAAGCTCACAAAATCATTTGACATGGCTACTCTTAAAGTATTTTGTTAA
Source organism: Gryllus bimaculatus (assembly GCA_017312745.1). Taxonomy (NCBI): domain Eukaryota; kingdom Metazoa; phylum Arthropoda; class Insecta; order Orthoptera; family Gryllidae; genus Gryllus; species Gryllus bimaculatus. Next base: position 1,855,408 of record BOPP01000209.1, read on the forward strand.
TTTGTTAGAATGATAGACCAACTAGAAAAAACATTGACCTTAGTATGAACTGAAACAACAACATATCAGACACATATACGCTTGAAATTCAAGGATGGAATAAAGTAAACATTTCTATTAGCTAAATTGGAATTTTACGTTCTAGATTATAATTATTGATTACAATTTACAGTAATAAATGATAAATAGAAATTATATTACAACAAATCAAGAAACTAAATTCAACCAAATCAAGAGATTCTCAAACTTGGTGTTCTTTAATCT
>BOPP01000209.1:1855693-1872595 GCA_017312745.1 Gryllus bimaculatus
CCCCCGCCCCCCGCCAGCAGGGGTTAGGTGGAGAGCGCCGCTTAGCGTGTGCTGAACGCGCTTTCGAGCGGTAATGTGGCTTCTTAGGGGCGTTATTCCAATAGCGACAGGGGTTCCTGAAAACCAAGTCCTCAGCCAAAAGCTTCACAGTCGAGAGGAAGTTGCTGCGTCACTGACGATTTCTTTACAGTAGTTTTATTCTCCAAGATTAATGTGATATCTAACAACAGTTCACTTTATCAATTGTTAAATCTTTAAAAACATGAGTGAAATGTTAATTGTTCTGTTTGAATTATGTATTTGTAAATAAATATTGTAATTTTGTTGTATATTGCAGATTATTACTAATTAATACGAACTCCGACAATCTTATCTGCACCTCATCGTTTGTTCCTGTTCATTCGTCGGAGCTAGAAGCACTCTTCAAGTAGGCCTAACTTCTGAAAAGGACTCGACAGATTTCACAAAAAACTGGAATTATCATCTTCAATGCGAGCTCAGAGGATATACCAGATCCATTACATAATGCAGAGAAGATTGTTAATGTAAAAGCTTACATAACAATAAAATATTTAGTTGTGTATTGAAATTGCAAATAATGGTATCACATACAAACTGCTAGAGTCCATTATTTTAGTGTTGAGGGTGGGTTAATAATAGATATTTAAGCATTAAGCATTAATAAAAATTGAATTTTATTATTTTTTATTGGTATGAAGTTAGTAATTTTTCTAATAAAGTCTAGAATTATTGAACACACATTTTTAACATTCATGTTTTTCACAATTGCTCTCTGCAAGTGCCATTTTTAAGGATAGAAATCTGAAGTGTGTGTAAACAATACGCTTAGTCTGAAAATACTAAGAGCTTTCTACTCCAATCTTCAGAAGAGTTGAGCCGTATCGTGTCACGAAACTGTATAACACTGTTGTCAGAACATTCAACAGCAAGCTACGCAGGCAGGTCTTCTTCTGTTAGGCACGTTTGTTTACAATCCACCTTCCTCTACATAATCTCCGTTGAGGCAATGTTTTCACACTCAATTCATCAAAGTACCGAAACTTAAATATCAGTGATGGGTCTTCTTGAGAACATTTCTTATACCCAACATCACTAAAGAAAATCTGTAGGAATATTCTCATACAGATTGGTCATTGAAAAAATGCATTGTTATTCTGAAATGAAACTTCCATGACACTGCTTAAATTTTTGAAGCTTTACGTGAAAATGAAAGAGTTGTATTAATGGAATTAATTGGGCAAACTCATTAGTTTTACTTCAGATTAAATTTTTATGAAGAAGAATTGAAATCTAGTAATGTTTATTTTGGTTTCTGATGAAGCCTGACCAATTTCACCATACGCACTCGCATGGGGGAGTGTCCGAAGGTCCGCGTTCCCCATGAAAATGTTGAAGAGGGCACTGTAGTGGTACATAATAATCCACTGCATTTGCGTACATATGTATTCTCCCTGATTTTTCTCTTTTTTATCCTTATTGTTTGGGGAATTCTGGTACATTTGGAAAACTGACTCTCCTACCCTTCTCGCTACCCTGATAATGGTTTAAAATAAAAACAATTCCGTTTATTAAGTGTGTTATTAAAGTTATTCTACCATTCTCCTATGGGTGTTTTATGTACTTGCTAGTAAAATAAATAATAAGTAAATAAAAAAATTTTTAACGGAGAATGGAGGTCCAGAAATGTTGTTGATCCCCACTTGTTATAGGTTGAGCCCGTCCATGAATAGCATGAAATTGATATTATTGATTGCGATGGGCTCTCTCCAGGATAATATACAACGCACTAATACATTTTAAAATGCAATATAATTCTGTTCTCATTAACTCACTTCATTTTCCATGCGCTATTTGTAAGTCTTTTGCTACTGGTTGTAATTAAAAAATAGAATGTCTCAAGTAACAAAAGGTTTGAAAAGGTTGTTTAAGTACATCACAGATATTAAAAATCAAGATTATTATGCTAAAACGTTAAAGTAATATTTTTAGTGTATTATTGCAATAAATTGTAATAAAATACCTAATAATGTTGCCTTCGTTGTAAACTGACAATTTTGTTAATACAAGAAGAATCAACGAAGACTGAGCAATGAAAATTAAAATATCATTTTTAACCAAAAATATGTCACAAAAATTGTTTACTGTGTTCTAAATTCATTTAACTTTGCAAAAAGAAGTGCCAATCGATTTTAAAAATTGGTGACGATAGGTATCAATCCTGGCATGCAAGAACTCACTCACCTTTATCCCGCCACGCGCCGTTCGGGTGGTCGTGGGGACGTGTCCCTCCCATTCACCTTCCAAGGCCATTCCGAAACCTGAGGCTGGCACCGGAATACTCGTCGTCGGCACTTCCTGCGGTGAAAACAAACTGTCGGTTTTTCGCTCAGAGGCTGCGCTGTGCTGTGCGGCGCGGCGCGGCGTGGCGGGGCGGGGCGGGATGTTGGCCAGTGGGGGGGGGGAGGGGGGAAAGGGGAATGGCGTTGACAGGATGCGCACGTGGCCGGAGGCCGCGCGTGCTTTCGCTCTCCGGGAGCTGCCAGCTCAGGGCCGGCGGAGGTGAGGAGAAAATGGAGGATTTCCTACTCGAGATTTTTAATTTTACTCTCTTGTATATTTACTGAGGAAAAGCATTGGAATCGCCTCACCTATAAGGTCTCGTCTATTTTGGTCCTACAATCAGTGCTTAAGACTTTTCAGCTGTAACTTCGCACACAACGTCAGTTCGTGTAGAAGAGCTATTCCAAAGACATATACAAGGTGTATGTGGTGAGGAGATATACGGAATTCTGTGCCCGAAAATCAGGATGTCTGTTTCGGGGATGGATGGAATTACGCGCGGGTCGTTTACTAGTTGCATTAAGTAATGTTCCAAAACACATACTATGTAATGAGTTATGGATTATATTTGTTGTGTCGCAATACAATGTTTGCAACTCGCCTTCCTTTTTGTCTACTTAGAGCTCTTCATTTTCAACAACCTCCTTGCCGTTGAAAACACTGCTTGTATGTTGGGTGTCCGCGAATGACTGCAATTGTTTTGGCGATGCACCGATGGTTTTTAGAGGTATAGCCACATATGTTACCAGCAAAACTCTGTTAGATAAAAATATTTTGCGCTTAAACTTAGAAAATACGTTAGAAGTAAGATCTAATGACGTTCCAGAGATCTATTTTAGTGAAACTACAAGAAGCTCATGTGACATTGACCCATCTTGTACAATTTTCTGAAAAATGACTGCAAAGCTTTTCTTTAAATTTTTGGCTCCATTAGAAAAAAAGAGTATTTTATAAAGAGAAAAGTAAAAATATGTTACAGTTTCGGCTTTCACTAAAATCGCTGAAAGTGTGAAAATTGCAAATGTTCAAATGTCAATTCTTCTTTCGTTTTTTTTTCTTGTCTGAGAAAATTGTTCCGCCAGTCCTCTGCAGTACTGGCACTGCGTCATGCTTCTGACTACGTCGGTTAGAAACGAGGTGTCGCAAATCATGCATACAGATGGCAACATTTCTCAAAACACTGACATATCAATACACAGTCGGAGTCATTTCTGTTGAAAAAACACTAAATCTTCTCAATTATGTAAACAAATGTTTATTTTCCTCTAGTACAACGTCCACAACGTTGTGCTAAATACGATTCTTAGCGCAGACGATAGTTTCAAGTTTTGTCAAAGACAAAATTACTTTCGTGGTATACATTCGACGAAAAACATCAGTATGTTCATTGACGGAAGCAGGCTGCATATTCGGAAGCCGTGTCTCACACGTTGTCCAGAGATCGCACTCGATTTGGCCAACCCATCGCTTCTCTTTAGAAGTAGGTTTGAATTTCGATTGACACTTTCCCGTGTGAACTGTTGCAACGCAGACGCTCAACGAATATGTGGAGATAACATATCAATGAGATATAAATGTTTTATATACCTTAAATATAATATCGGCCATCCTGGATTGCCAAAGTGGCTGAGAGTGTGTACCGACACTGCGCTTCGGTCCGAAGGGTAACAGGTTCGAGTCCCGCCTTCGGCATGGTTATTTATGCCTTGTCTCTCATGTAAGTGTTGTTATGAAGGACTCGCGTTCTGCTACCCACATATCAGGGGGGGCAGAAGTATGTTGGTGTCTGGCGGAAGTGCGTGGTCGAGTAAGTGTTCCATCGGGATGCCCGTAGGCTGGATAAAAACCCTAGTAAATGAGAGAGGATATAATTTGCAGAATGAAGCTTTATTTGTGCACTCCTGTAGACCTTGATGCTTTTCCTGGATGATTACTTACGTCAGAATATTTTGCTTATCGGACACGCGAATGTCGGAAACCGCAAACGATCTTAATTTTGTTTACGAAACAACAAGATGATGCTTGTTGCCTGTACGGTAAATTCAGGTTATTCATTGCTTTTCGAAATCATGGCTTTAACGTTGTATGCGCTACATAATGTGAAGCCAAAGCGGTGTCCTTTTTGGTAGCTCTCGTTCATATAATACTGAAACAAAACAGTTGCATTTTGCTGCCCAAAAAACATAAGAGGAAAATGGGCTAAAACTTGCTATAGCCCCTTAATTGCCATAATCTTACGTTTCATCATATTGTTGCAATAATATTTACGATGCATTCTTTTCAGTATTTAGATACTCTTGACTTACAAAATTTTGTTGTAAATACATTGAAAAAATGCCATAAAGAGATATCCAAAAAATAATATACCTTTTTAATGTATGTATTTTTTAAACACATTCTGCAAAATCATATTTTTTTTTAAATTGCTGTAGGTCGTATGCATATGGATTAGTATTTAAGTTTAAATAGAAGAATAAGTTATCGTACTGATATTGGAATTGATATACGGTATTTGAATTACAGATTGTTTGAGTTATGCTAATTTTTTTGAATCAAGGATTAAAACTCTAGTTCAATTCATTAATTGTATTTTAAACTGAATTTATTTTAACATTTAAATAAATTAAGTAAATAAAAACTTGCAATGCGTTGAACTCAGAAACAAAATCAGCACACTAACAAATCTGATTAATATTCAAGTCCTGATATTACCGAACGAACTCTTTTAAATATAGCGCTTTGGAAAGAAACATCCCCAATGCGAAGCTCTTGTAGGCTCTAAATGCTGCACCAAAAGTATCTAGTGAAATGATTTCATTGGAGGGCGCCGTGTTACTCCGCCAGGGAGGGCAGCAAGGCTCTCGGAGGCTCTCGCTGATCGATCGGCAGAATCCGTCCGGCGCCGCCACCGCGGAAGAAATGGGAGGAAGCAGTCGAAGAGGTTTCACCAGAGACAAAAATGAGACGGCGATACACATAGAATAAAGGGAAAAGTAATGCAAGATCAGGAAGACGAAGGGAAAACTGATAAAAATTGCATTAAAAAAATTCAATTGCAACGTTCGGAAAATAGAGAAGTAGAGACAATGTAGAGAAAATAGAGAAAGTAGATAAAATAGTGAAGAAAATAGAGAAAATAGTGAAGAAAATAGAGAAAATAGTGAAGAAATTAGAGAAAATAGTGAAGAAAATAGAGAAAATAGTGAAGAAAATAGAGATGTAGTACATTAGGCAAGTTTGTGATGTAAAAAGACAAATCACGTTGATGAGAAAAGTCATTCAATAATACCCATACATAGATAAGAAAGGTAAGACGGAAGAAGGAAAGGGAAATAACAAGTAAATGGTAGTATTGACGCGGTAGGAAACTTTAGGAGGAAGCAAGTGCGGCAGGCATCAGGGATGAATGCACGCGAACGACTTCCGGAGAAGAGAAGGGAAGCAATCGGAGCGGGAGCGCCGCATAGGGGGAGAGGGAGGGCGTCAGTCGCGCCGCGGGGACAATCAGAGACGCGTCACGCGCCGCCCGCGCCCCAAATGCGCTGCAAATAAAACCTAATCACGCGCATCGGCGGGCCTCGGGCGTGTGAGCGCGGCGCGGCAAGGGGCGGAGGGGGTCGAGCTGACGTTGGCCTAGGATGGGAAGCGACTCAGCAGAGGTGGAGATGCGAAAGGGTGGAGCAGGGATGGAGATGGGGAAGGTGGCAGCAGGGATGGAGATGGGAAGGGTGGAGCAGGGATGGAGAGGGAGTGGGGAAGGAATGGGGATTTGGGAAGGGGAGCAGGGATGAGATGGGGAAGGTGGAGCAGATAGAGATGCGGAAAGGGTTGAAGCGGAGATACGATGGGCAAGGGTTGAGCGGAAGATACGTAGATGGGAAAGGGTTTAGAGCGGAGATACAGATGGGAAAAGGGGTGGGTTTGAGGCGGAGATACAGATGCGGAAAGGGTTGAGCCGGAGATACAGGCATGGGAAAGGGTTGTGGCGGAGATACAGATGGGGAAAGGGTTGTGCGGAGATACAGATTGGGAAAGGGCGGGATAGTGAAGGGTACGGAGTACAGATGGGAAAGGGTAGAGCGGAGATTACAGCGATGGGAAAGAGGTTGAGGCCGAATCAGATGGGAAAAGGGTTGAGCGAGGCAGATACCAGATGGGAAAGGGTTAGGCTGGAGATACAGCATGGGAAAGGGTTGAGCGGAGATAACAGATGGGAAAGGGTTGAGCGGAGATACAGATGGGAAGGGTTGAAGCGGATGAATAGAAAATGGGAAAGGGTTGGCGGAATACAGATGGAGCGGATTTGGAGAGGAACAGAGATGGAAAATACTGTTCGGTGTGATATTCCCTTTTTATTTGTTTAGTGAATGAGTTCGTTATTACTTTGCCAGAACCTTGGAAGATTGGGAGAAAAAATATTACACTGCAATACAAGAAATCGATTTTTGTGTTAATAAATGTCTTTAAATTGGAAAAATTTTCAAATCAACAAAACAACCTTGGCCTCGATGATTTATATTGAGAAAATGTTGTGAATACTGTCGTTTTTCCTCTCATGGTTATGAAGAATGGAAATTCAAAATATCGTTAGGTCTCACAAATACTTTATTCATTGAATCGTAATCCTTGTAGTTTGCACAACTTCTTTCTGTATCAACCATTCCTTATCGGTGTTTCCGCTAACATTTTTTACTACGGTCCGTCTAAATTATTTAGGGTTTTAGTATCCATTAACTATGTCGTTAATCAACAACTTGTTCATTAAGCCAGCACGAAGAAGCTCAAAATAAGTTACAGGAACCCGCAGACCGTTGGAAAGAACCACCGTCATTCGTCTCGGGCAAACTACACGAAAAAACGAGCGGATGTGCGGAGCAGACAAGCGAGCGCAGTGGAAGCGCGCAGGCGTTGTCCCTGGCACCTCCACTTCTACGACGCCACCATCGCCCTGCCCCCCCCCTCGACCCCCTCCCGACCGCGGTGGTCCCGCACCGCCGGGAGGCCCAACTCACCACCGCTTGCCTTCATCGCTGCTCCAAATCGAGTGACTTCCCCAAGGCCGCAGATTTCCTGAAGATAATTTTTGCCCGGATTTAAGTCACTTTGGAGGAGAAAGATGTAACATTTTAACATGACACTATGTAGTTACAATACCTCTGTGAAATATTGGAGTGTCTGATTATGATTTCAAACTAACTGCATTTTACTATTTGCATATGCTTTTTAAATGATGAAAACAATTAAATTGTTTTTACTATTTTTATCTGTCCGGCTGAGTGTCCGAGGTAATCTTTAGAACAGCTAAATTGCCTTCCATGAAATTTTCACTGAATGGAAGTGTATAACTTAGGCTACTTTTTATTATTTTCTGTTCCATAAAGATGTATGTTGTTTGTTTACTTGCTTGTTTGCTTTTTCGTACAAATTTGCAGTTAGTCCGCTCTAAGAGAAATTTGTTGACTTGACCTTCAAAGCAAGAGAAACTAGTGGTGGTCCATTTTTTAAACTTCAGAAAGTTCAACTAAAATGAGATCTGTTTTTTTTTCAAGCGTCCTTCGCTCTATCCTTGAGCAAACGTTAAAGAATAAAATTGGAGCTGCTTATAATTTTTTTAATAAATTGCACCAGAGCCCAATGACATCACGTGTTTTTTTCCGTCTAAAAATCGGCGATTTCCACAATAGCATTACAAAACTTTCTCTTTTGTCAGTAAACGTAAAAAGCCGAAAAAATAAAAATACCATTTTTACGTAAAACCACCCTTACCTACATTTGCTATGCTTTTTGCTGCAAATTTTTAGTGTGCACTCTTTCATATTTTCGCGAATATTTTGCAAACAGAAAGTAAATTTACCAAAGTGAATAAAGGGTTTCATAAAGCATATAAAATTTCCTACTAAACGAAGTTTGATTCATGTTCATAGCGTAATGATTACTTGAGTAATTGAAGGTCCAAATGGTTGCCAGACGTATGCAACAATGCATGTTTCGAATTCTCCACAGCAATGTTGGTGGTAGTAATGGTGAAAATTGAAACGCGGGCGCGGCAGGCCAGCATGGATGAGGGCAGGACAGGAAAGGTACGGGACGCGGAAGGACAGTGTGAATGCGAACAGATGCGGTTACGGAGGGCGGGGATACCCTATACATAGAAAACATAATGTGTAATAAATACCCGGGAAATGTATGGTACTTCATAGCCCAATGTAATGAAAACTAAGTCCTTCGCATCATTTGATTTAAAACATATAATGTACTTGATATATTGTTTAAATTTTTCATTAAAATGATTAAGAAAGTTAAACTAATTGTAAACAATGCCCAGCAAAATTCAGAGTCGTTAGAGTACATACCGCTGTGCAATTAAATAACGTATTCTTTTTGATGAAGAAGAAATTAACAAGCGCAAACTCTCCTCGGTGTTTGCAGAACCCATATTGCAATTTCCACGAAAGCCGAAATGTATTTTTCTTCCGCGAATATCGTCTGTAAGGGACAGATGAATTGAAGGAGTATAATTCTTTGGAAAGAGAAAAACGAGTTCGCAGAAAACACTGCCCTCATGCACCCACCCTCTCACTCTCCCCCCCTCCTAACTCATCCACCACGTTTCTACCGCTCAACCCTTAGCTTCTTAGAATCCACACTCCCTTTACCTCTTGAGCTACTACGCCTCTCGAAGTCAAAAAAAACCTCGTGCGAATTTACACGGCTTCGTCCTCACTGCATTCGGTTGTCTCTCTCTGTTTTAACCGTTCCGTCCTCACTTCCCATCAATCTCCTCCGCCTTTTTTTCCACTCCCGCTGCAGCCCCAGACGCGGTCCAAACAGCTCTTGATCTTCCGGCCGCATCGCCTCAACAGCTCTGCACTCGCGTGTAGCACGCCGCCGCGCGCCACACCGGCACGACCCGGGCACGCCCACCGTCCTCACATCCCGCTCGCGCTTTGTCGCGCAGAAACTCGTTACGCGAATGGTTTCCCCGACGGGGCGTCCCGAAGCGGCGGCGCGGCCGCGCGCGAAATGGGCCCTCCGAGCCTTGCAGTTGCTCGGTACACGCCGCCAGCGCCGCCCCGCCGCCTAGCGCGCCCCGCTGCCCAGCGCCGCCCCCGCCGCCTAGCGCGCCCCGCCGCCTAGCGCGCCCTCGCCGCCGCGCCGCGCGCCCGCCGCTAGCGCGTCCGCTGCCCAGCGCGCCCCCCGCTTCAGCCCAGCGCCCACCCCCGGCTGCCCAGCGGCGCGCCCCCGCCCAGCGCCTCCCCGCCGCTAGCGGCCCCGGCGCCCAGCGCCGGCCCCCGCGCCCTGCGCCCCCCGCGCCTGCCCCGGCGCCAGCGCTTCCCGCCGCCAGCGCCGCCCCGCCGCCCAGCGCGCCCAGCGCCGCCAGCGCGCCCAGCGCCGCCCAGCGCCGCCCAGCGCCGCCCAGCGCGCCCCGCGGGCCGCCCAGCGCCGCCCGCGCCGTCCAGCGCCGCCCAGCGCCGCCAGCGCCGCCCAGCGCCGCCCAGCGCCGCCACAGCGCCGCCCACGCCCGCCCACGCCGCCAGCGCGCCAGCGCGCCCAGCGCCGCCCAGCGCCGCCCCAGCGCCGGCCCAGCGCCGCCAGCGCCGCCCAGCGCCGCCCAGCGCCGCCCAGCGCGCCCAGCGCCGCGCAGCGGCCGCCAGCGCCGCCCAGCGCCGCCGCCAGCGCCGCCCAGCGCCCGCCCAGCGCCGCCCAAGCGCCGCCAGCGCCGCCCAGCGCGCCCAGAGCGCCCAGCGCCGCCCAGCGCGCCAGCGCGCGCCACGCCGCCAGCCTTCGCCCGCGCCGGCCGCCCAGCGCCGCCAGCGCCCCAGCGCCGCCCAGCGCGCCCAGCGCCCCAGCGCCGCCCAGCGCCGCCCAGCGCGCCAGCGCCGCCGCGCCGCCCAGCGCCGCCCAGCGCCGCCCAGCGCCGCCCAGCGCCGCCAGCGGCCGCCACAGCGCGCCCAGCGCCGCCCGCGCCGCCCAGCGCCGCCCGCGCAGCGCCGCCCAGCGCCGCCCAGCGCCGCCAGCGCCGCCAAGCGCGCCCTAGCGGCCGCCCCAGCGCCCGCCCCAGCGCCCGCCCTAGCGCCGCCAGCGCCGCCAGCGCCGCCCAGCGCCGCCAGCGCGCCCACGCGCCGCCAGCGCGCCCCGCCGCCCGCCGCCGCCCCCGCGCCCGAGCGCCGCCCCGCCGCACGCCCCGCGCTCAGCGCTGCCCCTCGCCCAACGCCGCCCCCGCCGCCGCGCGCCCCCAGCGCCCAGCGCGTCCCAGCCGCGCCAGCGCGCCCGCGCCGCCGGCGCCCGCTGCAGCCGCCACGCTGCCAGCGCCGACCCCGCTGCCAGCCGACCCGCCCGCGCCGACCCGCTGCCCCGTGCCCGCCGCCCAGCGCCACCCCCGCCGCCCAGGCCGCCCCGCGCTCAGCCGCCGCCCCCGCCGCTCAGGCCCCCCGCCGTCAGCGCCGCCCCGCCGCCCAGCGCGCCCCGCGCCAGCGCCGCCCCCGCCGCCCAGCCGCCGCCGCCAGCGCCTGCCCGGCCGCCCGCGACCGCGCCCGCGCCAGCGCCGCCCCGCCGGCCCAGCGCCCCGCCGCCCAGCGCCGCCCCCGCCGCCAGCGCCGCCCCGCTGCCCAGGCCGACCCCGCTGCCCAGCGCCGCCCCGCTTGCCACAGCGCCGCGTGCCGCGCCGTGTCGTACAGCGCCCCCCCCGCGCCCAGCGCCACCAGTTGTCTAGCGCCCCCCCGCATAGTGCCCACGCCACCGCGCCTTCGCCGCCAAGCGCCCCTACCGCCAGCGCCCCGCCGTCCGCACGCGCGCTACGGATCCGCTCCGCCGGCACTCTGCCAGTCACTCTGCTACGTGAGTCGTCGGCGTTCTGTTTCGAGCTTTAGTCACCTTTTATGGCCATGATCATACCAGCACAAATGCGGCTTTGCAGGACTAAGCAGTCACCCGCATCTCACTTCACAATCGTCCCTGCGCAGCCCTAACTTCAGTTTCAAGACAGCAATTTGGGCTCGCCCTTGTCAGCTAGCATATCTCTCCGCTCTCGTCTTCGCCCAAGCAATTCCTATTCCACTCTCGCCTCATACTAAACCTCTGTCCCGCTCTCGTATCAACCTTGCGCTCTTTTCCTTCACCAATATAGTAATCCTACCCTCTCTAATTCAGCCATTCTACTAACAAGCGTGCCCATCAATCATCTCATTTTTTTCTCGTTCTTGTATTCCACCTCGTCAACAAACTCACCATCACCACGTATCTTTACCAAAAAACACCCTCATAACGCCCCTCAGATCCAGTAGTCGCATCGATCCACACTGGACCTCACCCACAGCAACGTAAGCCTCCTTATTCACACAGTGCCACACACACACACACGCACACACATACATACGAGCGTCGTGTACTCACAGGCGGACGCGTTCTTAACGGCATCGCACACACGCACACTGTGTACGCATCTCATCCTTTCTTATTCTTCTGTAATTATGCTGTGCCACTCCAATCCGCGTGTTGGCTCTTTACATTTCTCACCGCCCCGCCCCTGCCCCCACCTTACGCCCCCGCCCTCGCCGCCCGCGCCCTCGTCGAGCGCCCACAATCCTGAGCGACGGGCCGCGTGCGGCTTTGCGTGCGCCCCGCCCGTTGCGTTTTAGGCTTCCGAAATACGTTTTAAATTAAACACCACTCCTGACCCAAATGCATATATTTCATATAAAAAAACCCGCTTCCTGAGCCCGTTTTGTTGTCTGCGTACACATAGCCTTGAATGTGCTGCATAATTTCTGCGTGTTTCTTAGTCGTAGACGTTGGGAGGAGAAAGGGTTATCGGGCAAAACCCCGATAGCGAGATGTAAGGAGAGGGAAAAAGCGCGAGTGAAATTCACCCAACAGAAACCCTGAAATTGAAATCAATCGGCAATGCAATCGAAAACCCCGAGAGGAAAAGTGCGAGGAACCCACTCCAAGTTAATTTCCTGGTTTTATAACTTGGGCAACAGAAATAATTCAAGAGAATATGTCAAGTATATATTCACCTACATCTTAAAGTATTTTAAAAGAAAGATTATCTTCTACTAATAATTTTAGAAATAATATTTTTCCAGAAAAACGTAGGTGTGGAATATTTTAGTGTTGATCTACTAGCAATAGTGACAAAAATCAAATATAGATACCCAATTGGTATACTTTGTGTCTTCAGGTAACAAAAAGGAACTCATAAACCAATCTGAAAAACTCTACTAGGTTTTTTGAAGAAAAATTAAATTAAAATAACTTGTACAGACGTCGACATTTGCAGGTGACTTGTCAAGAATGCAATTTGGGCATTATCGCAATATTCGCATTTATATTTATTATAAAGTTTTACCAAAATTAAACTATTTCTCAGAATTTCCAAGATTTCCTCAAAACTTCTGCAGGAAGTTGGAGGTGGAGCTGAGCTGTCCGAGTCCCGCTGGTAGAGTGGGCAGGGCGGGGACAGAAGCGAGACGAGGCTGTCCGGGGTGGGAACGGAGCGAGGCGGGGAGGAAGCTTTTTGGTACGGATGATGAGGCCGAACAATGAGACTGGAAACGTCGCATATGTTAGTGATAAATAATATAGAAAAAATAAGTTATAATAACAAGAATAAAATTTTAAAATTATTTTTAAAAAATGTTAAATGTATGATTACCACTGATTGTCGTAAACTATTTGGAACCGTTGAAGTAAATTTTACTTAAGAAAAGTATGTCATTCAATTTACGTATCTTACGGCTAAACGCCAAAACATCATCGAGCCTTATTCTCGCATTAGCTAGAAGGTATGACTAAAGCTGTACGAATGACGGACCTCACCCAGCTAATTGGCAAATTAGACACAGGTCGCTGGTTAAAGTACGTTGATCGTCCGAGTGTGAGTGTGACAGAAGTATTTTGGATTAAATGGATTGAATGGATAGATTGATGAGTTCGTGTTTCCGGTCATTATTCCGTAAGTGTAGTGCTTGTTAAATCTCGGTGTTCCTTCCCCTTTGGTTGGTGAGATCCACTCCGACCTACAAGTCGCGTCGGTTTGTAATGTTTCTTTCTACAGGTATCTACCCAGGGGGCACCGCCCCAGCCAGAATACGAGGAAGGGAAGACCATGCGAGATTCGTGACCCATTTGTGCGCACTGGCATTCGCCTGGTATTGCAGGTATTGCCTGGTATCGCAGAAATCACTGAAAACTACCGAACAGTGACGTCAGCCGCTTGTATTCTCCTCCAGACTACGCTACAGCTGAATTCGATCCAGCTGAATATGTAGCAAAAACGGTTGTTCTCACTGATTCGTCTCTGTCAGTATGGTTCGGTAGCAAGCGGAAGAGGGGAAGAAGGATGGCAGGGGAGGCGGTACGGCTGAACGAAGCGGTAGAGGGATGGGGTGGGGTGGGAAAGGGAGGGGTGGGCAGAAACGGAGGGGCTCATCGGCTTCCAGGGCACGGCCAGCTCGTTCCCTCTGTGCAGCGGCCGCTGACACGGACTGTGACACGCCAGCGTGGACAGCGCGGTAACGGATGAGCCGGTTGGACGAGGCGAGTGGGGCTGGGGAGCCATTTTGAGAAGCGGTTGTTATGCCGAAGCACTCGCCCTTCGACATCGAATTACAACAGCTCAGCATCACTAAGGTGACACACATACGTACTAAACATTGAAATAAATATCAAGAATATAAAATCACGCAAAAGGTCGTAAAGACACCACTGTAATTAAAATGAGGATTTGTTAACTGTAAATAATAAATAGTATTAAAAGGATTTGAGTAGTAATACACTCAATTCGCATATTGTTAACGCCAGCGACTCAGCAGAGGCGCTCGAAGTGAGTTATAGACTCATTGATGTTTGATTTTCGTTGACTATTCTACTCGTGAAGTTGAAACCAATAGTCTTTAACTATACACATAAAATGCCCCAATCAGGGCGGTGTACCTAAAAAATATTATTGGTTTTTCTATCCGATTTTTTTACCGCTTCTCCCTACTGACTTATATTGCTGCGACTAATCTACGCTACACACGTATCGATCTCTGTGTTGATGTGCAACAGTAAACCATAAACTTCCTTGATTTGAACATGCTTCCAGTTATTTTCAATACTTGGCGCATTTTGGAATTCTGCTGGACGTAATTTAATTCGTGGAATAGTACTATTAAATACCACTCGCGCTTTGGAAATTCTCCGATAAATCCCTTCCTCCCTTTTCGAGTCCGGGATTTATCGACAATTTTCAAAGCACACCTATAATGTGATTATGTCGATACACTTCATCTAGTTGCTAATGCGAAAACTCAAATTTGAGAAATCTGGAATTGAAAATATGAGTTTGATGTCAAAACTAAACGAGATTGCTTCATCTTCATTATTGTTTGACAATTTGAATTTTGTCAATAATTGCTTACACAATCCATGTTAATATTTGCTTGTATGACGTGAAATTGTCATTATCAATTTCATTATGTTGTACATAGAATAAAGAGACAAGAGACTTTGATGGAATTTAGAATTGTTGATATTAAAATATTTAGCTTAGATATGTATAATATTGGAATTCAAAAATATAATTTCCAATCTTTCTAAAATCAGTAGAATTCAAGCCTCCAAATTGGAGTTTTTCTTTTTACTTCTTTTACATGTAATTGATAAGGAAATTAGAATCATCAGCATTTAAAATGTAAATATCTATAATCGTATTTCGTATCTAACAACACTTCAAAATTGAAATATACTAAGGTACTACCATTTTCGAAACATATTCATATTAATTATTGGTTTATTCAAAGAATTAACACATCCGTTCATGAAACCAAAACAAATACAAAAAGAATGATTTCTTATACCAAATATTTAATTAATTTAACGACATGATCATCATAAAGCAAATAGGACAACATAATATAATATGAAAAATACATTTGAAACTGCGGACAGAAAACAAGAGCATCAAAATATATCTTATCGCTCTCTTATTATCAAGAAGCGAAGAATTCATTCAAATAGGAGACTCATTGTAGAATAGACTACAGCGAGCTCACACAATGTGTTTGAGGCAGCATTAACGTCGTTTGCGTTAGTTTACATAAGCACCTGGGGCTTGCGAAGCACTGTATTTATGGCCCCTGTGTTTACAGGCATTTCCTCTACAACATGGAAGTGCCCGAACGTCCAGAGCTAATACGATTTAAGTTATTTAACGCAATTTCAAAGCAATAACAAGTCATTAACACGCAGAAATTTTTAAAATGTTTGTTAGCCCTATCGAATCTGAATGGTGTTACGAAACTGTTGAAGAGGACTGTGAAAGCACACCAAAAGAGAAAGTGATTCTTTAAGAATTGCACTTGATTTCGTGAAAGAGTTCTTAACATTTTGTACTGAAGTAGTTCGTATTCACCACCTGTAATGTCATGCTCATTGTAATAGAGGCAGCAGCGTGACATAGCATATCCAACTGGTAGTTATCTTAACATGAAGGAAATACAATTCTACACTATCGATTTTACAATAGAAAAATAAGTTCCTATAACACATTCCTATTTAAGAATTTTGAAATTATTCATCAGAAATGATGCGTTAGGAATGGCAACCATTCTTTGACCTGCGTATTGTACAGTAGTATTAGAAGTATCGTATGTGTCGTTAATTTAAGACAATGGGATTTTATTTTAACAAAATTATTAGAAACCTTTCTGATCAAAGGAGATTCATAATCGTTACGTTCATCTGACTGTAGATCTTTAATTTGAAAGTAAGTATTGCCCTGATCCCTTCAACCCGTATGACCGATTGCACTACACGTACTCTACTATTGACCTTAGGGAGTTGACGCGCCCGGAATCGCTAATCATTCAATCGATCTATGATACACGCATCAAAATTTCTCCACTGCGCCATCTGACCACCCTTTCCGAGTTCTCCCCGCCAGCGTTCCATCGGCGCCCGGAGCCAACAGCGTAACGAGCCCTGCCCGCGCGCGGGGCAGCTATCGCCAGCGCAGCAGCCCAGTGCCACGTTTTTCTCAGCCTCCCTCGAGACGACGCAATATCTCAAGAGCGTCCTCGATCCACAAGTAGTGGCAGCAACTGCAGCTAAACTGCGTATCGATCTGGGGAAGGTCCGCGGGCAGGCAGCGGGCGAGCGGCCCGGCAACTCGCCAGCCAGCAGGGCCCCCCTCCACCGGTCCCTGCCTCGCATCCGACTCATGTTACGCCAGACCGGGCAGCGTCGAGCCACTCGCAGTATCACCCGGGCGCGGCAATTCGGAGGAGTGAAGTATGCGACGGCAACATTGTTATTAGTAAGGCGGGCCCCGGCGAAACGGCGGTGGTAGGAGGCGACGGTCGAGGCTAAGGAGGAGGTGGAGGTGGGAGGGACGCGGTGACGTAAGGGCGGGTGTAAGAGACGTTGGTGATGGCGGAGGCAGAGGCACACGGGAGGCGAAGGCAGCAGCTAAGGCCGATGTAAAAGCAGATGCGAGGGCGGAGGCGAGGGCGGAGGCGAGGGCGGAGGCGAGGGCGGAGGCGAGGGCGGAGGCGA
>BOPP01000209.1:1873099-1883192 GCA_017312745.1 Gryllus bimaculatus
GGTGGGGGCGGGGGTGGCAGCAACGTTCAAAGGCAACGCAAGAAAAGACAGTGATGGCGAAACAGCTGACCATGGGGAAGATCGTGGTAGAACAATTGGGGCGGAACAGTCAAAAGTTATTTTCAATGATATTACGGTCTGCCAACATATGAGGTGAAGTTAATAAAACCAAGACGAATATGAAACACGGAGACAGCGTTTTGCCAAGAGTGAAGTCAGTGGATAGTAACGATGGCCATGGCAGATGTAGTAGTTTCATATTGCACGATATGATCAGAAGCAGATTACATTTCATACAATATGCCTATGTGGAAGGGAGAGGGGAAACGGAGACGAAAGCAGTTTTATGCAAGTATTCAGCAAAAGGGCGAAGGTGCGGATAAATGCGAGGACAAAAGGAAATGCAAAAGTGAAATCGAAAACTACTCGTAAAAGCAGAACTGGAAGCAGAGGTACATGCGTTTAGGCAGAAACGAGAGCAGGAGCGGCGGCGCAGGCTCAGGGGACTGCAGAGGCAACGCTCGCATCGTGGGAACGGAAGGCGGAGGCCAAGACCGAAAGGAAAGCGAAAGCGCAGGCGGCCGCGGCAAAGGCGGCGGTGCCCAAGGTGGCATCCGAGGCGAGCGACTTCGCGTTTTCAGAAGCTCCAGCGAGGCGAGCGCAAGTTCCGGGCGTGTTTGCTCCAACGTAAACCCCGTCCGCGCCTCAAGTCGCCCTCTCGCCAAAGAAGAAGCTGCGGGGATCACGCGCCACCGAACGCCCCCCCCCTCCCCCAGGTAGCGGGGCGCAGAGATGAGGAAGACCGGAAAGGGAGGCGCGAGAAGCGGAGTCCAGAGGAGCCAAACGTGACGACAGAGAAGCTGGAAGGGAAGAACATACGGTGAGAAATGATAGCAAAAGAAAGGAAATTGTAGATAGTCGGAGTTGGAAGTTGGCGAGGTGGATAGCGGGCAATGCAAGAGCGGGCAATGCAAGAGCGGGCAATGCAAGAGCGGGCAATGCAAGAGCGGGCAATGCAAGAGCGAAGCATTGGGAGCGAAGCGTTAGACGTGGAGAGTGAGATTTGGAGCGGGGATTCGTAAAGGACATTGCTGAAGCGGAGAATCGGAGCGGAAAGTGATAAAGCGGGGAGTGCGGGTATGGGGAGTGCGGGAAAGTGAGATTAGAAGTTAGAGGAGGGGATCAGAAGCATTGGAAGAAGAGAAGTCAGGTGGGATGGAGCGTCAGCGGAAGGACAGTTGGGATTGCTGAGGGAACCGGGAGCTGGTGCGGCGGGGCGGAGCTGACAGGGGTTGTGTGTGGCGGACGTGATCCTTTGCGAATTAAGTCGCGAGCGCGTCGAACCGGAGAGGGACGGAAGAGAGAGGGGTAGCCAGTGGAAGAAGAGCGAGTTGGGTGAATGGGTCGGCGAGGAAGGCGGTTTTCATTAACGCGCACGAGACGTCGCGGGCGGAGAGAGTGATTGGGAAGGGATAGAGTAGGAGGGGTCGTGACGGGCGGCGCAGAGGTTCTGCGGCTTGGAGGACACGCGCATCGCCAGCTGCTGCTGCCGTCGCCGCCGGCTCTTCAAAGTGAAAGGGGACAGAGAAATACGAATCACGCGCGGATGAGCTGGAGGAAAGAGAAAGAGAGAGACAGAGAGAGATGCGGGTAGGCGATTGCGAGGAACTGCCGGTGCCGGTGGCAGCGCTAAATGGAGAGACCATCACACGCGGAATGCTGGGACTGACGTTGAACTGCAGCGGAGCAGCCTGTGGAAGGAACGAGTTAATGAGAGCAACTAGAGTTTCAAAAAAGTGTGGGTGAAGCGACAGAGCGTGAACAAAGCAGTTGTTCAGGACGCGTGAACCGAGGTCGGGGGGGGGGGTGATGACCAGGGAAAAGTGCACGCCAGGTTTGTAATGCAGAGATAAAATTAAAAGTCGCAGGCTCCCATTAGAAGAACGATAACTGGCAGAATGGCAAAAATAACAAATATTACGTCACGAAGAAAAGAAAATGGTCTATAGTCTATGACGTGGGAGGATCATTTCGAGAAACGTCGAAGTAAGACGATGATTCGCGATCGCGAGTTAGGTCAGGCGCTATGGCGATAGCCATCAGACCCTTCAGTGCAAGAAGGAAGCAGATCAAGATAAAGAGTGAGCAAAAGAGCAAACGCGTGCAAGTATTGGAACACGGGGAAGGGTTTAGCCATCACCGAAACGGTGGACAACAGACTGGCAGAAGTGGTAGGAAGGCGCTCTATCGACAGATGGTGACTGTGCAGGATGGCTCAATTTTAAATCCCCTCCCCTCTCGTCGACGCGAGTGCTCATCTCTCAGGGCCATCCAAATGTTGGAAGAAAGAGTGGAATGGAAAATTTATCAGTTTCAAAACTGCAAATTCGTGGAGGAAATCAATATGCGAGAAAAAAGAAATAAACTTCATAACCTTATCACAGAGGATTATAGCACATTAAACTTTTTAACTTATAAAAATACCTATTTTCATTTGTAAACACGTTCTGAACACCTTGCATTGCTATTCTTTTTAGATATTTTGTTGGGACGAGGCACTTTTCAAAGACAAATATCCTTCTTATCCGTATTCACGTTCCAAACAACGCTTTAAAGCGTTTTATTATTTTTATTACCTTCCACGCATTCGCATGAGATATTCCCGCGAGCCACATTCGCTCGAAAGACGCGAGTTTTCGAAGCCCTGCGCCATTGCGAGTGCTCGTCCTGCCCCGCCCCGCCGCCCGCTGGTAAATCGGCCGCGGGCGTCACCTGCGTTCTCTGGTGAGCGTTCCACGCGATCCGCCGCTCATTGATGACTCTTCCCTGCGGCGCAAACATTCGGGGCTTTGCGCGTCGAAATTCCTTTCCTGCCATCCGCCCTCCCCCCACCCCGCCCACCACCCGCATCCGAGATCGGGAATTTCGGTGCGTTTTGTGGCGCTCCGCCACCTGGGGATTAATGGCGGGTTTGTGTGCGGCTGCCGATTTTAAATGATGATCGGTTTTATTTGTTTATTCGAAGGCCTCCGACGCTGGAATAAGAAGCAACTGTTGTTTTCATCAGACCACCACATTCTAGATATTCTCAATTTCTATTCGTATGCCTTATGATTCATTATCATTTCAGACGTTGACACTTCTAGATTTCTTTATTAACGGGCTGATACAACAGAAGTTAATAAAACTATCACTTTTTTACAGTTATTAATTTATATTGATTCCTCATTATTTGAATTATTCTATTCATGAATCTTTATTAATTTTGAATTTTATTATCATAATTATTGTAAAACTACGGTACAATAATGGAATATAAAATAAAAAAAATAATCTCGCGGAATGACTCATGATCGCAATTGTAAATAGTAAGGGTGACATACGAGCATCATTCCACAATTACCTATCTCTCTCTTTCGCCACAAATTTCACGGGTGTCTAAAAATCGAATTACCGAATAACCGATTGCATCCATAAGATCTTACGCATCCTGTGACTCTCGTATGTAACCTCCATAGTTTGATACTGATCTCTTTTGAAAGCAAACAACGTACTAAATGTATTAATATATTTTTAGGTAATGGTCCCTAATATTTGTAGGTTTACCCTCAATCTTGATATATCGAAACGCCAATCTTCAGTTTATTATTCGATAGGTCCTGATTATTATTACTGATACTCGCAATTAATAAATCTTTTTTGTGCTGGAACCTCCGCGTGCATTTGTTCTGCGAAGAAAATACAGGCATCTAAACAAATCGTTTCTGTATATGAAATTACCATGTAAACCATTTTATCAGCTCTACGAGTAAAATGTTCACAGGTAATTTTAGCTTACATTCTTCATTGTTTATCTGCTACGATGCTACAGCTCACTTCATTTCCTGGTCTGAAATCTATATTGCAGTACCTTCGGAGAAAAGAGAGATCGCAGAGAATATACAGTCTGATAATAGCCCAACTCCGTTGGAGACGGGAAGACGAAAACTAGGATTCCAAGAGGTCCTTAGGACGTTGAATAAGATACTGCTCCGGCAGGATGCTAGATCGAAGGGAGCTAGGAATACGACCTGTCAGTCAGGGGAATAGGACTTCTGAATTCTCATCAAGTTGTGACGTCCTCCGTCTCGGACGATTAGGTGGTGTCGAAAATCTATCATCGTCGAGACTCGAAACTAGTATTTACGAAGTTTCAATTCGAGACTAGCTAACGCATTTAGTACATTTTATTCATGCCTTGTTTATTTCATCACTTCCAGTAACTCGCCACATCTTCACCTAAAGTTCGATCAAATGATCATAGTCTCTTACGAAGCCATCGAGTGATAGTGCTTAAAGACGATGAATGAAACGCTATCGATTCTTGCACCAAAATCATAATTCGCATCATCAAAAGTCAGTTCCATAACTATTTCTTTTCAAAATCGACAAAAACATGCAGTAATTTGCAGATTCCGATCCCAACGCCGACTCAAGCCCCCATCAATTATTCCCACTTTTTATTCCCCACGCCCTCTTATCATGCACCAACGAGCGCTCGGCCGAATTTATTCACCCCCCCCCCTCAAGAAACATAAAGCGCAGAAAAGCGCGGACACATCGCGGAGGGCGCGGGGCGGGCGGGCGGCTATTTTCGTGAATGCGGGAGATTTTAAGCACTGCAGCCGCTGAATATTTCAGCCCCCGCGCGCAGGGCCCCGCGCCGCCGCCGCCGCCGTTGTTGCCGCCGCCGCCGCCGCCGGCGTAGCACCCGCCCCGGGCGCGTAAATAATGCAGCGGAAAGCGCGGCGCGAGGGGCGGGCGCAGAGCGGCCGAAAACCGGGGCTCCGTGCTCGCGAAGGACGGTCGCTCTTATGCCGCGAGGCGCGAGCTGCGCTTTCCTGGCGCGGCAAATATCGCGGTTCGCTAAGAAAGAAGCGGTTCGCGTACATTCGATTTCTCGAAGCTTATGAGTTTTTTATTTAGTTGTTCGTTGATTTAGTGAGTTCGTACCAATTCAGAGAGCGATAAATGTCATTAATCCCTGTGTAAGCTATGAAGAGTGTGTGTGTGTGTGTGTATGTGTAGTGTACACTATATCTCGCGAAATGGTTGTGTTATTTTCCCGCTAGCACAAGAGATCCGGCGTTGACCTGCACGTTTGCATGTGGCTCTCCCCAACCTTCCATCCACCCTGCACCAACAGGAAAATGTTCTAAAGTTTTACCTACACATTGACATGTGGAATTCTGTAATGCACTTACATGAAAGTATGTATAAAGGAAGACGATGGTAAAACCTGAAGAATGAAAAATCCCGTGCAATCCGTGTTTCATTTGTTAAGCTACTGGACCGGCATTTCTTTGGAATTGATCGGCGAAAACAAGTAATAATACAGGTCAGAGCAGCCGTACGCTAAAACTCTTCTCCAGGCAATGCTTGAATTCCCACCAGCTTTTCATGCATTTTATAAAACTTTTCTTAATTTTTCATAAACACAATTTATAAAAACGTTTCATTAAAACCTCAAAATAGGATAATTTGAACAATGAGTATGTATTTAATATGTATCTAATACATCTTTCATGGATAGAACACGCTTAGCGTTTGTTTTGAAAGCAGTTTAGAATTACTTTGTCTCTCAGAAAATGATTTCTGGGTTTCTTGTATGAAAACCATTATACTAAATATAATTAAAAACACATCTCACTATTAGTATTCAAGTCTACCTTTACTCGTGATACTTTACAACTTAAAAAATAAAGGCAAACAGCAACATAACCTCACTCAATAATTAAATACCCAATATCTAGTAATGCAAGCAAACAAGTGTTCTGAAGTGACAAGAGTTCTTACCAGTCTTCCATTTACACAAAAGATTTGCAGTAAATGATTTCAAGTAACACGATATTTTCTCCACGGATCACACACCGTGTCCTTATCAGTCATTGGATGTGCGCGCGAGTCCAACTCCCGAAAGCCGGCCATCTTTCCTTCCGCGCACTCGTTCGGCGCGGCCGTGTGATACTCGGAAGGCGATTCTGCTCCGCCGCAGAATCTAAAAAAAAAAATACCTTCAGATCGCGGGTCGCGTTGCAGCGAACGGACCAGCTTCCTCGCGTGGCCTCTGCCTCGACGTCTCACGCCTGGGCTCAGTTCAGTCTCCCAGCCTCACACATCGCCGTCTGTTTACTTCCAATCTCACTTGCCGAATCCCATACTCTCCACGCACGCATTCGTCACCCCAACCTACTGTCACTGTCTATTCCTAAGAATCAGTGACCCAAATATATAATATATATATATATGATATTATATATAATATATTATATATATATATATTTGTGACGTACCTGGAAGCGTACTCTCACGACAAACATAAAATGTATACAAAGGACAGGTACATTTTCGGAATGGCTTCCAGGGGTTTGGCGCCTGCAATTGGAAGATGATCATAAGAAATTCTTTGTGCATTTAAATATTTTAAATAGAAACACTCTTTACAAAGATTATTTACCAAAAACGCCAATGCGCGAAAGGCCTTTGGTAATAAAGTGCACAAATCAGACGCATACCTTTGATGCTTTTAAAGAACACTGCGGTTTTAGACGAGCGGGCCGCCGTGCCAAACGGCGGGCGCGTCTTCCGGCAACCCTTCGGTCCGCCCGAAGTCCGTCGGGAAAAAAATAAAAAAAAATTTTTTCGCCTCGCCCTCGGCGAGCAACTCCGATGCCCCCAACGCACGGCCGATGGATTCGCCGGAGTCACACCCCCCCCCCAGCCGTTTACAACAATGTCTCACAGCACCACACGACGACGCCGATTGACGCCCGGCGGCAGTTCAGCTCAGCAAATCCCTCTCAAGTCTCGCGCGAATGTCTGCACAGTACGGCCCGCTGCATGCATTACACCCGTCAGAAATTAGTAAACACGTGTTCCGTCGGGCCACACGAATGCTGTATTTAATTTTTGAGTTCGGTTCTGGTGCGACCCTTCCACTTTCACTGAATCATCTGATTATTAACTTTCATCAATCTAGTCGTTTCACTTATACATCCACATTCAATCCAAAACTGTTCTTAACACCACCAAAATTGTTTGATGCAGCAACGCCCCGTCCATGTTTCCACCTTCACTGCCCTCTGCGCAAACTTCCCAAACCGTCGCTCGCCTCGCGTACTACCCCCGATTTGACCCCCCCGTGCGTGGCCCGTGCTGTGGCGCGCCGGCGGCGGCGGCGGCTCCGCGTTATGCTCTGATCATCAGTACTTATTTAATTATAATTATGGATCAACTTGATTATTACAATTTACAGAAACGTTCTTGCGTATCATATATATGTGTATATATATATATATATATATATATATATATATATCAAGATGAACAGTTAGATATATTAAGAATAAGACAGAAGTTTTTGAAAATAAAGCAATATCACTGCTGCGTTTAGCAGGTTTCCATAGAATTTTCATAAAGTTTGATGGAAGAGACTTACACCGCAGGTTCACTATGGAGGGAAAACTATGTGATTGACGAATGCTATTTTAAACGTGGCTAAATATCTAGAAAAGAAACTTTTGCTCTGAAATTTAGTGTGCGTATTCCACTGTCAACTGCCCACGGAGTTAAGACATTTTGTGTAACTTAGCTGGCAAGTGTTTGCGAAGTTAGTGACCACTTATGTTCAAACGTTTCGTTAAAACTCTCAACTGTGCATTGTGCTAAAGTGCTTTACAACAGTGAGGCAAAGTATTAATATTTTAAACTAAAGGTTCCATGTATACACTGTAGCTAATACACTTGCCACCTTTGTATCCATTTAGCAATGACAAGGGGCATAGTGAACTGACTGTGTTCAGAAGAATCAGGAGATCGTCCAGGCTAATTTCGCTACACCTGCTCCAAGACAGGTGAAACTCAAGAATTTTTGATTCTGTTGCCTTCATGTGTATTTATATCGGAGAAAAAGTGCAAGTAATGCAAGTT
Source organism: Gryllus bimaculatus (assembly GCA_017312745.1). NCBI lineage: Eukaryota > Metazoa > Arthropoda > Insecta > Orthoptera > Gryllidae > Gryllus > Gryllus bimaculatus. The sequence continues at coordinate 1,881,068 of BOPP01000209.1, forward strand.
TTTTTTAAAATTTAAATTTGCTCTATTGTCATTTTCTATTCACAGACTAGTCACATATGTCGAAATGTTTCTCTTCCAACTAATACTTTACTACAAAGAGCATGTCGTAATAATAGTTAGCAAATAGTCCTGTAACCTCCTAATACAACGCAATTGTTCACCGGAAACTTCAACACAGATGCATCGATCTGTTTCTGCGTGTGAGTTCAAATGTGAGTTCCCGTTCGTCATTCCTTCGTCGTAGAGGAGTACTGTCATCTCTTTAATCCACTTCGATTAGATTTACACCTCGCTGACATTAGAAAAGAGTTTTCCATTCAGATGTTTCTTTAGAGAAGATATGCTATTGGTGCGAGATCAGGGCTGTTTTAAACATTCCAATCAAACGACAACAACTTGCGTTGCCCCAGCGCAGTGCAGAGGAGCATTGTTATGAAGGAGACAAACTTCCTTCGGCAGCATCTGGCAACGTTTGTGTTCAGTGTGTATACATATAACCTAAAATCGAATTTTATTTCTCACTTGGTGGATTTTTACGTGACATTAAGTCCTCCCAACAAAGCGAAACAATTTCGTTAAGAATCGTGGCAGCAATTGTCCTTACCGTTTACGTGGTACATACACGGCCCTTTGGACTTGGCGTGAGAGGGAATGGGAGCGCTCAACTTAAACCGGCACCACAATGAGAGCAAGGACGCTCCTGACGACCATTACCACTCGTTCGCTTCAGCTAGCTTTTCTCTGAACATCAGTGATATCAACTGCGAAAAATGCATTTGCTGCAAGTGCTACGCGCTTTTTGACCTTGATTTCCGGATATTCCTCGTAATAGGGACATTGTCCTGTCGTCGACAGAAGTATAAAAATTAGTCAGTAATGAGGAAATAAATAAGAAGCTGTAAATATGATCCAGCACCAAATAGAAACTCCCGAAAATTCCCGAAAATAATGCTTCTTTTTACGCAAAGGGAAAACGTTTTCCAGAACAGATCTCAGCCACTGTGAATACGAACCAGTCTACCTCATTTATTTTCCTGCCCTAGATACTACATACTACATATTCTTACTAAATTGCTAATATGCTTATTAAATTTTAAAAATAAAAAGCATAGGGGGATTTTTTAAAATAGTTCATAGCAAGGAAAGAAACATGGTTGTTCCGTTTGTGGATTCTGGAACTTCTATTGTCAAACAGAACTGACAGATGTGACAGAATTTGAGTCATGAAAATTAATCGTTAAAATGAAATAATGTGGCAGACTATACACATTGAGAACAAAACATGAGTTTCTAAACCTAAACTCTAGTAGTGGAACGATTAATTGAAGTATGTTCAGAAATTTCCTCTACACAACGCAATATAATATATACTAAGTTTATAGTAATAATATAGAAAATTATCATATATTCTTTAATTTTATACACAATGTCGTCTTTAAATTCTTGAAGGAATCTGTGTGTAAGTCAATGCGAGGGGGTCTTAAGTGTTACTTCATAAAATGCACGACGAATAAAAAAAGTGTGCATATCGGAGTTCATCTTATATTCGTACATTTCTATTTCTCAGTATTAATTCCACTCAGTGTAAATAAAATTCGTAATTCTACATTATCTCTGGGTGGAAAATATTTCTATTCAGAAGCTCGCGCTGAATAATTCCCCTTTAGATGTAAAGTAAACATTCGTGCATATCTACTAATTAAATGCTTAGACTACCAAAAAGCATTCTAAAATGTGAAAGAAAACGTTTTATGCAACTCATTCAAACCCACGCAAAAAATCCTGTCTCCAACACTCAAACATAACTACACATCAACAAAGTGATATCACGTTTTTCACCCTGTCTCCGAAAGCAAAAATAACGTTCGCCAAAGGATATTTAATGTTCAGCATTCGGGCCCGGCGCACGCGCTTTCGAGGCGGAGATCTCGAAGCGCCGCGAAGCGCATTTCCCTTCCGCGCCGCACGGCGGCCGCCGCGCGTCTTCCTCCCGACAAAGCGCTTGGGGCTTTGGCCGCGCGGCGCGCCGGAAGCGGCGGCTTTCACGAGAACGCGACGGCGGCGACGCGACGCGCCGATTTTACGGTCCGATGCGGCGACGCACCGCCGCGCCACGCGCCCCTCG
>BOPP01000209.1:1905905-1980611 GCA_017312745.1 Gryllus bimaculatus
TGAAATTTTCACCTCCTTGCCACTTGCCCGGCGCCTGCGCCTGACAATTAACAGAGCATAACATCCGTGCCGCGTGTCAGCACCATTTATGGCTCATTGGAGAATACGGAAGAGAGTTGTGATCTACTGTAATGTTTTTCAAATTTCATGAATATCTAAATAATACATACAGAGCTTTGGCTTATTTTGAGAATCAGTTTCACAACATTACTTGCTGAATAAAAAAGATCCGAAAATCCTATGTTTTGCTTTGTAATTTTTCCTTTCATGGCTGTTCATGTGTACTGGTCGCAGCAAATATTTCCAGTACTAAATTGTTTACTCAAGTTTAAACTGAAACGTGAGATATGCATCGTCCGAATTTATGCGTTCTTTTTCCATTGTCAAAGATACACACTAAATGTTCTAACTAGGTCTTCATACTGTTAGAGAATGAAGCTTTGACCTCTTCTCGTTGATGGGCCAGGCGTCACCTGATACTCATTCGCTTCCGAGCGGTCTCCGGTACTGGCGGCAAGGATCTCATAATAATCGCCATATGTCACTCTCGCACAGGTGCGCTGAGTCTCTGTGTATTCCGCCTTAGATTGTCTTGGCATTCTCAGATTGGGCCTGACGCAAACGGAGCTTTGCTCGATCTGCCCGGGTTCTAATGAGACTTCCCATAGCAGCTTGGCGTGGGCTAATTGAACGAAACGTAATATGGTTCTTGGTCATGGTAAATTAAAACTATAAAATCACTGATTAGGTGTCAACGGATTCATTGAGGCAAATTACGAGATTTCGTAACATGGTAAGGGAATTAATTTTTATCATATGTTATATAAATCTTATACAGCGCTAGCAGATTAGATAGGTGTGAATTTGAAATTATGACTCTGTTTTTTGCTCGGACATAATGCAAAAAAAATTGTTTTGGCATATTCTAAGTCGTGACGGACAGCAATCTAACTTGCTCTCGCTATTCACAGTGCATTATATCAATAGTTTATTCATCATTACATTGGTTCTGGGTAACTATTAACAATAGCTGAGTTATTTTTTTCTTATTTATTCTGGAACTTTTTTTGGGCCCCCACCCAACTGCCATTTAGGGGAGATTTTCACACATTCTTTTCGGTTTACTTTTGAATAGTCTTATTATTGGAAAATTATTATAGGAGTTTTCAATTGGGCAGGATACATCTTTTCTCATTTATATCACTATATCTCTTATATTATTGATTATAATTTACTCTATGATATTGGTGGTAATTATTATTTCCCGTATATTATTGGGAAGCTTCCCCCTTTACATTCCAAATTTTCGTTTACTTTTCTTTATGGGAAGATATAACCATTGGGCATGTATAAACATCACCAAGCACACACATTATTTGGGAATTCTGCAAGTCTCTTGTTTGTGAGCAGATTTCGGAATTCGAAGGTAAATGCCAATTCTCTAGACTAGTCCACTAGGATACACACAAGAGGGATCCAATAACGATAAACCATATGGATTAGAGATATTTATATTACTCAAATTACTCTAATTTCTCGGGTTAATGGCAATTCTGAATAACTATTTTTTCCTATTTTTAATAAGTCACGCTCAAAGTATTTATTATCGTGTTGAGTCTTAACAATTTAAAATATCACGAGAGAGCATAAAAAATGGCATTGGGTGATCATCAGTTGGCTTTACCACACAGACATCTAGTGTCCTAGTGTGCGAGGAAATTCACCATTAGACTCATAAACATATGAGAAGATTAGGAGATGACTGAGACGCAGCATCTCGATAATCACTCGCTAATATACAAGATTTCATATATGTATTAACACTTTATTAAAGACGTTGGTATAGTACCTGCGGCAACGCTCTCGCAGAAGGCTTTGAAAGAGTGAATTAAGTTACTCACTTTAATATCATTGACTTTCACAATATGCATTAATGAAGTACAAAATAGAATTACCATACACAAAAGTTGGCTAAGACATTTGGTTATAAGAGTGAGTTGTAGAAACTATTTTCTTCATAATGCGTTCATAATTAGAACAGAGGTGAGAGGCACCTTAAATGAGTGCGTTGTTTTATCTCCTCGCTCTCTCTTAGGTGAGAGCATTAAGCCTATCGTGTTGTGGCACTGTTCATAGTTTCTGACAAGACTTCACTCCCGGTCGCCACTATCCCGTGCGTAGCTGAACAGTCCATGCATCTTAATAAGACAGACAGTGGGAGAAAACAGAGGTGCCGTGGGTCAGGGGCCCTGCTGGGGGTCTAGTGGGGCTGTGGGTTCAGGGGCCCGGATGGGGTACAGGTGAGGCCTGTGGTATCAGGTGTGAGGCGCGGTGGGTCAGAGGGGCCGTGGCGAGGTCGGGGCCTGGTAGGCTCAGAGGACCGAGGGACCAGGGGCCGTCGGACCACGTGGTGAGTTGAAGATCAGGGGGCCGTGGGACCAGGGGCCGTGGGACAGGGCCGGTTGGACAGGGCCGTTCGGGGACAGGGGCCGTGGACAGGGGCCAGACTGGAAGACGAGATGGGCAGGGCGTGGATACACAGGGGCCGTGGACTAGGGGACCAGCGGGAACAGGGGGTGCGTGGAGACAGGGCCTGTGGGAGGACAGGGGCCGGAGGATGGAACGGGGCGGGGTACAGAGAGGGACAGGGGCCGGGGGACAGGGCCTCAATGCGTAGGGACAGGGGCGGGGATAGGGAGGAGATCAACCGGGCGGGTTACCAGGCGCGCGGGGGACAGGGGCCGGGGGACAGGGGCCGGGGGACCAGTGGGCCGGGGGCAGAGGGCCGGGGGATACAGGGGCCGGGGGAGAGGGGCCAGCTGGGGGGAAACAGGGGCCGGGGGACAGGGAAGGGGCGGACAGGGGCCGGGGGACGGGGCGGGGGACAGGGGAGGCTCGGGGGGACAGGGGCCCAGAACTGGAGGGGGATCAAGGGCGCCGGGACAGGGGCCGGGGACAGGGGCCGGGGGACAGGCCGGGGACAGGCGTGGACAGAAGGTTGAGGGACGGACTGAAGGGCGAACAGACAAGATGAAATCCTTCGCTGTGCGGTGGAGGCGAATTCAGGGGGCTCTGAGAGCGGAGACGTTGTCGCGATCACGTCGGAGATGGAGACACGCCGACAGAGGGACACGGGCGTCGTGTCGCGAGACGAGATAGGCCGAGTGAGAGAGAAGGGACTGGGGTAGCCGAAAAAGACGGTGGGCGGAATAGAGAAATGGAAGGCTGGAAAGAGAGTCAGTTGGGCGGGAGAGGAGTCACAAAGGGGCGAGCTGAAAGCGAGAGCTACCGAAGTTCGGGGTTTTTGGAGTCGCAAGCTCGAGAGAGCCCTGGCGTTTCTCGGCTGGAAACATCCAAACAGAATCAACACCTGAGTCCGCACTCGGCGGGACGGGTCGCTGCATTGGGCAGGGGCGGAATTACGCGGCATTGCGTGGCAGGGAAGACACAAGGGAACGCACACGGCAGACCCTCGCACAAAGGGATAGGGTGAAGGGGGGACGGGGGAGAGGCGAGCTGGAAAGAGAGAGCAGAGGAGAAAGGGGCGTGGTCGTGACGCAATGAAGGGGGACCACAAGGCCAGGCCGACGGGACAAGGCAGCAGGGGCAGGGGAAGGCAGGGCAGACTGAGGATGTGGGCAGGGGCTGTGGAGTGGGCGGGGCGGGGGTGGGGGCGTCGCGCAGTGCATGCAATTACGCCAGAGGTCGCCGCGGGCGGATGCCAAGCAGCGCCGCCACTCGGCCACTCCCACGCCCCGATGAGCGGGGATCCATTTGGCTCCGGGGCACCGGAGGGGTTCCATTCATAGATTACCTCGAACGCCCCAGGCACTCACGTTCACGCGCCCAAATAATTGGCTCTTTATTGAATCTACACAATACCCCAAAACCGATTTTTTTCTATTTAAGATGCGTAACAATTAATCATGGGAATTTATTTAACAGACAAATTAATACTTTTTGAAAATATACTACACATTACATAATTAAGCATACATCTTAAATTTCACTTAACAGTTTTTTTAATCAGAAAACGTATTAAAGAGTAAAATATACGTTTTGGTTCATTTCAGTAGAATCCACTTCAGAGATTATAAAATAAATTTATATGGAAGTATGGATTGATCTAAATATTAGCATCAAAAGTAAAGAAGAATGTGTGAAAATCTCCCTAAATGATGCAAAAAAGTTAAGAATTAAAAATACTCAGATGTTAAAGTTAAGCAATGTAACAATAATCACTAAACGGAAGCAGTGATTTCTGCGCACGAGATATAAAAACAATTTTTTTGCATTATTCAGCAAAAAACAGCTATTTTTTCATTCTATTCTCCTGAATTAGTACATATAATTGAATTTCTGTTTCTCTATTTTGATGTTCATCATATTTTAATTTTACCATACCAAATTCGTCGTCATGAAGCCAATGCTATGGAAGGTCTCATTAGAACCCGGGCAATCGAGCAATAGCTCCGTTTCGAGCCCAACTGAAATTAAGGAAAGCAGGTCGACGACTTGAGAGTTGGGCGAAATGAGAATTTGCCGCCAGAGACTAATATTTCATCTGGCAATCAAAAAGATAAAGTTATTCTCTAACAGTTGGACCTAGTTGAACATTTAGTGTGTATCTTGACAATGAAAAAGGAACGCATAATTTTCGGAGATGCATATCTCACGTTTAGTTAACTGTGATATAACATTTAGTAACTGGAAATATTTGCTCGAAGTACAATGAACAGCATGAAGGAAATAATTACAAAGCAAAACATGATTTTCGGTTTTTATTCAGCAGAGTGTGTGAACTGATTCTCAAATAGCAAAAGTCTGTATTATTATTTAATATTCATGAAATTGAAAACATTACATAGATCACAACTTCTTCCGTATTCTCCAATGAATAAATGTTACACGCAATGTTATGTCTTTAATTTCGAGGTACTTTCAATTTCAGGAGAACATATAGAGGTAGCCTTGGGAACAGGAATTTATAAGACATAACAGACAATAAAATCACCGTTTATGTTTGATTCTTAAATGAGTGAAGTTGGAATATACTTTTTAAATGCAAATAATATTTAACGCACAGTACTTTACAACAAACAATACCTTATTCACTTCCGGTAGCGACCTCTTTGTTGGAAAGCATTGATAATTTGATAATCTTTCTATTAAAACCAATTCGTCAACTCACGAAGTCTGAATTTCGTGCTTGAACGTTTCGGTGATTTTGAAAATAGCGTGTTTTATATTCGCAAACAAGTTTGGTAGATAAGTTAGCTGACTACTTTTAGAGATACGTGTCGATCGAGATTTATCTTATCAACGATTCCGCGATCCCGCGATAGAAAGGTTAGTTGCTGTTCAGCACTTACACGGGATCTACGTCGTAGGCAGCGAAACGTTTGTGGCGATAGGCTGCTGCTTCTTTACCAAGTGAAACGACTTTCTTCGATTGTTTTGGTGAGTGTAAACACTTTTTATCACCCTTACACTACTTACATATGAATACATATTTAAAAACGTTTGCAATTATTGACATATTCCTACCAATATGTTGAGTTCTCCAAAATCCAAAATGTTGAATATAAAAATCGTCACAAGAGAGCCATTTAATGACATAATGGGTATAAACGTTGAAGGTGTTGTAAATTAACGTTCTTGTGTACGTAACATGTTGTAACGTTCTTATGTAATCTACACGAAATGTAGGAACGCGAGAGATGTCGGAAATTGGAAAAGGGCTTAGATCACATAGAAAAACAGGCACGAATAAATAACAAAAATTTACCCAGAAAAGTCGAGAACTGTATTTTTTCTAATTCTCTGGGAAGTGAAAACTTAGAAATGAAGTACTTATTCGATTTCTATTATTACTAACTGCGAGTACTTCGGCATCACTCAGTGACCTTGCGTCGGGAGAGATCAAGTAAATCGGAACGTAAATATATCGTGTAGATCCCTACATTTTGCAATTAAAACTTTAAAAAGGCCAACAGTATTAATAAATCAGCTGATACGCACTTCCCTAGTGCACCCTGTTTTAAAATCCGGAGCCGCATATTGAGTTCTCTTCCAAATGAGACAAATTCAAGTGCTAGACAAAAATTAGAAAGGAGCCGCTCCACACGAAAATCCACTCGGTCAAAAAGAATTAATACCGCATTCGATTCACAGAAAGATGGCCAGCCTTAGTATTTAATGTATCTAGGTTTCCCTGCGAGGAATGAAATTCGAAGCAGGCTACTCCAACCGACGTATTCATGAGAATCATCATTTTAAAATTCGAACATGCGCACAGACACATGATAGGAGAAATATACATAGTATAATCAACAACTGGAACACTATTCACGGAAGCCTTTGGAACTAGCCACGAATACAATTAGGAAAAATAATAATGTAAAATATAGATGTGTTCTTATCTTAGGTTCTTGTCGAATGTTTTTGTCTTAAAAACTGTTTCGGAAGTGTGTGGTGTATATTGCTAGAAATGTATTTCTTGAAACATTGTGAAGTGAAGCGAGGGCATGGACATGAATGCTTCTGTGCTCGTGTGTTTGCGGGAACGTACGCAGTGTCACGGCGACACTACTGCAAGTTGGTGACTGTATAAGAGGCCATGGCTCTGGGCGCTTGTAGAGATGAGTTTACGCAAGGCATTGAGTAAATAAATTTGTGTGTGTAAGTGTGTGTGATCGTGCATGCGTGTGTGTGGACGTGCGTGCGTGCGTGCGCGCCTATATATGAGAGTGTACAGTGGATGGAGCACATGCATATAGTAGAGCCAAGGGTGTTGCCATTGCGAAAATGTTGGCTATCAATGTTTGGTACTGCTTCTTAAAGCGTGTCTGTAAATGATGTACACACACCCACAGTACATACACACACACATACATACAACACACACATCATACAACACTATAACACCAACACATACAATACATACACACACACATACATACATACACACACACATACATACATAGCACACACAAATACATAACATTATCACACAACACACATACACACACTACAATACATCACACCACATACATACATACACACACATACACATACATACACACACATACATACATACACACACCATACATACACACACATACAATACATAACACACACATACATACATACACACATACATACACAACATACCATACATACACATACATACATACACACACATACATACATACACACACATACATAATACACACCACATACATACATACACAACACCATACCACAACACATACATACAACATACACATACATACACATAAACACACATAATACACACATACACACACATAACACATACACACATACATACACACATACATACATACATACCATACATACATTACATACATACATACATACATACATACATTACATACATACATACATACATACATAACATACATACATACATAATTCATACATACTACTAATACATAATACATACATACATACATAATACAATAATACATACATACATACATACACACACATATACATATGTATATTAAAATATATATTTGTGCGTGTGCGTGTGCATGTGCGCGTGCGCGTTCGTGCGCGTGTGTGCGCGTGTGAGATTAGTAATGCAGGTTTTCTGTTTACATATTAAAATGAAGTTGTAGCTGCCAACATATTTTTGTTTTACGCCTTGCGTTGTATTTTTTAAGTAAGTATGTTTTAATATACAATATCGGATGTTAAACTCTAGAAAAATAAATTATATCCCCCTATCTGACGTTTGTAAGTAGATCAAACTATTGTCGTATATCAGTTTTCCCCTCATGTTCCTGATCCTTCTTAAGGAATCTCCATGGAACCGAACCCTCGGAGCCAAACAATGGTAACATCGAGTTTAGCCCACTCATTCTGCACGCCTGTCACATCTATTATATAAAAGTGAAGTTGTTTATAATGGTGTGGGGGGATTTGAATCAATTGTGTGAATGCTTCCTTTTTTGGCACGGATACTTTTAAGCGTCCAATAATCAGTGTAGCTGAGATTTAAAATGTTACTCCAAATGTGCGTTTTTACAATAACAAAAACTTTGAATATACGTAGTCTAAATAAGTAGCTTATGGATTCGCAAAATATCAAACAAGTGAACTCAAAGCAGAGAATTGTTTTCGTTAGAAAGTTTGAAGTAGACCGGGGGTTGGAGGAGGGTCGTGGCAAGGCCGAGCGAAGCCAAGAGGAGTGGAGATACAAGGGTGCAAAGAGAATTCCTGTCTATCAGATTGTGAAAAATCAAAACTGGAGGAACGCGAGGCTCTTCAGTTTAATATTAGGAAAATAAAATATATCTCGAATAAAAATTGTAAATTTGATTTCACTTCATGGTTTTCACACAAACAGGCAAAGATATTGTAGTTATTGGTGTTAAGCTGTGTGCATCTAGAAGAAATATCCTAGCAAAAGCATTTACGCCAGTTGCCTTGTGGATGATTGTGATAAATAAATGCCCGAGCAATCCTTAGCTAGTTGTTGCAATACACGTAAAACTCCGTTTCGAAGCGACAAAGGAATTTGTCTGAAATTTTCCAACGTACGAGGGGAGTAAACCTAATCTACGAATAACACAATTTTTAATAGAGCTTCAGAGCGCGTTAAATATTAATTATATTGAGTTTTTTTCATCCAATTTCGTTTAATATCTCATTCGCTCTACCCCGACATCGCGCTTGAAGTGCTTACCGCCAAGTATCGCAGTGATGATATATCGCTGTTTATGGTTGGCCGGTTTCGAGAAGTGGTAGAAAAATCGGTAAGAAGCAGCGGAATTCTCTTTAGTCCCGTCGATTTGATGTGGTCCCACCAGATGTATTGTTATATGTTATTGGTGTTAACTGCATAGGTAGAATAGTATTTATAATTTCCGACACAATTGTCAGAATTTTCTTCAGTCCTTCCTCTGCCCAATCCAGCAATTGATTGTGAAATGTCATATATTCGCCACAATATGTTTAGCGAAACCGCGGTCACAATGATGTGGTAGGTAAATTAGCATCAATATTAATCGCGCTGAAATCAGTTGTCCGAACGGTTCAGAGTCAAGTGATTGGATGTTTCAAAAAGCTGATTAGAATATCTTTGAAACTTTCTCTTCGAAATGTATGAAATATTAGACTCCTTAGAAACCACACATATTAAATGGAACGAATTAAATATTTATTTTTGTATAATCAAAGAGATTCCTTTATAGCGCATGAGCGTCACTAAATGAACACGGCAAAGTCAGTCACTACAATTTCTTTATCACGAAGTTCTTCAATACCCATCGAATCAAAGTCATAACTGCTCACTTCCAGAGCTAACTTCACAGTATTACCTAATATTATCGCTTTTTTTTCTTTTGAAAACAAAATTACTGGAGCGGGTGAAAACACATATTAGAAGAAAAAAGAATTAGTAGTAATTAAAAACCTTATAAGAAAGGATAAGTTGCACGTTTCCAATAAACTCATTCACCACCTGATTTTACAGGTCAGTACAGCATCTTATAGTCGTATAATAGTCGTCTACAATATTGTAATAGAAAATTAAATAATTTCCATGTAATAATTGCATTCCTTCAATAATAATTGCATGTAACCGTGAAGAACACGAGAAGAGAACGATATTTCTGCAAGAAGTGCGAGAAAACAACAAATATAAAAAAACAGAACACTTCTATATAATAAATTGCGACGGTATTCGCAGCGTAATGTGCTCGAAGTAATATCAGCAGAGAAATTGTTCACATGTTTCGGTTTTTTATTTTTTAAGTATGATGTTATGACCGAAAGTGAGGATGAAAGGAAGAGTATGAAGAATTTGCAAAAGCGTTTTGCATTCCTGAGAGGCAATTCAGTCAGCCTTTGAAGGACTTTTCGCTACTACTTTGTGGTAACTTCTCAAAGGATGCCTTCGTAGAAACAGTAATAAGAATTTCGATACGAAGGTAAATTCCGTAACTTTCAACCACTGAGAGAAAATTCCTCTTCAGAGTTTGGTTATAATAACTGAAGGTTTGTAAGAACTAAAGCTTTCATATTGGTCGGTAGATATCAGGTAATGTCTGATATTTAAATGAACTTTCCATCTTTTCCGAAAGAAACCTTTTGAGAAATAGCTTGTTCAACATCTGTTATTGTAGGGGCAGGACGATAATTTAACTGAAAATATATTAAATGCTTTAATTGATACTTCCTCAAATCAATAGCATAACTTATATACCTATGGCTGAGATATTTTAGTAATATATTTATTACAAAATGCTTGTGACTCCATTATGTTTGAATTGCCGTAATGCAAAATATCGACTTATCTTCCAGTTAGTTACTGTCAATATGTAATAACCGATTAAGTAATATAATTTACGTTCAGTAATGTGTGTATTCAAAGACGTACGTAATCTGTTGAAGACAACTATGAGTTCAAGCAGCAACCAAATTATCTTTTTAATGGACATTTTTGTTGATATTATCATGTGATTCAGAAAGGAAATTCAAATCTCTTATATATAATATTTCAATTAATTTATTGCTATGATTGCTACGATTATTTTGCAGACAATACCTAATGTATATGTAACCCAATAGCATATAGAACTAAATTCAAGTTCTAAAGTCCATTGTTCACTACTAACAACAACAGGAGCGAAGGAAGAATAATAGCAACAGTCATTATCTTATACATTGATGTATCACATTTCTTTGAATGACAGATATCTGGCCAATTTACACAGAAAATTACTTTCGTCTCAAGTTACTACTGTGCTCGAGCTCTTTAAATCTGAGGGACTTGTGTGCCAGATTTTATGACCTTCTTTAGAGCACCATTGTTCCGAAAGCGTGCCTATGCTTTTCAAAAATGTACAGGAAAAACAATAATTAACAGGTAAAAATCGGTAAATATCCGGTAATGAATTCCCATTTACATAATGAAAAACTACTTCCGAATCGTTTCGCATGCACAAAATCAACTTCTGCCGTTGGTGAAATCCTGAACTCCTTGATGTTATTCATCAACAAATTGCGTATTGTGCATGCACAGAACGAAGCCCATCCACGGTAACACTGATAATTTCTTCATCCCCCTAGGTAAGAGAGCAAGCATACACCTTATTGTGTTCCCCTGCATCGGACAGGTGATCGCAGTTGTGACTTGCCGTTGTCTTCCACTGGATAGACGTCTATGCGGATGATCATTAATAATGAATGATGAGAGGAATGATAATGGATAAGGAGCTGATTCAGTCACGATACGTGATGAAATGAGAAGTCAACCACGTTACAACCACATCTCACCACAACACCCACATCATACGTGGAACCGACCACCTGCCTTTGGATGTTCGCACTGGAAATCTGCCTCACGCCCTTGCACCACCGCAGCAGACTCCCGGCTATAAGACGCAAAAGAAACCCTCCAACTGTAATTGTTCAAGGACGAAGAACGGCCACTATAAATTCTGACGAAGAGGAAAAACGGGCCCCTTCGCAAAGCGTCCTGCAATTCTACGCGGAAGGATTCTTTCTCGAGGAAAAACCGCGGGGCTTTGAGCAGTGCAGCGGGGCAAAGTCCCTGCGGCCGCGAGCTGGAATGGGCGCGGGTCACGGAAGGGGCGGCGGCATAAATCAAGGCGCCCGGGATAAATTCGGCAGCGGCGGTGGCGGGAGGGGCTGTGGCTGCGCGGGCACGCACTGGCGCTACGCCGCTCCCCACTTCAGGGGCTTGGCTGGTAAGGCTCGAATTCAGCAACTGTGTTTACGAGAGTTCTAGTGGGATACCGCTCGTATCGTAGGTGTTCATGGTTCCTCAGTCAGTACCAGGCAAATTCCGGAGCTGTACCCTATCAAAAGGGTCACGGATCGCACGCCATCTTTCTTCCCTCAACCTTGTCCTATAGACCTCCCCACTTTTACCCCTTTATATACGTGTATATATTCATTTTTATACGTGTATACGTGTATACATACATTTTTTACAACACATAATTTACTTCAAAATTGATACTCTGAATATAATATACTGGGATAATGCTACAGCTGGGAATGTCTTGGAAGAATTTAATTATATCTAAATTTGTGCTATTCTAATTTACATTGCACGTGAAAGCAAAAATTCAATTTACAAAATTTCGCTTCAAGATTTACATGTAATGAACAGATTGTGTGCAAGTGACTACTCTAATTTCACAATTTAACTGTGTCTAAAATAGCGAAATAATAAATGTCCTAGTAGGAATGTTTTAGGCAGGCAATAGCGCATCAAAACGTCTCCTACTATACTACTGTAATTTGTTGCCACCGTGTCCTCAAATTCTTAACCACTTTCTATACTAGTTCCTACACTAGACGTGAGACTTGACCTATTTTCTGCGGTTCCTAACTGTTACCTCGTGGACTTCCATTTTGGCCTTGGATGGTCGTGAGCTGGCCTCTGCGCTGAAGCCGTTCGTCCAGCCTCTGGCGTCTGTAACGAGAGACGGGATTCGCCTCTGCCGTCTGCGTTTCCTTCTTGCGTCCTCTTCCGTTTCTTCCTCCAAGCCGTTCCGTCTTCTTCCACGTGGCGCTCGATCCTCGGTTTCTTCTTCTTCTTCGTCTGCTACGCGGCCTCCGACTACGCCACGTTGCGAAATGTCCTTGCACTTTACCAAATACTCGTGCAAGTTCCTGCGCTCGTTGCTATTTTACTTTGACAAGCCCAGAGCTTTTAATGTTTCCTTCACACGGGCAAATTTTACTTCCGTGTGTGTTAATTGAAGAACACTACTCTTAATCTTCATATCACGCGGACGACTAACTAGAACGTTTGTTCGACGCCGAACACTCCTACCTAGTAGTCGTTGCAGCGGCAAACAATATCTAATGTTTAATGAAAATGTTGACTCGTGGAACGGAGATCAAAAGAGCAGCTGCTTACTCGGCGCGTGGTGGCAGAACAAAGAGCGCTTCCGCTTGCGGGTTCGCGTATTTATGGCGCGGCGCCTGGGGAAATACTTCGTGATGAGGGCTGCTTCCCTCTCAATCCTTCAGCAAAGAAAACATAACTCGCTAGTTCGCATTCGTTTAGTACGGGCAACGGATACCAGGCCGCGCGGTTAAGTACCTCTGCCTTACGCGTTTGTTATCCTCGCCGCTCCGTAGTGTTCAGCACATGAGACGTGGTGTTTATGGGGTTGCACAATCCCATAACGCACATTATATATGTATATATTATATATACTATATATATATATATATATATATATATGTGTGTGTGTGTGTGTGTGTGTGTGTGTGTGTGTGTATGTATATATGTAATTTATCATATAGTCAGGTTCCATTCATGATGAGTAAGGGGTTCCTACGTATTACTCATATACGCTTCATACCTTCATTTACAACACATTGTAATGTTGCAGGTTTATTGTGAAGAAATCAGGCTGAGTTAGGATACCTACTGACGAGTTAGTTAGTGATGTTTTGTGCAGTGAGAATATAAGTTCGAAGTCTCAGGTATTTTCAACTCCAAGTTTTATTGTATTATATTTTAATTTTTTATTGTATTTTATTTATTTTATTCTTTTTTGTTGATTTATTTGGGTAAGAGCTCCAACACCCAAGCCATTGAGACCCATGAATGAGTATCAAACGAGTCTGTGAATGTAATCGTGATGATACGGTGAATGATGGAGAAAATGTGGAACGAGAGGCAAAGTAAAACGGAGAATCTCGACAAAATATCCTCAGAGGCCCCTTTGTTCACAACAATAATGCACATGTATTGGCCACGGGTATCGAATCCGAGCCTCAGCTATGGACGTCCGTAGACATTATGCCATGATCGTACCTTTCACCCTCAACACCAAAAATCGGATGATTTTTGCCACTAAATAGCTTTGTTGGTCGCTGCTACTAATTGGATAAGAATTCTAAAAATGGATTGCTCTGATAGGTGTTTTCGGAGAGACGGCGGGGTAGAACTCTAAACAGGGGGTGTCAAATCACCCGTTATCTTTTCTGCGACGTTCTGTTCTCACTTCTATCTTTAGGGTTGTAGTCAGTCGATATCCTTTTACATAACGCAAAATCTGCATGATCTCAAAATATTCCGGAAATGTCGCAAGTGTACGGATGCCAGGCCACGGCTTTCATTGGGCTGTGGGGGCATAGAAAAAGGAGCACCGTTATAAATAAGCACACAATTTTAGGCAGATTCCTAGATACTAACATCCCGAGGGAGTGAACCTGCGGAGGTTGTGTGTTCGAATCTCGTGTTCGGCATTCATATTTCGAAATATGTGTAAAGCAAAGAAAATCCCATTATTCCATCTTCATTAGTAAAATTAGATATTGCATTATTTTTAAAAAAATACATTATTCGACATTTGCTAAATTTAGATCTTGCATAATCACACGAAGGGATACACTTCAAATCAAGATTATTCTCTAAAATGTGGTGACGAACCATTCTGCATCGACGATGTGCTCGCTTTCAGTTGCTTAGAAATGTAGCGTTTACTCGTGGATGGTGATTATTCAAATACCGATCTGCTAGCTAACAAGATCACAGAAATTGAAAAAAGTATTAATTCGTTTATCTTCTTTGTCTTTTTCTTGTCTTTTCCTTCAATGCTCAATTAAATTGATACACCATCTTTACTACATAACAATCTGTGATAACAATCAGTAACACACATGGCGGCTAGCTTATAATTTAGAATACATAAATACTTACTACAATTTAGAATACATAACAAAAAAACTTTTGAAGGATAGATTTAGAAAATCTAATACGCAAGCTGCTTGAGTTTTGTTTATTAACTGTTCTGAAGTTAAAATGAGTTTGACAACATTGACACAAGACGTTGAATAATTACAAACAAGCATTTATTAAATCATAAAATCACTAATTTCTCTCATGCCGTAGATAATCAAGACAAATTTTTAAATGAATTTCGGCATGAGTAACTTGAGTTGTTTGGTCGTAAAGCAGCAATTAAAGAAAAAAATCGACTCCGTGCAAATTTATCGACAGCAGACAGATACAGAATACAATTTTTAAGTACACTTAAATATTTAGACTTGATATTTGAATGAAAGGGAAAATCTAGCATGGGAACAAGGTTGTAAAAACTGCGAGCACTAAGGAATAAAATAGACTCGCACAAAGATCACCGAAATACAAATCCAATTTAAATGTCTTGGAACGCCTGGATGATGACAGACGAACAATTCCTAGATGATAGAATCCTGAAGATGATAGTTCACGACTGATCTGTACTAGATCTTCAACTAAATTGGAGTGGTAAGCCTGCAAACAGCAGTTTACTGCTAATGAGAAGACAAGTCATTCCAGCCGGTATCTTCCATTCCTCCCCGTAGAATGATGTTGCTCATGATGTTGATGATAACAATGATGCATCGTAAACGAGGCCGCACCGCCGCGTGTAAAGCGGATTACTCCGGTACCCAGTCCTGCGCGAACGCGTCGTCTCGAGCTGGTTATCGTCGCTCCATTATCAGCCGCCTCCCAAGGTACAATTACCGCGTCGTGACTTGCAAATGCGACCCGTCCGTCCGTCCGTCCAACGGGCGGGCGGGCGGTTGCTTCCTCGCTACCCCGCCGGCTCGAGGGCCCGCGAAAGCGCTCTCCGCGCCACCAAATGACCACAGTTCGTGACCCGCGAGAGATCTCAAGTTCGAGCGGAAAATTCTTTCTTGCCTACCCGTGATGCAATCAGAACGTGCATGCCCCGACCAAGGAAAGGCACAAAGGGGGTCACATCAAAACGTAATTTAACAAAAACTTTCTCTCGTGGCGAACGAGCGTTTGCGGGCGTCCGCCGTCTTTTGTTCCGCGTGAGCGGCGACATAAATAACGTTTGAAGCGGCCGGCGGCGATGAAGGGGGCGGGGGCGAGGGATTGGAGGCTCCGAGAGGAACTGACGGCCGTCTCTTCTTGTGGCGCGCTCTCGGAATGGCGGTAATGGAAAGAACTAACCGTTGTGCTACGAGCAACGACCTCCCTTCTTCCCATCTTCCCGTTTTATTTGAAGCCTCCCAATTATGAAAGATATTAAATTCTCCTATAAGAAGAGCTAATTACCCTTTATTGCGGCAATCAACAATGCATTGAATTGGAACATGAATAAATGAACAATTTTGATACTATAGTAGTTTTAGAGTCTCATAATATTGTTTGCAATTCTATATTCCCGGAAACTAAATAAACGAGATTAAGATCTGTATTTTATCCGTGTTTCAAAAATATTTTACGAAAATTGTATTTAGTATCTAGAAATTCTGTCTTTTTTGTACGCTAACGCACGTAATTATAGTACATTAGAATAAACGTTAGTGAATTACTATTGTTTTAAGTTAATGTTCCTAACCGGTATAGCAACTATTCCAATAAATTTGTTTTTCAACCATCACCCCCATTTCTTTCTTGTAGGGAACATGTAGTAGTTTTACCCTTAATACATTTTCTGTAAATAAAACAAAATTCTTGCGAATAAACTTTTGAAATTTTCGCAAATTAAGATTTTGCAACAAAATTTCAGCTTACGCCATTCTAATACGCTCATTTTATTGCTCTATTCGATCGAAAACTCTCGACAGACAAAATTTGAAGCATTTTTAGAGAATAGTTTTAGAGTGTTGTTGAAGTGTTCATGTAAAGTACCGTATTAAAACGTCTCTTTCAAATTTGCAGAAACTTGAATGTAGCAAGAGCTCTATTCAAGAATGTACATTTTGTAGAAAATCTTTTATTTAGGTCTTAGTGATGTCCACAAACGTTGGGACAGATCATTTATTGAAAACTGTTTGTCAAAAACGCGTCTTTTAGTCATAAAGTCTCTGAAAACGTGGATTCTGACTTCTCTACATATTGGGTAACGTAATTTACTACATATTGAAATAAGAAAAAAATTTGACTTGGAAACCGCAAATTGATTTTTTCTGTAAAAATCTTTCAATTTTTCCTGCAGCATTACAATACTTTCTCAGTACTTCGTAGTAGTACATGAGAAAGTAAAAATACGATCATTAGCTAATTCACTTGCCACTTTAGTATATAGAGTTGTGAATAATGCATGTAAATTGATCGTTGCCGTGTTTCTAATTGAATATTTATTTCTTTCCGCAGGTGAGATAATCATCAACCCATAAACGAGATTTTTCTCTTCAGGACCTTAACATCTCTTTGGTAAGATTAAGTGAATTAAGTACACATTGCCCCCAATTTTCTGGCTACTTACTGCATAATAATGCTTTAATGTGAAGCATGTCTCATGAGATGGGATAATTTGTCCGTCGCAGTTCAGAAAAACTAGGAGAAACTGCCACCACAATGACAGTTAACAACGAACAACAACAAAATTTATCACAAACAATAATTGTCTCTGGACACCTGGTGTGCACAACGGCGCGAAATAACTGCACGGAAAATCATTGCACGAAAAGAATGGTGTGAATGAACTGAGGCTAATTAACAATACGAAGTATCTTTCTAGGCGGCCAATCTTTACACAAAAGAATCCACTCCATTCATCAAATGCACATTTTGAATTTTCAAACCTAATACAAAATGAAAATAAATCCCCAAACTTCTTAAATAATAGTCAGAATTGACTGAAGTGGTGATCTTTCAATAACGTAATGATTCATAAAATAAATAGGCGAGACAGAAAATTGGTATTTTCCTCTTAATCCTTCAAGGTTGCCAGCGCCTGCCCAGTGCATAGTGAGTCTGTGGCGCTGAAGTATCGTTGCGGTTCTAAAAATGGGTAGGGAAAATGAACGAGTGCTCGCAAATTTCGTGGGACAAGGATCGGCGGCGAGTCGGAGTGTCTTGTACTTCACTGTATTAAACGTTCACACCAATCCCGTCACATCGGTGTGCTGTCTATATTGTAACTAGACGCCAGAGAGCATTTGGCAGGCATTCTTTGATTTCATAACTCAATACTGCTGCGAAATTTCGAGTATTGAATGAAATTAAATGAAAAATATGTATTCATAATGTATATTTTACGATTACCTGAGGATTGTGTAACGGTGTCATCTAAGCCCGAGTCGACACTGATCTATTATTATTGTATTATTTATTTGTTATATGTCATATTATTTAAGTACGAAATGTATGAAGTAAGTACGAAGTCGTATGAAAGTGGCCTTTCAATTTCTAAAGGTGAGTTTAAATTTTTAAAGTTAAAGATTTTGATTCTTATTATTTTTCTGAATTCCTTTCGGTTTGTTATTCGAATTTAATATGT
Organism: Gryllus bimaculatus; assembly: GCA_017312745.1. Lineage (NCBI taxonomy): Eukaryota > Metazoa > Arthropoda > Insecta > Orthoptera > Gryllidae > Gryllus > Gryllus bimaculatus. Next base: position 1,924,193 of record BOPP01000209.1, read on the forward strand.
GAGTGGATAAGTGTGAGAGACGGGACCAAACATGTGTATAGATAATTATTGTTAAGTAATTAGTATTCAGTTGGAATAGTGGAATTGAACAGGTGTTTTGAATCTTGGCGATTACGATATGTCTGTATGTAAGTCCTGTCGTACGGAGAAAGTGTTGCTTCTGTTAAAATTACGTATTGAATGTAGGTCAGTTATTAATTTTAGTTAAGTGTCGGAATGCATTGTAGTTCTGCAGCCCCTTTTTTCGTTTAAGTCTCCAATCAATAGGGTGAGAGTGTTTAGTTGAAATAATAGAACATATTTTCCCAAATTTTGGTACGTAATTATCCGCGCCCTATTTATAAATACTCATTATTTATATTGATACATTTATCCTAGCGCGTAGGAAGTGAGTGGATGGCTTCAGTGTAAAAACTTCTGGTTGCTGAAATATCCACTGTTCCACGGAGGATTGCACGTCCTCTTTAACCTTTGTGCGGAGGTGAATCTCTAACCTTTCAAAACAATTCAAGGGACCGAATATATGGGAGTCGCATGGGGAAATATCGGGGCTCTAAGGAAGATGCTTGTAGGACCTCCCTGTGCAACTTCGTAAGGAGCACGAGAGTCTTCTTGGACAAACCCCAGCTTTGTGTGGATGTGATGCACCGTTCCTTTGCTTACCACCAGTTCAACACCAATTTTGCGTGTGGTGATCCGACGCACTGTAGCAATCGTGGCACTGTAGGTCGTAACTTGGTTCAGCACCGGGCGTGGAAAGTTTATGATGTTAACACCACTGGGCACCATGCGCCACACCGCTCATCATACACCTCGTGCAGCCTGGGATAAATTTAAGCATTATTTTTATAACCCTGGGACACATGCTACCCTTCGCCGCGAAGGAATTGGATCACCCCCTTTGTGCTGCTCTGGAAGCGTCCAACATGCACAACCTGCGGAAACAACGCGGCCGAACGTACGCAATCGCTGCGATGACCTTATCTCCGCATGTGCAACATGCAAAAAACACAGCACCATCTATCAGCTTCCACGGTCACTTACGGGGAGTTGATACAACTCCGCTCCGGCTACGGTCTCCTTTTCATTTGGGCACACCTTATTCTATGTCACTACTTTGACAAATTTTTCATTGACCTCAGGGATGGGAACGTCGTTTTTGTAAAGTCTAGGGGCATTGATCAACATTGTAAGACTTCGCTCTAAAGTCTTCGCAAACTGCTTTCTTAGACGGTGTGTGTTTGTGTGGAAACTTTTGAACACTGTAGGATTTTTGTAGGTATGGAGTTATTTATTGATTATGATTAAATATATGCCTTTCTGAAATCTGGCATGGTTCTGGACATACGTTTGATTCGATGGTTTTTGATATATAATGTTAACTTCTTTGTTGAATTATGAATTACTATCTTTTATCCATATTATGTACTATGCAATATCTTGAACATACTAAATTGAGAGGTTTTTGACATTTTCTTCTTCTTCTTCTTGATCCGAAGTCTCATTTATATATTTGAATCTAGATTCGGTATTAGTTGGTATCTTCAGTGGTACGTATTCGTTTTTAACCGACTCTTAATTTATAAAGATTGTGATTCTTGATGCTTTTCTTTTTTGAATAATGAAACTGCTTTTCCAACTTTTGTTGGTGGTGCTCATGTTGCTATTACAGTAACAACTTAGGTTTTTGGTTCTGGCGAGGCCGCTCTCTAGCCTTGGATATTAATCTCAAATTTTCTGTTTTGGCTATCTTTAAAAGTGATGTTTCAGACCCCAGCTGTTGGCCGTCAGTAGCTAAAAGATGGTTGGGAAAATTATCAATAGGTCACACTCACAGTAGTTCTTCAGATAAAAAATGTTCCTTTAGTTGATTCGGCGCCTCTGGCGTGGTTTTTTGGGCACGAGAGCTATAGCTCTTGCGATGCACTGGCATAAGCCAGAGTTGAGCAACGCTGCACTGCTACTAATTATTAGATATAATTAGATTTGCTTCTCTTCAGCGCGCCACACACTACTCTTCATTCGGATACCATTGACACTAGAGCAGGTGTCGAACATAATTTCCAGATCCGCTATTTCTGAGCAGATTTGAGCTCCAAACGTATCCCACCGCGATTCGGTCGTCAAAGAATTCCTGAAAACTGTCTACCATCGTGTGGTGAACGCGATAAGAGATATATAATGTGATTTATGATCCTTACGCCGTGGCGTAGAAATGTAAATAAAGTTACGTTGCTCTTGAGATTTGTTGATAAAAAATCCTTAGATGAAAGAAGATACAACATAGCATCTACAGATGAGATCATTGGCGTCTTTATATTAATAAGTGGAGAACTACTAGTGCTCAGGCATGTTTTTGCCAATGGTAAATAAGGAAAAATAGCACAACTTAGCATTGTATTTTATGCAAGTGACTATTTTCGACTACATGTTTGTCTTTTCATGCAGAGAACCTGGCAGAGTGAATGAACTCATTCATAATGGGACACTTCTTAGTATTGGGGGATAATCTTATTTAGGTATATCTAAGAAATATTACCAGCTTATTCATAGTTGATCAGAATACAAAGTCAAAGTTTAAGATTAGAGTCTTTACGAAATAATTGACAATATGTACGACTTGAACAATTTCCAGGGCTAGACGATTCTGCCATCAATCAAGCGCAATAAAAATAATATATTTGGGAGAATAGTTATTTTGTAGACCAACGAAGTCCCATAAAATGTAGAAACATTATAGAAATGCAATATACAATAAAAAAGGTATGAAAAACCTTATTTTTTGACAATTGCTCGTAAACCACTGACAAAATTTTTTCCTTGTAACCGCGCAAAACAAAGTCAGTTCATATACAGTGTCAAGATTGTTAGACCGAGTCAAAAGAATGAAAATATAACATACTATAAAGGTTATATTATGTAAATATATGTACAAGTGTGCGTTAAATTTCAAAATCCCAAGGACTGCGTCATTGTCAAATTCTTTTAATTCTTGATGATGTTTCTAACTTTGGGGCCAGAAAGCATTGACAACTTTGCTTGAGCTGAACTACCGAAAGGAAGTACACAAATGCCGGGATAAATTGAACTGTGGCGCCGTAACACAAAAAAGTAATCATTTTTTATTGGTATTTTTAATAGGTCGCTCGATAAAATCGCAACGTTTGCTGCTACAGGTCACATGATTGTAGCTAGAACTTTAATCTTGTACTCTCTCGTTTTATTTTTATCGCTGTGTACAACACGGCTTTTTTATTCAAATTTTATTCACTTTAGTAGCAGATAAGTAGAGTAAAGATAACTAGTTCATTTTATTTTTTACATAAAATTAAAATTCATGACATAAAAAATTAATGAAAGTCAGTCACTACAACTTCATTGTAAAGGATATTTTAGTTGAATCTAAATATGACATAACAATCGTCAAAAACATTTATTTAAAAGTTTCATCTTAAATTCTTCATGTCATACATCGAAGTTTACATTGCATTAAAAAGCTATCACGATCATCACACTTTTTACCTCTAGAAAACACCGATAAAGATCACAATCTCTGTTCCTTCACGCTCCGAACGTGGCGTCAAAGCATTACGTAACGTAGAGGCAAGTGGTGAGACCGGTTTCAGCGAATGGTTGCTTTCAACCTGTAGGAAAGAACGAGATGAACCCGCGCCGTTCTCTGCGCCCTACGCAACATCACGACCGTTTGCGGAGGTCAGAGGAGAAAGAAACCATAGGCGCTACAACAGCATATACTATCTCGCATTATTTATAATTTTTTTTCACAAATTTCGAAATTTCAGAGACTTCAAAGAAAAAGCCATTTTTGTACGCCATCTGCGCCATTTTTATACGATTACTTTGGTCTCTTCGAGAAACAAACTAAAGAAAAATTAGGAGCAGTTTTTAAGATTTTTTATATTGCATTTATAATTCAAGGAAACATTAAGCGAAAACTACTCGTTACTCGAAAAATTGTACGTGACATTATTGACAGTTTTTTTCGTAAATTTCTTTAAGAAAAAAATCGCTGTTATAAATTATATAGTTTTGCGACGTTATTTTTTGCAATTTTAGAAAATACAGAGTTTGCCGAAAATGGGATCTGTGTCATTTTTATGTGCACCCTTCGCTCCGTTAGAGGAAAAAAATATTTTGAGCCATTTTTAAGAAAGTATTGTTTTAAAAAATTGCCTATATTTCACACAAAATTACGCAAAAACTACTAGTTTTTTGAAAATATTATGCTTTAGATTATTTAAAGATCGGTCTTTGAATAACAAATTTCGTTAAGGATATATCTTTAGTACAAAGTTGCCGAATAAATTTTCAACTTTAGGATTTTTTGAAGAATCTGGAGCTTTAACCAAAACGAGATCCGCGCCAGTTTTAAAGTCTGGTCTATGCTACCCGACGATTAATTTTAATTAACAAATTTTCGATATCACGTTCTCACAATACAAGGTTTTCTGAGGAACTATCTCCACTTTCGACTGCAACAATACTAACCCTTTACTACGCAAGTAGTAATGGCAAGACTAAAATATATATCAACAGAGAAAGAAAGCGAATATTTGGACAAAGAGAAAGTAAATGAAGGAGCTTTTTAGGTCTGAGAATGATTCTTCATAAACGTTTCAAGTCATAATTACTCTCGTGCAAGGAAATTGCGATCTAAGTCCATTCAGTAGAAAACAAACGAAAATGTACAGTTTACGTAGGTTTCAATCTTTTCAATAATAAGAGATATAAATTATCTATGGAAACAATAAGATTCTCGAATACTGCAGTAACTAATTGCAGAACGTGAAAAATTTGCAGAACGTGACATATTTCTTATTAATGCATACTTCTGCAAACCAGTTTATCTATGGCGTTGCGCACAAAGAAACTAGTTATTGCACTAAACATTTGCAGTGATCAAGTCATTCTGCATTCCAGTAACCAAGCCATTTGTCGTACAAGTATTTTGTCACTAAAAAATCTTGAAATGGAATGAGTATGGCATTTGCACGATAACCATTCACATATTTTATTTGCGAGGAACAAATTGTCCGAGCAAAAAGATTTTTGACATGAGAGTATGACTTTTTTTGCGTCTCCGAAGCCCATGATATAACAAAAAAATTACATCGTGGTGCATTTTCCCCTTCGGAGCGAGAGAGGGTGCGAAACCTTGAGAATAGTGATGGTGCTGCAGAGGGAGGCGCATCGCCTTGCTCCAGCCGGAGGCGTCCGCTCTGCCCCGCCCCGCTCCGCTCTGCCCGCCCACATCTGCCCCGCCCAACATTGGCCCCGCCACATCTGCCCGCCACATCTGCCCCGCCCACATCTGCCCGCTTGCCCCGCCCACATCTGCCCCGCCCACATCTGCCCGCCTACATCTGCCCCGCCACATCTGCCCCGCCCAATTCTGCCCCGCCCACATCTGCCCGCCCACATCTGCCGCCACATCTGCCCCGCCCACTCTGCCCGCCCACATCTGCCCCGCCCACATCTGCCCCGCCACATCTGCCCCGCCACATCTGCCCCCGCGACATCTGCCCCGCCCACATCTGCCCGGCCCACATCTGCCCCGCCCACATCTGCCCCGTCCACATCTGCCCCGCCACATCGCCCGCCGCGCCGCGCCCGCCCGCCCCGCCCGCTCTGCCCGCCCGCCCCGCCGCTCTGGCCCGCCCCCGCCGCTCTGCCCGCCCCCGCTTGCCCCGCCCGCCCACCCCCCACCCCGCCCGCCCGCCCGCCCCGCCCCGCCCCGCTCTGCCCCGCCCGCTCTTGCCCCGCTCTGCCCCGCCCGCCCGCCCACTCTCCCGCCCCGCCCGCTCTGCTCCTCTTCTCTGCTCTGCCCGCTCCGCCCTGCGCAAGTTAGCGAGTTGAATGGAGGAGGCGCGGGGACGGATGGAATAAAACATGGCGGTCGAAGCCTGGCGCCGCGCCCGCACGGAACACTCGGCCGCCACTCCGCCCGCCCCAACTACGCTTCTTTGCAAGTCCTCTTCCCGGGCCGGCCCAGCCCAGCACGTGCGTCCACTCTTGACACGTCTCCTTCCGATTCATCCCACCCGCTCCAAACCCGCCGACTAGGTGGCCCGCCCCTTCCAACACGCCCCCCCACACACATTTCTGCCTTCGCCCATACCCCGACTTTTGACGTCCATCTGGTAAGGTGGTCACCTGCATCGTCACCATTTCCGCTTTACCACCGCCCTTGTCCACGCCGCCAGCGCCCTGCTGTCACCCTTGCCGCCGACGCTCATGTCGAATCACTCGTCACCGCAGCCCCCGCCCCTGCCTCAGATCCCAGTTGCGATCTGCCGTCTGTTGCTCTCTGTCGCTCGCACTTTCCTATTCGAATTGGAGATTACTCTATACACGAGGCAACTCGGGCCTCGCTTCTAAATAAACACTGCAAAATCCCGCAGGTGGTGCCCGCTTGCTTTTTCATGTGTGCGTGTCATTTCGCCGATAGATCTCAAGAACACTGTTCACGTTTGGACGGTTTCGAATCCCTTAACAGTTCATTTCGTCTTCACTATCTTTCGATAAATGGCATCTAAATTTACATTCCTAAAATACTTCACACTTTCCAAGAACCTTTCTGTTTATGTGATCGTATTCTGTATGTATATTTGATTTACTGAGGTAACTCCTGAAAAAACGATAATGCATGGGAGGGCGGATTTTAATGAAATGTAATTTTATCCCTTTTCACTTTAAAACAATGCCGTTGAGTATAGTTATTCATTGTATGTTAAGACCTAACGAAATGACCCATTTTTCTACGTCCTTTTTTTTTGGTCAGTTTCAACTAATTAGTCATTTTTACGTCATTTTATTACAGTTTTTGCTGGTTTAATGAGTTTTAATAGAATTTTAATCGTACTTGCTTCAAACAATATTTGCAATGCGCAACAAATGTTCACCACAGAATTCCTGAGAAGCATACTCGATTTCTTTGCTCATATATAGTAATGTCAGCCGTTGTGAGTTGTATACAATCTAAGGTTCCTGTAACGCCTATCGGCGCGATTGTCAGTCGGTCGATTTCGCGCTAAATAAAGGCAGAGATTTTCGTTTAAAGAATAGTCCAAACCAAATGTTTCCAAGCAGAGTTCACTTGAACAACATGGAAAAACCCTCGATTACATCAGTAATCTACCAAACAGCTTGAGTTGTTCATCTGAAGTGGTATTGATAAAAAAAATTACGTCATTTTTCTTTGTTTTGAGAGCGTTTTTAAAGCATTTAAGAGCATTTTATTAGTAATTTTTGGCAACCTTTTAGGTCATCAAAATACGCCCCTTAATAACGCACGACTCATCCTCCCGGGGAGAAATTTAAACTAACATACGTAAGAAAAATGAAGGCGAAAGAACTTTAAGGTCGCAATGGGTTCTTGCAATTTAAGGCTTAGGACATGAAAGATCAATGTCAGTTAAAATCACCAAGAATATTTTTAACATCTAAACATGTTAACGATCGAATATAAAAAATCCAGTTTTCAGACTTTCTTCGCAGAAAACTCCTATTGTCTGACATAACCTAGTAACTGGACTCGTTCACTCCCTAGCCACATCCACTATATTCAACAAGGCTCAAATTTTCTCACTTGCTTTCTGCACTTTAACATAAACACCCTCTTCTACTTTATATCTCCTCAGGTTTCACCATCGCTCATTATACAGCTTTCCTCGATACCATTATCTTTCGTTATCCATTGTTCGTCTCGCCGCATTTCTCGTAACTCTTACGTCGTGATCGCGCCTACGCATATCTGATACTTCCGCCTCCGTACGAACGAAGCCAATTACCCTCCTTTCAAAGACTTCTCTGTCGTCCTTTTCCACTGACGCAACGGAAAAGCCATCTCACAAAAATATTGACTTTCGATTAGCAATTTATTTTGACAAACTGTTTGTTCATCATAATAATGGGTTACCTATGTTCAGTTAACCCTCAGGCACTTCACAAAAGTATGTTACTTTCCAAGATTTTGGAACGTATTAACAAATGCTTGTACTTTGAATCCTAAGAAATAGTGCCATTTTTACTACTCCAACATCATTGAAGCAGTCTCAGCTGTCTTTACAGACAGACAGTTACGGGTACATAGCAACAAGCAGAGTGAACTTGATCGAGAGCAGAGTAAACATAATAACCTCACATGATCGGCACTCCCTATCGGCAACACTCCCACCATCATCACCATTCCCATGATTATCACCCCATCATCACCCCATCATCACCCCATCATCACCCCATCATCACCCCATCATCACCCCATCATCCCCATCACATGACCATCCCAATCACCACCACCACCACCACCACCACTTCATCACCACTCCCATCACAACCGCCTTCCCTCCGTCGCAGCTACTGCTCCGCAGCAGCTGTCCCGTGTCCCAAGCACATTACCGAAACTGCCACCGCCGACCGGGCGCTCCCGAGCGGGCACGCAAAGCCCCAATTTGCCTTCCTTGTTTCGGCTGAGAAATAACACGGATCGGCCCAGGACGCCTGCCCGCAGTTCCGATCGCACGAATCAGTCGTAAAAATCACCCCACGGTATTTCTCTATCCGGCGGAGGGATCTGCGAATACTGTATGGCAGCCAGTGTGACGTGTAATAAATCACGAACTGCGCTGCGTGCACGACGAAAAAATAGACGTCGCTTTGTTATGCAAACATCGTCTAGCAGGAAAAAGTGGTTTGCATGCGGTGAGCAGTAAAGCTGTGCCATTATTATGTTGAGAAAGCTATTGGGAAATTAGTTGTCAAAGCAGTCTTTTGTTACAGAAAATAAACTTCAGAAATCAAACTAAAAAGTATGCAATTACAACTTGAGCGTTGAACTTTGTGATCGTGAGTCAAAAATAACAAATCTGAAAATAAATGCACACATATATACATACATTTCTGTGTCTTAAATCGGAATACCATTAATTTCTACAAATTTCTTGATACCACATGAACTAAATATTAGACATTTACCACTCCAGATGATTAGAAAGTAAAAATATATTAAACATGTAAACATCTATAAACTATGATAAATACTATTTTAATGGGCGTAGTTTTTCTTAAAAAGCATTCATTCATAGAATAATTTTCAGATTTATATTTCCCCCCTCACTAAACATAAGAATACACAGAATAGTAGAATGGTAGTTGGCCTAGAGAATAGTTGTGCATGATGATCCGTGAGCGAACATAATGTCTCATGGATGTATGGATACCAGTGGTTTGCCACTAGCTCATTGTCTTGTGTTCAACAGCGCCCGACAGCCACTAATCTCCCTTCTGGGGTACGACAGAGAAGCGGATATTCTGATAATGATTCGGCATTTACATACGACGTCCCGCTTCGGACTGTTCCGTTTGACACAATACACACACACACACACACACGCGCGCGCGCACGCGCACACACACACACACACACACACACACACACACACACACACACACACTGGGACATTACGCTGCACTTGATTATGTGAATTATCAGTAACGAGCAGGTGCTAGTCCTTAAATATATAAAATTAATAGGTGAAAAGGCATTCAAATTATTAAACATAGGCTTTAAAATAGACATTTTAAAAATGTTGAAGTGTCTATTATGGAAGAAGAACTGACAAATGTTAACGCAAATCTTAAGAGCGTGATGTATACGAATTAAAAATATGATTTTACCAACATTCATACCAAAATTCACTACATTTCTAAATCGTTACTAATTACGACATATATAAAACTGCGCATTTGGACAACTTATTTTTTTATACATTATCCAAAGGAAGAGAGTCCAAGAGTAACAGTAGTACAGAACTATATCACTTGATAATGTGACATATTAGTACATCTCTGTCAGTACAGCGTACTGAGCAGGCGTTAACAAATTACTTCCTATTAGTACTTATTGATGGCAGGCACGCATGCACACTTATTGATTGCATGCCTCTTCATATTTTCAACTTTCAAGTTTTATATTATATTAGACAACACTAAAAATGTTATTTCCTCGTTAACTGACGCCTTAAGGGGTACTGCAGTATTTGAATCAGTGTCAGTTGAATCTGTGATTTCATTATTCATATTTTTTAACTTCTAAAAGTTAGGATTATCAGCTACATATACACACATACACACATACATACACACACATACATACATACACACACACACATACATACATACATACACACACACACATACATACATACATACACACACACACACACATACATACATACATACACACACACACACACACATACACACACACACACATACATACATACACACACACACATACATACATACACACACACATACATACATACACATCAACATACATACACACATACACATCACACCATACATACACATACACACACATACATACATACAACACATACATCACACACCATACATACACTACACACACATACATTACACATACACACACATACATACACATACACACACATACATACACATACACACATACAACACATACCATACATACACACTACACACACATACACACACATACACACACACACATACACATACACCACATACATACACATACACACACATACATACACATACACACACATACACATACATACACATACACACACATCATAACATACACATACACACACTCACATACATACACATACACAACATACATACATAACACACATACATACACACACACTATACATAACAACACTTTACACACGTTGTTCATTCTGACAGGCCTGCAACAGCAAGAAATATCTTAACAACATCGACCAAGACACTTAGTGAAATCATGAGTTTTATTGTACGTTTTCCTTTTCCCAGAAATATTGATGATTGATTAGTTTCCGACTGCGTCAACTTCTACGGTTATTAATCCGTAAGTGTAGGGTATTTTTTTCGTCGAGAGGTGGAAGTTATCTTCCCCTGCTGTATGGTAAGATCTGGCGCCGACCAAACGTCCGCTTGCGGTGTTCCCTAATCAGGTATCTCCCACCAGCGGGGTACCGCCCCGACCGGGACAAGCTCAAAGTTCCCGACTAGTCACCCGACATGTGTGGTAGTGTAGTGCATGTAAATGTAAGTGTAAGTAATGGGGGAAGAAAGAAGGAAAAAGGAAGGAAAGATCGCGCACATTTTTATTTGTGTCTTTTTTACAATTGATTACATTGCCACTTACTGGCTGTGTCGAGGTAGGTGAGAGTCCATGAGACCTAGATAGTCTTACATATATATTTACTTTACATATATATTTATGTCTCCACTTTTTTATGACATTAATTTAAACAAAATTTACATATTTTATGAAGACATGAATCATTGAAATCTAAATTCTTATCTTCATTATTTAATTTTTTTCCTTCATCTCTTAGCCACATCTTAATATTATAGGGCGTAACCAAGATCGCGCTCAGTTCGTGGCCCGTTAGTCAGAGCACTGCTCTGGCATTGATCAAAGAAACGTCGGCAAACTACCGATCAGAGCAGCAAGGTGCTAGAATTCTCCCGAGAGCGACTGCACTCGATCTAACTATGAATCTAGTCGAAATCCTGGCAGCGTCGGGACTCAAACCATGGGACTTCCGAGGCGCCGTTGGCACTGCAATTGATGCCTCCTAAAAGCCTGTTTGAAGATTATTGATCGCATCTGTCAAGGCAGTTCAATTAGCAGCAATGAAATCTATGTTAGAGCGTAGGTTTCCGCGGCCGTTTGCCGAAGGTGCCGACGTTTCGGTCGCCATTCTGCGACCTTCCTCAGGGCGTAATGATTGTAATCAGACATCAGAGACACCAAATGCAAATGGAAAAAAAATTTGAAACTGATTTTCGACGTGATCACTTTGGAGTACTGTCTCAATTTCTTTTCTTAGAATGTGTCTCTTGAGACAGTATTCAATATAATTTAGATAGAAATATTGCAATATAATTTTGTCAGCATCTCTTTCATCATTTCGTTTTGCACAAAACGACCTATTCAGTAGATATTTCGTTTTTGTTTTTCTTTTAATATTACCTAGAAATTGTTTAATAAATGTACATTTCGTGATAAGTAGACACATCTAGGACAGCTTATAATACTTTTAACCCAATCTGATAAAGAAGCAAACACAAAGGTATCTTGCTTTTATTTTGTCAAGAAAAAAGTAAATTAAGAGACAGTAATAATATTGGATTCTACCAGATTGTACAGAGCGCAAACACGAACACAAGACAAATTAAGAAATTCAGACATTAATATAGAATATGGTTGTCGTGTCATTTTGAATGCAACGACGATGGCGATGAAAATGAAAATGAAAATGATGTCGTAATGTTATGAGAAAAGATACACAGCGGTGGGCAAACAGAAAAACTACATGGAATTTTAAGGTGGAGTGTCGCAATCCAGGAAGATGGAGTGATATTTTCAGAAATGAGTTCCGGAACACCTACGCGCCTATATTAAGAAAGCAAAATTTGAAAAAAATAACAAAATTTTCATTATTTTACGTTGCCGCAAAAGATGCAAAATTGTGATATTATTCTTGTCCCTCCAAACAAGAAAATGTTTCCATTCTGAGAGGGAGGTGGAAACTGAAATTGCTGTATTTGAATTTTCTATTTCTGTCGTAATAGATTTATCTCAGACTAAACAAAACGCAAATGTGTATTAATTACTTTTGATTTGCTCTGCTATACCAGCAGCAAGAATCACGGGAATTATTTAACATCTTCCTTCATGTTGTGGTATACTTGAACGTAACAGGCTATGTCTTCGACAGTAGAGGTAATCTCTAAACAACATGTAATGTACGCACTGCATTAGCCAAGTGAATTCATTTCGTAAAAGTAATGCTAAACATCAAAAAGGCACGTAATACAGGGCGAGGTAATTAATTGTGCTAAAGCCAAGACGAGAGGAAAGGCAGAAGATTGAGAGCAGTGGACGTTTATCAGATGCAGGAGGTGGGGGCGAGGTCAGGGTGAGACAATGTGTGAAAGCAGTGTCAGCGAGCAGAGGGCGTGAAGCAGTGGGGAAAACTGCGGAGAAAGGTCGAGCATAGCATTCCAGAGTAAGGAGAGCAAGAGGGAGCAAGGGAAGTACGGATTGGTGTTTCGTCCTCCAAAATATTTTGTATTGAATCGGAGTTCAAATAGAAACATTTTCACATACAAACTAATTTTCGACTTTCCTCACGCCAATGGTACTCTAAATATATTTCAGAGTTCTTTAAATAACTCAGATCAAACATTTCAAAAGATCTAAACAAGTTTTACATTTTTCAAATATTATCTTACAGATAACATTCCAGTAGTAAACGGAAATGCTGATTAATTGGCACCACAATACATAAAACAACTTTTGTTTCTATTTGTTTAGTAACCAAGCAAATGAGTGTAACATACATCACTTTTCTAAACCCTTAAGTTTCTGTATTTATTATATTATGTTATAATATTTATTTTTATTATTTCGTTTCTATTGTTTCGCCTTGGGGACGTGGCAATGTGGTTGCGCTTCGCGTATCGCCCGGTGCAGGCGGCGCCGCGCTCAGTGGCTCAAGGGAACAGCAGCGGTGCAGAAAGAGGTCAGCACCCTGGTCACGGCCTTGCTCTGGCCGCGCCGCGCCGGCCGAAAAGGCGACTCGAACGCACCCACGCGCAGCGGGTTACGGCCAAGGCCACTGCCAACCAGGCACTAAGTAAGTAGTAAGGATGCAACGTCGATGGTTTCAAAACGTCGTTTTTATGGATATATTGAATTCGTTTTTAAGGCGGATGTTTTGTTAACATCAAATGATTTGTGTTCTATTGTACTCGTAAAAACGTACTTGGTTGATATTTTGTTTTTTAATAAAAGCGTATCAACCTACTTAAAACTTGTAATAAGTGACAGATATTCATGATTTTAACATTCTTCACAATCAAAGAATGAAAAACAAGACAAAATGAGTTTTTGTCGGTAAAAGAAGTTATAAAACATTTTGGAATTATCCAATCACATTTTTTTTGTTATATGTTCCAATTATTTCTTTGACTTTGTGTTGCCAGTTAAATCTCAATAAACGCGTCAAATTTAATCCTCCCCCGCGTAAACTAATGTAGTTTTTAAAAATATCGATTATTGAAAACACCGATGGTTTTGGGGCGCTGTTTTCTTAAACTCAATGTTTTAATTTTGTGTAATGATGTTTACAAACTTCAAAGTTTTATAGAAATGTCGCATTCCTAGCTGGAGTACTCGAGAAGGGAATAATCAGAGCCGCTGCTAGAGCTCACCATAATTGTACAAAAAATCGGAAAATAATTATTCCATGTTTTAGCGTCTTGTTTGGACTACATTACATTGCTAAATCTGTACATTTAAATACAGACAATCAGTTATTAATTTAAGGAGTTCATAAAGATTATTATTAAGACAAAATGTTAGAAAAAGATTAATATACTCGACGTTTCGCATACTCTTTCGTGGATACTCCATACATCAATATAATAAAAAAGTTGAAGAACAATTAAATTCATTTTCGCAATTAATTAGCAATTAAACAGTTGTAAATAGTTGCATATGTTTGTGATTCTAGTTGTGCTAGTTTAAAGTTCTCTCCAAAGCGGTGCAAAATAGATCGACAAACCAAGTTGCCCTAGGTGCCGAAGATATGATTTTTTTTTAATTTATTTCTTCTCGTTCGACCAAAGGTCTTTCGAGGGGTTTCGGTTTACATACTGACATTTTGGGGATTTGATTCCTGACAAATTGGATTATGATACTCTGACTCGTTTAATTCGTTGGTTGCTTGTAAGCAGCGGATTGATTTTTGATTTTTTTTTTGGAGAGGGGTAGGTGTAGGATTGCCTATCGGAGCAATAGGAAGGAACGTGAAAGAATTCTATTTAGATACGGATGATATTATTGGTTTAGGAGTTTAAGCATGTCTTTGGAAATTTGGATTTGATTCGGCTTGGATGTTTGGTTTCGACCTAGGTAAAATTTCAGGGTTGAATCAGATGAAGGAAGAAAATAGAAATTATTTGCTACTTTTTTAATGTGTTCGAGCACTGTTTCCATTTGGAGTTCTCTGTGAATTTGTTGTTAGGTATAAACCATGGAGCTTAATTGATTTCTGAGAGCTTTATTTTGACAATTTGCATTTTTGTATGTGTGGCAAGCCGTTTCCCACACTGGGCAAGCATAAGTTAGTGTGGTAGATATAAGTTTATATAATAGAATCTTGCATTTTGGTATTGAGTGTTGAATGTTGATTTATAGAGGGGTATAGTTTTTAATATTTATAGCATTGGATTGTTGATAGCTGCGTGAATATGCGGTTTTCCAGAAAAAAGTTTCTTGCTCTAACAATACTCCAAGATACATTGGTTCAGTTTTCCAAGTATTTCGGTGTCATCTATTTTCATATTGGAGGGTTTTGAGGTCTCTAAGAGTAAATATCTAGTCTGACATTTTGAGAATTGATTGCGATTCTCCACTTTTTTGTCCATTAGATTAGGATGTTAATATTATTCTGAACTCTATTATATCTAGTTAATATCTGAGTTGTGCTGAAAACAGTGCAGTATCGTCAGCGAAAAGAGCCGTTTTCCCGTTGGAATAATTGGGTATGTCACTCACGAAGATATTAAATAAAAATAGGTGAGAGAACTGAGCCTGAGAGACTCCGGCTGTGATTACGAAGAGTAGAAAGGAGTGATTAATTTTGACCTTAAATTTTCTATCAGTGATAAAAGCCTTTAATATATTCTGAAATACTGAGGACTCCAAGTTGTCTTATTTTAAATAAACAGACCGGTATTCCAGACTCTGTCGTACGCTTGTGCAATATCCAGAAATGCAGCCAAGGTATGTTTTTCTCTTGAAGCTCTGTGCAATGTACTCAGTAAGCCTTAGCACTGGTGAGTGCAGGAGTGATTTGCTCTGAAACAAATTGAATATCTGGTATTGCATCCGTGTCTCTCAGTACTTGTTTAGTCTCCTTTAGTAGAAGCCTTTCAAAATCTTGGAAATTGAGGGAAGGAGAACTTATTGTCTGTAAATCAGCGACGTCGAGGATCTTTTCCTGGCTTGCGAAAGGAGAACAACTGCAGCTTCTCAGGCATAGGGAAATTAATGTAAAACGTAAGATGCATTAATATTGCAGTTAGTCCTGCTACGGAGTTTTATTGAGAATTGTTTGGAGCATCTTAATTACTTTTCATCGGAAATTACCGGGTGATTTTGTGTTTTAAATGTTTAATGGTATGGCGTTTCAGACGTGAAATAAACTTTATTTTGGTTTCGCTGGGAAATTAGTGGTTCTTTCATATAATTTTCAATTTCATTGTTATGTTGTATTATTGTGTTCGCGGAGGGGGTGTGGTCTAAATACAGTTTGGTTAAATCATCTGCAATCGCTTTTGCGCTTATCAACATCTGGATATCAGTAGCTTATTTTTCACTTATTAATTCGGATATTTCGTTTTATCTCTAGTCGATTGTCTTCTTGTAGTTTTCAGAGATGTGCTGGAGTGGGGGTTATCAATTTGGTTAGTGAAACTGCCGTAAAAGGGGTGTTAGCCGAGTACTATCGAATTAGTTTTTAACTACTCTCTGATGAATTAAATTTGTTTGCTTTATATTTTGTCTTCGAGTTGTTTTGCCAGGAATCTTTTAAATTATGTTTCGAGGTTAAGTAAAATAAGAGTTTTTCGCATGAATAGGAAGAAAGATAGTTTATGTTTTGTATTGTGAATAAATGGGGGGTTACATCTATTTTGTTACTGAGGTTGTCTAGATATTAAAAATAGGCGCCGCATTTAACGTTTTCAATAGTTCGAGTCGAAGATGTTTGCAATCGAGCCTAATAGGTATGGGGGTGATTAGATGTATTTTTCCATTAGTAAAGCGAACCTTAGCTCCAATTGGAGTGTGTTTATGCTAGAGATGGTTTGTTTCCTGGGTAATTCTTTAGAGTTTCGTTGGTAGGGATTATTAGGAGTCTCGTTATTATGGTGCTGAATCTGAATTCAGCTACTACTTTTTCGATGCAGTGCGGAAATTAATATTTTTGTTATGACTATATCGAGAACGTCAGGATTTGAATATGTAGACATGGGCTGTAGGGAAAATGTGTAGGACTCTGTTGGCATGAATATTAAGACGATTATGTTATTTACCAAATTTGGCCGGGGGATAACTTTCGGGGCTTGTATAGTTATTGAGTTGCAGCCCATGCTCTGTTTTGCTGTTCAAATCCCAGAAGAGAATAATACGATTATATAGCTAAATATTTTTTTATAGAGCTTTTCAAGGGAATCTCTATTGGAGCTTGTAACCTGCATTATTAGTTAACTTGTTGTCTTTTAAGGCTTATTGCATATTATTTATTACAGCCACGTTTTCCAGTCACACCACCACCAGTACTAGTAGTAGCACCGAGCGAACCGGATGGTTGGAGTAGTAGCAGGAGCGTAGCGAGAAGGCAGCAGCGGGGCGGAGCAGCGAGCGGCGAGTGCAGGTGGGCGGCGAGTGGGGTAGCCAGTAGTGTTAGTTTGGATAGTGAGATTACTTATTACGGCTACTCTTTACTTCTGTGATTCCTATTGAGTTCTAGAGTCGAGAGGAGTAGCGTAGATACTGGTGGAATGCACTCGATGTTTTTGCTACTATTAGGGCGTACGGCCAGCCTGATGCTTTGTGGCAATTCGGTCCTCTCTGAAAATTCTAAATCCTGGAATGTGAAACTTTTCTCCCGGAATTAAGATATGATTTAAGACCCAAATATTGGGGGAAATTTCTCTAGTTTAGAATGTTGCATGTAGTGTCTAATCAACCGCCGACCCCACCTCGGCTCGTTCAAGAACAGTTTCCCAAATATGTTCTACGTACATCTTATAATTTAAGATTCGCAACAAAATGCAAATCTCGCCGTGGTTAAGATATGGGGTTATTGAGGTGTCACTATCATTATTAGGCCAAACGAGCGTTGCTTACCGCACGTCTCGGGTGCTACTAAGCATGGACGAAAATATAATAGTTTATACGTGGCGCTGAAAATGTTACCGTAAGGAAAAGGAATAAGATCATGGAGATACTGGGTGTACCCAAATAATAGAGAAAGGGTCTCTCAGTGTGTTCATTATACTCTCTTCAATAAACTGCGAGATGACAGTGAGAAATATTTGATTATTTTCGAATATCAGAAGAATAATTGGATGATTTGGTCTTCAAAATCAATTGAATTGAATTCAAATTTCCGCATGTATGTCCATTTTAAGAAAAAAAGTATTTATATAAATCATTATAGAATTCAGAAGAAATATAATATAATCTTTCACTGAAGTACGGCTTCCAAGGGTCCAACGTGCGTTCCAAGCGCCTGATATTACGTGCGGGGAGACACTATTGCCTCAGATGAAGAATGCCTTTTGGTTGTGACTGGGAATCGCAAGAGACACTTAACCACTATAACCATATTAAACATTGTGTATGTCTGTCGTGGTCAACGCAGCCTATTTCCCGTGATCTGAGACAAAAAGCTCCCCCCCTCTGGTATCTTCAATTTTTTCTTTATCAATTCTCAAAAAAAATGCGTAAATTAAAACTATAACATTTTACTTTACATTGTATATTTGGCACCCCTAACTCAAATTTAAAAAAAAATATCCTTGCAAGTTATGTCTTCAGTTTCAAAATTCTGAACATACGGAATAAATTGATTTCTTTTTATTACGACAAAAAATGAACACACGAGTTGATTATACTTAACCAGTTTTATGTACACTCTATCGTTAGCGACTTGTTCAAATGCAAACTGTTCCGACATCGAATTCATTAGTAATATAATTAATCAATTCTGCAACGTAACATTTTGATGCAGTTTTTCAAAGCGTTACTTCATACATTCTTCTATTTTCCTGTTTACATTGCACTTCTCATTCTCTTCTGAGTGAACTAACTAGCCCAGAACGAAATGACTCAAATTGAACAATTGGGGACAGCAGTCATTGCCGAGGTTGGTGTACAAATAAAAAGGTACGGTTCCAGAACTTCCTACGACGAAAGTTCACAACAATTTTTGTGGAGAGGACAGCTGAATATAATATTCTTGAAAGCTTTCCGTTGAGATGAACAAGTGACATAAAATTATATAAGAAATTACTTACATAACATTGGACTATATAAAATGTAATCCATGCTACATACAAATGTAATAAATGTAAAAGCGTAAAATGTACTACATACATAAAAATCCCACTACGTAATATGTAATCCAATGTAAAATGAGAGGAGAATACCGATTGAAACATTTGTAGACTAGGATGGGGGCATGTGCCCCATAGGCAACCCTTTTGAGCAAGTCCAGATTCCGTGCGCGACAACTACTAAAGTTATTTGTTTCGAAAGTGCAGAGAAAGAAATGTACCGGCAGGTGGCGGTGTTCTTCCTTCTCTGGAATGTGAGAACCAGCGCAGATCCCACGTCACGTTACATGTTGTTTGCAAATATTTTCCTTCCAGTTATTTCCACCAGCGTGATACCGCCCGACCCGAGACAAGGTCTAAGTTCGTGACATATATGGTAATTTTCTTTGATCAATAAGTTATTTAAGAGTAAGCGTATGTGTATGCATATGTTTATGTGTATGTGTATGTGTAGGTGACGAAAAATGCGAAAGAAAGTCTGCAAGCCATCTGTGTTGCGGGACATGACCCGTTGTTAGGGTACTGCTTCGACATTCAGCTGGCATTTAATAAAAAAGAGAGGAAACTACAGATCAGAACAGCCGGCCGCTAGAACTTTCCTCCAGAGCGCGATTGATTGCGTGGCCTAGAGCCAGCAATGTAATTTCTGTGGAAATCCCGTCAAAAAAGAAAATTTATTTGTACATAAATCCTAGGATCTCCCGATCAACGATGCTGCTGAGACATCGAAATTGCCTCTTATCCATCGCACTGTTCACACCCATACATTAGCCCTGCATGTGAAACTAGGGACGCGGCATCGCCAACAAAACATCGATGACTCTAAATATTTATGTTCATGGAACATAGAACCAAAATCATCGATGATTTTAAACATTTATGTATTTAAAATTACATTAGTAACAAGAGGGAGTAATTTGACGGTGGTCTCGTTTATTAATTTTTAATTCACATTTAACTGACAAAACAAAGACAAAAATGATGAAAGCAATTAATAAAAGTTTTAGTATCTATCTAAATAATTCAAAAATAATATAGACTTGATTTATCGAGAAAATTTCAATTTTAATTATTTTCCGAGGAATGTCCAATTTACGGATATCTCGCAATTATTACAAGTTTTTATTATGATAATATTTTTTTTGTTCAAAAATTAAAATCAACCTCGTAGAATCATCTATGAACCGTAAAATCTAGTAAAACAACGATGTTTAAAAACATCGACTCCAAAAATGCGATGTTAAATGTATGTAAGTACTCAGCGCGACAGCCTGTGAACGGGCTCAGACCTGCCGGCGCGGTCATGGGTTAAGGGGTAGAGGTGGTTAGCAAGTAGACATCCCCACGCCGCATACCTCAGGTCTTCTCAACCTGAGAAGTGAATTTTCTCATCGTCACACAGCATATAATCGGCATAAAACATAGGAAAACCACACTATAATCCTGCCTCACTGTAATGGAAAACGAGCACGCTGACCAAGAAGTCGCCACGAGGCCGATGTTAAATACACTAATGATTTTATAAAAACATTGACGTTTTGAAAACTTGTACAAAGACGTCGCATCCCTACGTGGAACGCGTGGTGATGTTGAGGGAGGCCGCTGCCGTGAAGGAAAGCGCCCGCGCGTGCTGCTCGCTGCGAGAGACGGTGCGAGATAGGCCGCCCCGCCCACGCGCAGAAAGTGAGAACAGGCGGCGGACGACGAACAGAGAGCGCAGTCCCACAGGCAGCCACGCGCACAACACACTTCCAGTTGCCTGGTGGCGAAGACCCTCGCGTTCCAGTTTCCATTCCTAGACTAGAGAAAGATGCTCTGGAGATTATTTTCCCTCTAGGCACACTCCGAATGCATGTGGTTCTTTCTGCAGTTACGTAATTCGCATCACACACTCATTTAGCAGGCGTATTCACACTCGGAATGACTCATTCGTTTAACAACATATACAACTTTAACAAAAGTGGTGGTTCTCCCGCTTAAGCCTAAACATAGAACAAAAAGTAGCAGGGTTAACTGAAAATAGGAAGTGAGTAGGCAACTTCTAAAGACAACGAAATGTCTCTTTGATATGCTTTTGATGGTATGATTTTTTTGCGGCGTCTTGCTACAACTACAAAATTGAAGATAGAGATTTTTCCTTCAAATGAAATTTGTTCTCCATAATAAGTTCTTTCATTAAAGTCATATACATTTTTGAAAATTTTAGTAGTTTTTGTGCAATATTAGAGCAATATGTGAAATTTAAAAAAGTACTAAAACAAGACTTTTTTTAATAACCGCTGCGAATTTTTCCTTTAAACTTCTGGTAGTACTTAATACACTCTATAAGACGACATTGCTCTATTCTTTTGTGTTTTCTAAAATTACAAAAACGTATATTTTTACTTTATTTCACGACCTTAATATTTATAGCGGTTATTTGGTCACATTATTATATTTATGATTTCATTTGGTTTAAATAATGTCATAAAGTTTCTCGACAATTCAACCATTCTCTGTGAAAACTAGCTCAAACTTTTGCATTTTCAAAAACGCTCAAACGCCATTTTCTCAAAAATGTCTCAATTTTTCTTCAAACGTTTCTAACGTATAATGGTAATTGTACTCTTTAATATGACAAAGTTCATTGTGGGGTATTTTTTTAAAAAATTACACAAATGTAATTTTTTGAAAGATATTGTATGCCATTAATATGCACATTTACAGCAATTTGTTAACACTATTGTATTTGTGAGTTAAGTGCTTCAAATGTCTTCAAATGAAGATTTTCTAAAACTCAAAACTTTTCTGCAAAAAAGTGCTTCAAATTTCGAATTTACTGTAACCCTGAAGCGCCATTCTCTAAAAACGCCAAGAAAATTGTCATTTAGGACGAGGTTTTAATGTTCTTTAATATTCTTAAAATAATATTTCTGTTCTAATATTTGGAAACCGAAAAATTAAAAAATGTCCAAAAAAATGCACTTTGGGCGGCGATAGATGGCAGGTGGCAAGAGTATGTGCAAGTCCAAATAGCTTGCAGAGACCAAATGAAATAGAAAACTAATACGGGAAAGTCTGTGCTATTCTGAAGCACTATGAGATCTTAGAAGAATCAACACTTAATTCACAACACTGAATGACTTTAAACTATCTTGATCTTTAACAACGTATAAGCAATTAACAAGAATGTGCGCGTTTAATAATCCCTCAATTTGTTACAAAATAATTAGAATATATTATTGCCAAACCATCCAGTGACCTAAGAACCATTTTTTTAATCTCTTAGATTTCTTATGTTATTAACTACACGAAAAGTGAACAGCGAAGCCAATCGAATTCACTGGATATAACGTGAACGGTTAAACAGGTTCCTTTGCCACACACGCCAGACGCGTGTTTTAGCCGACACACCCTAAAGAAGCCATTTGCTACCCTGACTCGTCCTTTCAATTGAGGGTGGGTGATATTCACTTGAAAAAAAGCTGTCACAAAATCTCTGAAGTTCTGGTTTCAATAGAACCCTCGATATAATGGCGAATTGGTTCTCTTGAGCATAAATTACTTTGTTATATGCCTCCGGTTGTATACCTCTAGGCGCATCACTAATAATTTTTATTTAAAATCATAGTAGAATCCCATACAAATACAGTGTACATATTCACAGCATACAGAACAACAGAATGCGCAATGAAATAAGGCATCACCTCAGCCGGGACAAGTTGTAAGGGCTAAACTCCCACACGGTCTTCTGATCCAGTGGCGACCAGAAGGGTGGGGGGGNNGGGTAGCTGAGTCAATTTGCCCCACGTCCCAACTAAATTGGGACCCTGAAAATGTATTCATTCAAAAGAAATGAAAAATGTATTCCTCACTTATCCAAATTTAATGCTCCCAGATATTTTTGATGCAAGGGAAATGTATTTTATTTATGAATCGGGAAGGAGTGAATGTTTTGTTTGAAACGAGAGGCCTCCGTAGATCAACTGTTTCAGGCCCCTTTTCTCACATTGTGGTAGTGTGACGCTTCTAAATGTAATCGTGTGTGTAAGGGGAGAGGAGGCGACAAGAATGAGGAACGAAATATCGCGCGTATTCCGAGGGCCGTTTATCAGGGCATTTCCGAAATTCGCCTAGTAATGATAAAAAAAAACACGGAAACCTGCCGTTCAGAGAAGTCGGTCAATAAAAATCTCTTCCAAACAGCCAAATGGGGATGGGGACGCCGCGAATTTTCTCCAACTGCCAAGCTCATAGACACGACACTAATATATTTGAAATTAAATCAATAGATCCCCAGTAAATCCCTTAAGAATAAATACAAAGCATACATGCATAGCAAATGCATACGCAAGACTTCTATCGAACACACGATAGAATGTTCATTACATGTGAAACCGTTATGCACCGCCGCTGAAAAAGATCGCATGTCGGAACGCATCTGCCGAGGGCCGAATGTGTCGAAGTACAACTGCCTGCGAGTGGGCACGATTGATGACACGCAAGATCCTTTGTAACGCGTGACATGCTGCCAATGGCGGCGCGGGCGGGACATGCGCCAATTGGGACAAACAGCCGCGTCGCGGGGGGGGGGGGATGGGCGCGACAAGGGTCGTCCTCCCCGCCGGGCTCTCCCCCCTCCCCTCCCCTCCCTAGCCGCTTCTCCAGAGCACAGTGGGGCTGAACGGATAGCAAATGCAGGCCGAGCACTTTTCATAATTTTCGGGTTATTATTTTTTATTGATTCCGGATGGTTGATTGATTTCGGACGCGACAACCGCTAATGTCATTAGTCCCGTAAATATAGTGCATTTCTTTATCGTCAGATAGGGGGTAAAGTCCATTATTGTTGAAATCGTTCCTAATATGAAATACCACAGTAATCTGTATTGAGCTGATGACTCGAGACAAAATTTGGGAATTACTTTGAAGAGACCCCTAATCGAGCGTAGATAATATTTTTTGAGTGTAAGTTCTTCAGTGAAGTGGCAGAGCGTGTTTTTTTGAAAGCGTCAACAAAAATATTGGAAAAGTAAACAAAAGAATTGTTGTTATTAGGGTACCGAAAATATTAGAACATTTATCTGTATAGAATGTAATAGTTGTATATCTAAGGAAATATCACAGAATACACGAGCAACATTAATGCAAATTTTGACCGCGAAAGAGCTTTAAAGCAATCTGGTCCCCATGTCCCTAATCTGGAAGACGAGTACTGTCCTAATGTAAAATATTCCATGCGTTGCTACTGTACGTAAAATGTACATGGTTATTTTTGCTGTATGCATTAAGTTGCATTATATAACATTAATGTTGAAATTGTATACCGCACTGTGGAGTTGTATGATTCAAGAACTCAACTAATTACACGCAGTGTCAGAAGTGTAAAAATTCGCTCACTCCCTGTACAGGTTAGCCGAAAAAGATTTTCGTCTCCAGGAATTCTCGGTAATATTAAACCAAATATGTATTTTCGCTTGAGTAAACGTTGCACTAGACGTTAATTCATTTATTATTTGCTAAAAAGAAAATATTCACTATTCCACTTTAGAAACAAGGTATGTCTACAGTGGAGATGAGGAAAGGACATGGAAGGGGAGGAAAAATTTCGCGCGGTCCGTGACCCGTTTGTTAGGGAACTGCTCCGGCATTCGCGCGGTATTGATCGTAGAAACAACGGGAAAACTACCCATCAGTGCAGCCGGTCGCTAGAATTCTCCCCCAGACAGTGACTGCATTCGCTACCTAGTTAGGATAGAAAATCCTGCCGCCGTCGTGACTCGAACCTAGTACCTCCCAGACGGAGGCAATGCAGTGACATCCATTGACGCTTAAACCATGAAGGCCGGTCCGGTATGTCCGGATACCAGCCAACGGTGTTCTTGATAAGAAGCATTGCTCAGGTGTCCGCCCTATTGTGAAACGTGTGAACCATCCCCGTAAACCGAGTGCATATAGGCCTCGGAGGGTTTCCACGTAAAGAACTATGTTGTTGCAAGATAATCTCGTAGAGGTTAAATATGAATTCATGCTGTTAGTAAATCGGCGCTAATTGAAAACGTGTTTCTTTGTGCTAACACTTTAATAACACCACTTCAAAATACCGGTTTCCCTTGTCCAAATAAAGCCAGATCGCTCAACGATACATTTCGTTGCAGATTATCAACAGCTGTGACATAATAATCAATGAGCTTATTACTTAAACATGCCACTGCTCTGGAGTGGATAGTCACAAAGCACATTTAGTGAGCCCTATTAATTGGCATTCGTTATTTCTGTTATGTCTAAATTCTCACACTCAATATTACTCTGATTTTCTATGACAACACATACAAAAAATATTTTTATTAATGTTCAACCCTCTTTTTTCCCCATTCTTGAACTGACTTCCCAGATTGATATCTTTTGGAATAAAAACATTAACGCGAGATTTAATGTTCTGAATTGTAGTATATCTTGAAACATTTTCGATTTTGAATTGAATGATAGCAAATGATTCATTGCGTACTGTACATTTATCTGCAACCTGTTCAACCTTGGCAAAATAAATGACCGTTACATCTTTGATTATTCAAAATGCTATAAATACATAATCGAGTGGAATGTTTTTCGTAATAAATGGCGGTTTGTGAAGAAATGAATATAATTAAGCTATTAAGACTTCACTCACTAAGAGCTTACATTTGCAGGAAAATTAGACGCTTCCTCGTTCAAAGGGTCGATCTTTCTTGTTAATAAAACTTTATAAATTAAAAGAAAAGGAATTTTATATAGTTACATAAACAGTAAGCAAAAGCATTTTTATCAGTTCTGGCAATGACTTCTGATCACATAAACGCTCTAGCTTTTTGTACTATTTACTGAAGTTCCACCAAACTGTTTCTCCTTTCCATTGTACTATCTTTGTACCTGGTAAATCGTTATTACAACAAAACTTTTAAATTGCACTGATATGTATCAATCAAACATGCATTTAACTACTTGGCAACAAAATTCATTACTTTAACTAATGTAAAGAATGCTGGAAGCAATTACACCAAAAATGAAGTAGAATTATCTTATTCATAAAACCGTTTATTTGGTTATATCCATTTGACGAGTTTACACAGGTTGTGAGTTTGCTCTGTGGAGGGGACGAATTGACTTGAGAAAGGAAGAGCGTCTTCCCTTGGGCAGACAGCTTCCCTTGGGTTTGAATGTATTTTAATTTTCAAATGACTTTGCTGTGGGTTAAAATGATAAATGCATCACTAACTTATGTATAGTAAAAGCCCCTGGCAGGGACTTTTCCGGACTCTCTCCGAGGGGACAATCCCCGTTATCCATCTTGTTAATTTGAACCCTAGCTCTATATTAAACAGCGAGAGCAATTGTGGCAACAGAGTACCGCAACAAGGCCACTCCAGCATCATGGGTTCACCCTCGTACTTTTCTAATACGCGTATTTCGCACTCTAAATGCTAACAACATCCCTAATTAGCAATTGTAATTCCTAAGCTGTAACTTGTTTATTAACTTGATTTTTTTTAAATTGTTTCCAACATTTTCTTTCGGATTTCGGCTACATTAATTTCATTTAAAGTATGTTTGTGTTCCACCAGTTCATTTTTTTATGAACCAATAATTGTAAGAATACGATGAAAAATCTCGATTTTATCATAATGTGACATGATTTTTTTTACAGATGACATGCGTTGAAAATGACAAAGTGTCCTGTAAAATAGTAATGAGCGTTCGTTTATTTAGTCTTAGAACCATTGTCAAAAACTTCACCTGTACCGCTTACAAGATTACTCCTGAGATGAAACACTAAGTTTCAAATCCTTCATGAACGAACCCGCACAATTCGTCACGTACATAGAAGTGTGCACACCATTCGCTCGAAATCTAATATGTCATGTCATGCAGCACTCGTGACCTTCCGGCCAATCGGAGCAAATAGACATGCATTACTTACTTAATGAAATGACTCTCTAAACTAAACCCAGGTCTTGAATAAAAATGTAGATAATTTTAAAAAATACATTCTGTACCCAGAATGAAATGCAATTCATCATCAGCACGGCAGTGAAACGATGTAAGAAAATAGAAAAGAAACAAATACGAAGTAATGAAAAGAAAATAAATCGACGCCAACGCTTTCTCTATACGAGTTGCCTGCAAAGCGTGGAAATAATTTTATTTTCTTATAAGAACACTGTCAAATTAGTGTGAAAAATAGAAAAATATTAGAGCAAAATGCAATTTGAGAAAAAACGTAAGATGAGAATTCTTTCCATTTGCACGTCCGCTTGAGCTACTTTTTATGCGCTTTGCATACAAACCGCTCCACGCGATACATCTCGTTCGTTAACGGCTCGACCCCCTCACTTCCTCATTCAAATTAGGAATCGGTGGCTGCGCTTCCGGTGCGCTACAGAGCGCTCCTTCCGCTGCTCGGGGGACGAGCGTGTAGCATCAGCCCCTCCGCGCCCGCCAGAGCGCGCAACACACGCCCCATCCCTCATTTCGTCATTTCATCAGCAAACTTCGGAATTTTAGACACGTGAATGACGCGTTTTCCGAACGTTTTACAAACGGGTTTACAAAAGTTTTACAAACTTATTCATTTAGACACCAGTTTTTAATTTCCGAGTTAAAATATCTTCTGGGAATTCATAATTGCACACAAATTTATTAAATTAGGCGCAATTTAAACGTTCTCGTGTTCTTCTTGCGTACTATAGTGTTTTGTAATGATGCGGCAAAAAAAAGTTTGCGACATAAAATGTCTCGCTTTATGGGTCCCTGATACGAAAAGAAGTATCAGTCTCGTTCCTACATGTAGTAAATTATTTCGTCTAATCAGAATCCACGTTTGGTGGGACCCTGAGACTGAAAAGTTAGTTAACGGCGAAACGTCCGCCCATCTCCCTGATCAAAATTGAATTCCCGGATCCATCTGGCCGAACGCAGTTCTGAGAATTTGAATCGAGTATTTTGATTTTGAGAAGTACTTCACAAGATATTTTTTACAAAATTTTGAAAATGTTAAAACGACTTCAAAGAGTTGATTTTTTTTTCAAAAAGCAAATAATGCTTAAAATTGGCGCCGGTCTCATGTTCGTTGAATTTTCGAAAATATTCGAAAACTGAAAATTTTGCATCTTACTACGACCACAAAATTGAAAATATTTTTATAAAAATGAAATCTGATCTTTAAAGGCCTGTTTCAGAAAGGTCATGTAGAAGTCTTTGAAAATACGGGTAGATTTCCCGTAATTTGCGGGACATTTAGGCAATTTTAAAAAGTACATTTTCTTCAGAATTAGATCTTAAAATAAAGTCATGTTCATTTTCTTTTTACCATGAGTATTGTTATGTAATTTTCAGTTACGAAAAAGTTTAAATGTTTTTCGTGTCTGTCTTACGCTAATGCTAGAGATTTATTGATCAGTACAATATTAATCTTAACATCATTTGAAGTTTTTTTTCGGAATTGGTTAATTTTCGTTATTTTGGCGAAATTTTCTGAAATGTCAACAAATCGCAGTCCGTTTCCTTATTTCGTTTATTCATGGTACTGCAATATGGGAACTTCTTTTTAAAAATTGGAAATGTTTTAATTTAGTTGAGAACACACGCGAAGTAGAAAAATGAGCCGGATGTACGATTCGCAGTTTTTGCACCCACTTTATGATATGTATATTAAGCGGAATGTGACTTGTTTACCTGAATAAAAGAAGAATTACGGCTTCACAAAATCAACAATAGCACACAGCTGCTGCAATGAAAACTCGTGTATCACCTTAAGTACTAAACCACCGTGAATATTTACATTCGAACCCATTACACAAATCCCCCTCTTAAAACAAACAAACCGCTACCGAAACGCTGCCCGCTTGGGGCGCGCAAGCGAGAAGGCTCTTCCGGCAGCCCGCGGGCCGTCGGCAGGCTCGCGCTCACTCACGCGTCCGGCCGCACGACCGGCTAGCGGCAGCCCTCGCTTCGCCACGCGGTGCAGCGCAGCGGCCGGCCCAGTCAGCTGAGCGCCGTGACGTCACGCTCCCCTCCCTCCTCCTTTCCCCACCTGCGAGGTAGAAGGGGGAGCGACCGCGCTGCTCCGCACCGCTCCGCGCCGCCCGCCTGTACCGCTCACCGCGGTGACGGGGACGGTGACGAGACGTGCCTGGGCTGGCAGGTGAATCGCGACGCAGAAGGTGGCCCCAACGGCGAGGTGGAAGCGAGAAGAAGAAGGTGATTACAGAGGCAGATTTCAACGGCCGGAACCGCCTCGGCTGTGGGCAGGGGGACGAGGTTGGTGGGGGGGAGCGTGGAGTGCGGAGGGAGCGGGCGCTATGAGCATTGGGTTCTTGTGAAATGGCAGTGTTGGGGGGATAGTCGTGGCGCCGAGTGGCGGGCGGGCGGCGGCGGCGGCGGCCTCAACGCCGGTCGGCCCGCTGCAGCGTGTCCAGGCCGCAGGCGAGGCAGCAGCGCGCAGCAAGAGCGGTGACGTCCCGCGCTCCGGCTTGTTCCGGCATCGGGACGGCATGGGACGGGGCGGGAGACGCGCTGCCGGCTGTGGCCGCCGCCGGCGCCGCCCCCGCAGCCGCCAGTGCGCGCGACGCCGCCCGCGTGCACATCGCCCACCGCCGCCCGACGCCCCCGCCCCCGAGCGCGTGCGCGTTCAGACCTGCCCCGCACGCCACCTAGCGCGCCCGGTGCCCGCGTGTGACGGACGGCGACAGTGCTGGTGTTTTGTTCGGTGACGATCATGCGATGCAGGAGCGAGAAGAAGTGTGTTTTTTGGAACGTTTCGAGTCGGTGTCTCGCCACTCCCCCTCACCCTGTCATCGCAGCGTCTGTCCGGACTTGCTCTTGGTCCAATTTCGACGTTGCTAGGTGTAGTGAATAGTGCCGTGGAAGACATTCTTTTCAACGTATAAATGTTGCGATACATACTCCGAAAACTTTTTCGAATTTTACTTGTGTGAAGGGCAGCTGTACTACAAGAGAACATTAATTCCGACAGAAATTATTTAGTGTTTTCGAGTTTTCTTAAAGCGAGAGACGGGAAGAGGTTTACGGGTATGTGCCAGCAGTCGCCCCTGACTACACATTGCTTCATTTTAAGAAGTTATTGTTTAAGTGTTACTACAGCGACTGGATTACACTTTGTATGTCAGGTGTTGCAACTTGCTCGAATCAGATAGAATATACTTTCTTCTTAGTGAACTAGTTTTAAGATTCTGTTTGTGTAGTGAGATAAAAGAAACTAAACGAGATTATTTGGATCACGTTCATTCTGAGCTGGATGCTTGTTTTCTTGTATGTTTTTGCAACACTATTATAGAATTATTCCCCGAACATTTTCTATGTCTATCAGTGAATGATTTCTTACAAGAACTGTTGCATCACAGAACTCTCCCTATTGTGTCTGTTCAGCATTTAGAAACTTTCAGATATCAGTAGTCAAGTAAAGTCCAGTCAATAGTAAAAATTACAAACATTGTATTTACGAGATACGACAGATTTAGGAGAACGGAGAAAAAACACATTCAGTATTGTCATTTCGTTTCACGAACACACGTGACTCATTTTGATCACTGACTCGAACTTTGACTCATCTGACCCGTACGTACTCCGCGCGTTAAGAAACTACACGTGACTTTTACATCAATAATTGGATAACCGAAATATTCTGCAACACCCGACTGCAACATTAAGAAAGAAGCGGCAGCTATGAGGCAGTCAGCTGAAATGCTTTTTTCCTGAGGAGCATAATGGAACCGTAAGTACACTACTTGCTCAATTATGCAAAAATGTTCGGCCAGGAGTTTAACATAAGAATACGACCTAAGGCATGGCCTCGATCTGGGTCAATTCGTCGACTACTTAAATGTTTAAACTCGTTCGCAATCCACCCAATATAAAGTTCTGAACTTACGATGTTCACTATCAATATTACAATTTCTTACAACGAGCGCATGATTCTAAAATATTTTGAAGTATAGCAATATTTATCTAACAATTGGTGTGGAAATCGATTATAACTACACATTCTAAAATCCATCGCTCTTTTCAATTTTCCAAAAGAAACCAATTATTTCCTGTCCAAATTTGCTTCAAGACTAGCATCACTCTCTTAATAGACTTCTCCAGAACACCTAGGAGAGATATATTATTCAATTAATGGAGTTTTTGGTATCCACGATTTTTACTTATATGGTATTATTTTTGAACCAATTTACCAATTTATTGTTTTGTGATAATCACTCAGCTAAACCAATCCCTTCCCTATTCTGCAACATCAGTTATTTCCATGCCGTTACTAAGGGTCAAAGACACGTTTGCATGTTTTTCTTTGTAGTATTTGCCTCTTTTCAAAACCAATATCAAATTGAAAATTCAGGGTAGTAGAAAAAATGTTTGTATTATTCCACATAACAACGCTCATTGAAGGTTCGATCTTTGTTTTACGACAAAACAAACTGTCAGCAAATTTGAACACTTTTCTGTTTGTGCAAGGAAAGGAGTTCAGTAGTATAAATTCCTGTCTGTCTGTAAAGATGTAAATAGTCACACATGTTCGTTTCTGCTCTCCAAAAAATTTTGTGCATGAAATAAGGAATAATATTTCTGTGGGTTGGAGGTATAAGACACTACGTCACATTTACTAAATTTTACAGATCAGTTTGAAGAAGTTTTACTTTGGACTTGGAAATAGACTTGGCGTTGTTTAAAAGCACTGTAACTCTGCCAATTCTTCATGTAAGACATAGTGTTGTCAGCTGGGTAGAGAAACAGAAACCAATATGATTTTTCCAATAATCTCATTTTTAATTAAAAATGGACATCGTGTCATACCTCCGACCCGTAGATTTATCTTCATTGGGGTAAAAATATAAATAAAACTGATGAATTTCAATATAATTAGAATAATATAATTTAAATATATTGTTAATATAATTAAAATTTTAAAAAATGAAAATAATTTTTAAATATTCAGTATATTTTCTAGAACCCATATATTAACACTTCCCAATCTCCAAGTGAGTTGTCTTTTGTACCGTGTTGATGTAAAGGACAGAGCCGCAGCTGTAACCTTTCGTGCGGGGGTGGGGCCAGTCGAAAGTACGTTTTCGCCGGGGCGCCCACAGTTGATCATGTCAGCACGAACTGAATTGTCCTTAATCTTCTCTGCAGTGCAGTTGTGCGGCAGATGTTAGAGGGAACTTTCTCTGGAACAGATTGGTATTGGGTAAGGTTTACTCTTACTTTATTACGAAAGTCATTTGCCCGGATCCTTTCGTCTGCAGGCGCTGACCTGAGACACAAATGTGAACGACGTGGGCTGCTGCTGTTACCTGACCTTCCGATTGCACATCCGACCGTCCTGTTCCACGACCCGTTCATGATATGGATTTCTCCTCTTTCCTATAAAGTTCGTTTGATGCTGTGCAACACCAAGTCTGACGTCTGTGTGGGGTTTATAGTGCAATTTGTGTATATCACTATGTGTTAATTTATGTCATGTGATTTTAATATCATAATGTGTTGTTTTTTGTTTGTTTTCTTCATTTTGTATCGATCATACGTACGCTTGAGCACATTTCCTCGAGTGCACTTGTATGTACGTGTGTGCATGAGTGCGAATACAAGGGTGGAAACTAACAAACGGTGCTTAGATTTTCTTGAATTATTAACAAATAGACTGATTAACTTAAAATTTCTGATTAATTCAATAATTAATATTTCTTAATTTGTGCTGTTTGTCTAGTTGTCTTCTGGGTCTTCTAACTAAGTTACCTATTACCATCGAGCTAACACGGCATCTGTAGAAGTCGTCTTCTGAATCCCTCACCGAATTTCCAGTGCCGGAAATAACTGGAGAAGGTCTGAGTACGCCACACTTGCATGCACTCTGAAGAAATGCAAAAGCATACCAAAAATATACTACCCAAGATTTCAGAAATTTGGTAATCTCGCCAAATAGTAATTTGACGATCCGATCTTCAATTTGGGTACCTTCAGTTTCCCATCCAATTTCGAGTGTTGATTCACATCCGTGTAGACAAGAGAGATTTCAGTGGCGGGTCTGGGGGAGGGGTTCAGGAGATCCATGTTCCCTCCTGGTTGCTTTGCTAATTTTACTCAATTTAAGCAAAACACACGTATTACTACGAGCAGAATAGCTCTGAGGAAGGCCACAGCAAGATGGCCGAAACGTCAGTTCATTTGACGGAGACGTGGCTCATCCCGGATAGCCAAGAATGTATTTCTACTTATTAATCGCATCATAATCCAAGAATTCTTTAGACATTTATCCCAAGACGAATTTTACAATGTAAAAAAGTATTTTTTTAAAGAAATGTATGGTGAAGACGATTCTAACTGTAACAGCACCTTCTCTTCAAATTCTCTCTGGAACACCCTTATTACGGAATTAATTTTATGCATTTTTCTAACCAGGACGATGTACAACCGTACTTATTGTAGGAGTATGTTGACATATTGTCCAAAATTTGTCTCTTATCTACATTGTTAAGGCGAGAAAAGATTTACGAAATACTTAATCTACGTTAACTAACAGTGTTTTGTTTTGTTTTTACAAAAAATATATCTATGTTCACGCAGGCCAACTACAATACTGTATCAATTGTTAAAACATGCTTTTTCCACAAAACGCGGGCATCACCATGAAAGCTGTTTGATACATGATTGCGATAAATTAATACCTTTGCTATGCGGGGTTTCGAAAGCTAGTTTGCTATATCATTTATGATATTAATGTAATTACATATTTAAACCTAAAATATCAATAAACACCCACCAAAAATCATCAATGTATTAATTTAAAAATAAAACAATACTTTGTTAACATTTATAACTTTCTTGTTACATTCTAATTAAACAAGAATCACGTTGCTAATACAATAGGAATTCTAAATCTTACGTTGAGCATCATTCAGCGTAAACAGAACGCGCGTGGATTGAGTGAATATTTTGTACGAACTATACTCAGAATAAGTGAAGCGTGAAAAGATTCAACATACGAACGTGTCTACATTCGCCTCCCGAAGAGGCGAAATCGATGCAGAATGAACTGCGAATATAACCAGCTCGTTATGAACTGCTCATTTTATATTTTGAGATGAAAAATGCTTTCAAAACTCGCAAGTATTCACCTGAATAGGTAAGCACAGCCTATCTTGTCGTCACTGATTTTTTCTGGGTTCGAAAGAAAAAGACGCGTGTAGTCGCAAACCACTTTCCCGATAGTGTCATTTTGTGATCCTTCGCCAGGTGTGTCACGGAATGTTCCGCAAAAATAAGCAAACTACCCTGTAATGCTCTCTTCTCCACATGGAATGTACACCAGAATTGGGTTGATACCAACCCAAAACGAACCATTCTAGTGTATACAGCCTCTTTACATTGAATGGCTTCACGGTATGCTCGACTTACCACAACAATTTTCAGCTATATTGACTTAACCATGTATTTTGTATACTACATTTTTAATTATTACTAGATCACGTTAAACAAATATTACTATTAGATACTATCTAAATTACTAACACGATCATGATCGAACGGAAAATTAGACAAGATTGTCTTCAAAGTTATAAAAGATACAAAAACAAGAATCGAAAAGGTAAGCTTTCTGCTTTCACAAGTTTTGCTGCTTATCTCCTCTACCAAAGGGATTGAATAAAACACTGTCGATTTATGCAATTGATTACCCTGAGCATTTTCTAAGCACGCAATTTATAAATCACCCTCTCGCCGTAAATCAGAGGTGCACAGCCTTAAGAAATAGAAGGGCCAAAAAGGTTTAATACAACTCCTGAAGGGCCCCAGGCACGAAATGATTTATTATATTTTCGGAACCAAAAGTAAATGTGTAACTAATAGTACACTCGTACGTTCTGTATGTTAGATCTGTTTGAACTTCTTGGTGTGGATTGTGGGATATCTTAACGAGAGATTGCGCATCAATTTCGCAAGCAAAACAAAGTTTCGTTCATTTCCTCTAAAAAGGGCGGCGCTCCACAGTAAATCTTAAATATATTTATTTTACGTCCTAAACTATTAACTACGTACTGACGTATTGAGGAAAAGCACATTCCACATTCCAAGCTGTCTTATTCGTATTTTACTGGATCATTGCAGTGAGATGAACACTGAATAACTACCTACCACTTTTACTACAACAATACAAACGATACTACATCTGCGCATCAAACAAGCATCCTTCTTTAGACCACGCTTCTGGTCTGCCTTGAAATATAGCCGAATAAAATTGCTGCATGACGATGAGCATCATGCTAAAACATCGCAGGTGCTCAGGTACCAGCAGACTCTCATCAAATGGCCCTTACTGATCTGTCCCTTCACTAGTCAAACTGAAGCCAAGGGGTCTTTCACAACCCGACAATCTCGAGCGTTCTCTGAACAGAAGTCAAAAGACCGGGAGTAATTTTCGAATCGGTTTAAATTGATTCATTAGTGATTCCGGGCACGTCAACTGCTAATATCATTAGTCCCGTAAGTACAGTGCATTTTTTCTCGGGAGAAAGCGGATGGGGAGATCTGACGCCGACCTACGGTCGGCTAGCGGTGTTTTCCAAACGGGTATCTCCCACCAGCGGGGTACCTCCCCAGCCGGGACACGCTCTAAGATCCCGATTGGTCTCTTGGCATATGTGGTAATGTAGCGCGTGTAAGTAAGTATGTGTAAGTAGAGGTGAGGATAGGAGAAGAACGAGGAAGAAACCATCGCGCGCGTTCCGGGGCCCTTTGTTGGGGTACTGGTCCGACTTTCGCCTGTTGATCGGAAAAACCACAGAAAACTACCGATCAGAGCAGCCGGTAACTAGAATTCGTCCTCCAGACAGCGACTGATAGCAACCTAGCTACAGAAGTCTGTAGTTACGGTATATTAGTGTGTGTGTGTATGTATATATATATATATATATATATATATATATATATATATATATATAGGCGGCGATGGTGTAATGGTTAGCGTATCGGACTGTTATACCCAAGCTGGCGGATTCAAACGACGCCGTGGATTTTTGAGGGCGAAAAAATCCTTCGTGCTTCTTCCATCGGAGGAGAAGTAAAGCCGGCTGTCCCATGTTAGTAGATTTACTTGCATGTAAAAGATCAAGCCTAAATGTCGCATCTGAGCTAAATTCATATCGCCTGTTTCTCGCCCAAGAAATACACCCATTTATCCGCTAGTTGGTGAAAGGAGCGTACCGAAATTTGCGTGGTCAGGAGGCCTAATGGCTTGAGTCTCGGCACGTACGAGTAAAATAAGGAATTAATTCAATTCAAAAATTCAATATAAAAGCCTGCCTCCGTCGGGACTCAAACATAGAACCTCCCGGTCAGAAGCACTGCAGTGGCATCGTTTGATACCCTGAGCCACCTCTCCTGGTAACCTGTTTAAATGTTATTTTGCGCTTGGCACCAACGGGGCCGCAGAAATTTCGCCGTCGGGCTACGGGTGGTTCACTGCCGTAGCACGGCCGTTGACAGTGACGGAAACGAACTCGTAGCTCCGAAACCCCTGCCCATTGCGTGTTGCCCGCTGCCTCGCTCCGCCAGTTCCCCGCGTGAATGCGCTGAGGTGCAGCAACCCCACGCCGGGCAGGGCCTCCTGCGAAACGCGGCTCCCCTTCGCCCCTCCTGCACGTGGCACGTGCGCCATTCACTAGACCGGAACTGCCCCCACTAGAGGTCACGAACGCGCGAAGCATGGAGACAGACTTGGAAAGAACTCTTTAAAAGAAGAAATAAAAAAAGAAACAATCGGCAGAAATTCTGCAGCTTCCTGGATACTGCATAGTACTGTTTTCTTGTTTCATTTTTGATACTGTAACGTATTAGCCAGCGTGCCTCATGGCATCTATTTGGGGACGCTTGGTTGCGGATCTAGGTTCGCCACAGGAACGTAGTGGTTTTCCGTAAGGGAACGCACGGGAGACCGGGAGAACAAGATTTGCGGTGATCTTCCGGTCTTGAAGTCTTTAAGCTGTTATAAAAAAGCCGAGGGGGAGTGGCCGTGACGTAGGAGGGTCCACCGTGGCCTCCGCTTATAAAAGGCGTACGCGAGCAAGTACGGGGCGCTTGCGATAAGGGGAGACATATACTAGTGCGGAGAACCTCCGATGGGTGTCGGCCACAAATTGTGACCAAAGCACGGAGCTGGATATGCCGAGCCACGGCCTGGCAGGCATGAGGCACGTCCTCTTAGTTGCCGAACGCCATGCGGCTTTAGTCTTGGGCTGACTCCGGGTCACCGCGGGGACGAGCATGCTGTGTGCGTCGCCATCGAGGCTGACGAGTGGTGTTGAGCCTGCCACCGCATTCAGCTCGCCACTTCTCATCGGTAACGATCCGTCCGCCCGATCCGCACGGCACAACCCAGCCCGTCTGGCCTTCGCGCCCACGCCCCCACAAAGGACTTTGGTCCGGCGTGACATCCGGTCACGGAAGATGCGCTTTGGTGCGCGATTCAAAGTAGGAGTGGCGAATGGCCAGCCAATCCACACCATCATTCAAATCGGCCGTTTTGGATGCTCTCCCAGCGATAGGGATAGCTCAGCCTCTAATCAGAGGTACGGGTTTAAGTGAATTATTTAAGCTGTATATTTTTGTTTTGTTTTCTTGTTAATAAATATATTGTTATACGAAAGCTCTGTGTCTGTGGTCGCTGTGAGTATCCATGACGTCACAATACATCAATATAGCAATATGCAAATGCAACAGAGTTCCAAAAGGTTCTACACTTATATTGTAACTATCAAATTCGTCTCCTTACGGTAGTTTTCTCAAGATTGATTTTTATGATATTTTTAAAAATTGTGTCACTGTTATAAAAAAACCATTTTAAGTTTCTCTTAGCGATATTTTTTAATATTTTAGACACCTACAAATGAAGTACATTACACTTACAATTCTGAAATAACTCGCCCCCCCCCTTTACGTGTAATAGACATGTACGGTGAACAAGGCACATTTTTTTGTAGGTCTTGTTTGGTTTTTATTTTATTTCTGATACGCGCAATGATTTGAGAAAATTGTATTTCCATTTCAAAATTTGATACAATAAAAACCGACTAGTTTTTGTTTGAATGATTTTTGCAAATATTTAATAATTTTTAAGAGTTAATTTATTTTGCATAATATTATGCCAGGGGGAAGACTAATAGATTATAGTATACGTTAACTTTCGTAGAATGATGCCATTCGGTCATGTTACCATGGTCAGTCAAAACATTCTTTAACCCCGCCCACTTAACACCTGTAGCACGTAATATGCGGGCGATAAGGATTGCCAGTTCCAGCTATTTCACTAGCAAACGTGTGCGAACTACTTATATGGAATTTCCACGACAATCACCCGCACAACACTTGAGAATTTATGGGGTACAATATTACATCACGAGTTGTAGATATTGACTTAACGAAAAATCGACAAATTGCTTCCAAACTTTGGCCTTTGCATTACACTTAAAAAACTTAATACCTCTGAAACTTCAAAACCCTCTGGAGAGTAAGAATGAGATTAGTGAATGTCATTAAATTACAATACGAAAGTTGCAAAAGACTATAGAAATTGCTTATTACCAGTAAGGAGACGTTTTGCTAAAATGCAACGCATCGTCGCGGAAAATCGTTGTTTCTCCCTATCTATTATGTCTTAATCAATGATAATTAAATGATATCCAATTTGATACTATGCGATTTGTGAAAATTAATTGAATCAATTTCACCAATATACTTAATATTGTAATATAATTGCGCAATAAGTATTGTTTATCTTTTTTGAATGATATTGCAAAATATTTGCTTCCTTCTTGCTCATATAGCTATACTTTCAAATGACTTTTCAGTATTAATTAGCAAATATTTTCAGTACTAATTTCCCTCACAAGTTCCTAATTTATCTTGCTCTATCATCATCTATCTTGCGCCTTCGAAAGTATCTTGGAAATTTGAAGAAAACCGTTTTGAGCAATCATTAAGATTCCCTTGAAAGAGCCAGCTATTCTCCTTTCCCAATTTATTTAGACAAATTGATAGTAAACATGAACCTTCAAACCAACTCATGTGTGAAGAAATGTTTCAAAAGTGTTGAATTTACGCTATTTTTAAATTACGAGTACAAAAATAAAAACACGGTGCCGAATATTATGTCACTCAATGTTAATTCAAAACTCTCGCAAATTAAGTATTTACTATCAATTTGTAGTTCTCCGTTATTTACGAATACGTGTCATTTCTTGCCATGAATTGTGACATTTAAAACGGTGGTTTAGAGGTTTCGTTTACTACAGCTACTTATCGGAAACCGTTGCGTGAAATTACAAAATCCGTACGAAAAATTTTAGTCTTTCGGCCATTCTCTTACTGTCCATTAGAAAATAGATAGACAGGTGTCAATGTGTGACTTTATATTTAGATGATTGTGTGGGCGAGAGAGCAACTCGCGAGTGAAAACAGAAGTGAAGGACGAAGAGGATATATGTGGTTGGGAATGTACTTCATCCACTAGTTCAAACCGGCTTAGGTGACTTAGGGCATCAACAGATGTAGCTGCAGCGCCTCTGACCGGGAGGTCCTAGGGTTCCAGTTACGACGGGGGCAGGATTTTCAACACTTAGCATCGTAGCTAGGTCGATTTCAGCCGCTGCCTGGAGGAGAATTCTGGCAGTCAGTTGCTCCGATCGGTAGTTTTTCGTGGTTTCTCCGATCAACACCAGGCGAATGCCGGAGCAGTACCCGAACAAACGGGCCTCGGATTGCGCGCGATCTTTACTTTCTCTTCCTCGTCTCCTGACACCTTACTGACACACACTTCCACTTACAAACACTACACTACACACATGCCACGAGCCCAGTCGGGCGATTGGAGCTTCTCTCGACTGGGCCGGTGCCCCACTGATGACTGTACGTGATTGGGGAAACCCACTACGGCGATAGGTAGGTCGGCGCCGGATCTCGCCATCCAGCGCAGAAGATCACAGCCCCTCTCGCGATAAAATCATGTACAACACTTACGAGAATAATGATCTTAGCAGTGCTCGCACCAAGAAACACGAAATAATCAATGATCTTTCGCTGAACACGTCTGTGTGAAAGATGAGAAATAATTAGAAATATGATATCCGTCGTATAATTGGAGTTTCAACTGTTATTAAGTACTAATAATGTATCTAACGTAAATCACTTACTATATATAATTGTCACCAACCCGTCAACTTGTTGGACGCAATTACACTTTGGAAATATATTCCGCAAACGTAAAGAAATTCAAATTGTGACCACGTTACTGAGTAACAATGCATTTTTATCATTAAATTTGTTCAATGAATGAGTAGCCCCGACCGGGACTCGAACCCGGGCCTTCTGGTTTACGCGGTCATTGGGCGTAAACCAGAAGGCCCGGGTTCTAGTCCCGGAACCAATTCTTTGAACAAATTTAATTAGTAAATCAGTTTGATATTTATGCCCCAAGGGCGTAATATTTCATTCGAAACAGTCAACGATGGCCCACAAAATTTTCTAGTTTTTACCTAATTTTAATTATTCAGGTTGAAGGGAATCAAAATGAAAGGTGTCAATAACGCACACCATTATTTTAAAAGGGATAGACGCAAGAAAAGGTCCGGGAATCCGTGTGAAAGAGTGACGTTAGACCGCCCGCATTCGCGTCACCTCTATCAAATCGCAGCGAAGCTCGTGCCGGTCAGGTGCGCGACTCGGAAGCTGCAAGGCGGTCGCTCGCTGCGCCGCGCCGCGTCATCGCCCTTCGCCTCCTCCCATCAGATGTACCGCAAGGCGCCTCCTGAATACCTTCCGCTTGTCCTTGGGAGAGGGAGGGAGAGAGAGAGTGTGGGGGAGGGGGCACCGACCAGCGGCGGTCAGAGAGGGCCCGCGTCGCGAACGGGACGCAAGGTCGAATTAGCGCCATTCCGTAAAAAGGCCGCACAATGGAGTGCGTGGTCAGCGCCTCCGAGGGCAGTGAACAGTAACTGCATGAAAAAAAGCTTCCTGCATTGGCATTCAAACGGTACCCGAGATCAATGAGCAGCACTCCAACATTTAATGGCCTCGTTTCAGATGTACCTGGGCACGACTTCACAACAATGCATCAATTCAAATTGTGCCTTTACTGTTCCTATTTTTGAAAATAAACCTTGCAAACTGGCCTAGTACTTTCATTATAATTAATTTTCTAAGCGTCTGGGTGCCCAGAGATTCATTAATTTCTCCACCGCACTAACTGTGGTCTTCCCACTTTATAAATGCATGTTAGCGGAATCCTCATGGGTACAAGCACAATTAATAAGTTGTGATATAACGCGGAAGTAACAAAATATCGTTAAAACAGTTCTGCAGCCTTATTGTATCACTATGTACAATAATTTAAACATATTTTAAAACATTTTACACAATAAATTAAAACATTTTAAAACTGTCAAAAATAAAATTTTAATTGCACAAAACTGGTCAACACTTTTCCACAATATTCATCTCTATAGTTTTGAAATAAACGTTTGAAAACTATGTAAATGATTTTTAGTGAACAATTATGAACCAGTTTCGTGAATATGGAATTTTATTTTTTACTTTTTAATGCACTTTTTATTATCTCCTTTTTAGGTTTTTTGATTTCATACTTTTATTTAGTACTTTTTAGTATATTTCCAAGCGATTTATTTTATTTTTTAATGCAAGCAATTTTTAACTTATTTTTACTTTTATTTATCGAGAAAATTGACATAATTAATCAGACGTAAGAAAATATCTATTTTTTATCATTATTGTTTTCAGCAATTTGTAAAGTTTCTTATTTAAACGTGAAAAATGTTTGCTGCAAATTTGCTAAGATCGTGAATTTTAATCAACCGCAAATACACGTTTTTGATTTATTAGGTTTCTAAAGACATCTGTGAAAACAGTTTTGTATACGAATTCCTTTTCAAAACCCGTAATTCACATTAGTTTCGCCACTAAACAGAAAATAAGACAACCAAAGTAATTCAAATAATTTAAAACCACTATTTTACTGATTTACAAAAGAGAGCTTATACTCGCATCGATTTTCTTTAACATCCACTGACTTTTTGTAAGGTGTACATTACTTCATTTTCACTTCACTTTTCACGCTGTACGAACTACGATGAAAAGGCATGTCTAATAAACACTGTAAAATGCGCTCATTGGGAACAGATACGTCTTCCAAAGTAGAAAAAACAGTAGAATTTGTAAATTAGGTTTTTTTATTTTTGTATTAATTTTTCCTTCTGAACAAATATATTTATTTCTTTTGTAAATAATAAAAAAATTACATGATTCTAGATAGTTTCCATGTTTCTGCAATGTAAAATTTTGCCTAGAAAGCATTTTTTCAAACCAAGTACGTAGTGCGGCTTAACTATTCGAAAAATCCAAGTAGTTTATTATACAAAATATGATTTAAAGTTTCCTCCCCGGACGTTTCTACCCCGGGCACACCGTATAACGAAATATCTACATAAAATTTTAAAAACCGTCATGAAAAAATAATAAAAATTACATAACTTTTATTATAAGAAAGTTAAAGTTTCTTGAACTTGGAACTTTTAGCGACAATTTGGATAAAATATGGCCCACAATACTGACCCAAGATACACCATTCTTCGGCAGAAACATCTTCACCTGAACGACGAGACATTATACCAGGTTAATTTTAAGTTGATTAATGTTTTTGTTCATCCATACTTTATAATGCATCTTATTGCCAAAGGTGCAACAGATCGACCGAACAAATGCTGATTCTAGATCTTTCAGAGATGCATCGATGTCAGTGAAATCGATGTTTCGCCTAGTTAATTCATCGTGTGTGTTAATGAACATAAAATAAAATAACTGGGCATACTTAAAAATTATAAGGGAAGGAGGTCGTGTCCCATCCACGAGTCAGATATGTTCTTGGTAAGTTCCATTTACAATTTAAATTCGAAATGTATACGGCATTTCTGAGCTCCTTCAGAAGATAAAATATTTTTCCGTTTAAAAATACCATTTGTGCATTTTATGTTTCAAGGGAAATTAAAAATTACTGTTATCTTGAAATATGTAATTTTCTTTTCAAATTACCAAAAATAGCTAACTTCTTCCTGATTTCAGCATGATAATCCCTTGCAATGAGGAAACTTCACCTTCCTCACGAAGTTTGATGAAAAATAGTGTTACTGCAGCGAAACTTTTAATGGTGCAATATTGCAGTGCTTTTTAAACTTTCGCAACCAAAGAGCACTTTATGGGGCAAAAGAGGTATTGCGACCTCTTCTCTCGCACTACTTTACTGTTTCAAAAGTTTTCCACCTTCGTAGGAGGCAGTGAAAGAACTTGAAAACAGTATTGTCTTACCTTCATTATTTCGTATTTCCGAGAGCTGTAAAAGTTTAAAGTGCTTTAATTCTTGATGTCTTGGCGATTCCTCACGCATTTCAGTATATAACCGTTTATTTTAAATGTCACTGGCAAAGCCCATGCAAGCGATCGAGGCATTCAGATCTTTGTTATCGCATTATAAATGTACTTTCCAGCCAGGGGAGCCGCTATAAACAAACCGTAGATGTAAAATGTAGGCTACGAAGTCTTCAGGCAGGTCTCACGCGAATGTTGTGATTTCCCTTTGTCTCCACGACGCCAGAGATCTGCATCGCAGCATAATGACGACTGGTCGTATTTTACTGAATGTAACTGAAGGCCGTTTCTTTATTTGATTTCGTAAATATATTTTAAGAAACTTCTCTGTAATTTATTTTCATAAATTCTGCTCATTTTCAAAACAAATCAATAACATCACCAGATAACCTTTTGGTTTCAATGATATTTTAGATAATTATTTACTACTTTATCTCTTCGGTGTAACATATTTCTAATTTTGTATGAACAATACTGATGAACTAAATTAGTTATTGCCCATCTTTTTAACAACAGTTATTGTTAAGTTAACACACCGTATCGCTCCTTTTGGACTCCTGCTATTTCGGAGCTCCTATTTGAATGTTAAATATTTATTACTTATATATTATTATTTTTATAGTGAAATATAAATGTAGATGTGTTCCCAAGTATATCGATCGTGAGTTGTTCTGCAACACAACACACATTACTACATTTAAAAGCGCATGTGCCAAGCACACATTTCCGGTCAATTTAAAGCTGGAACACCCAAGCAATATAGGTGTGTTAACAACTAAGGCTAATTAAATTATTAAGTTCGCGACATACTTAAATAACTCCATCAACCGAGTTGAATCTCTTGACTGAACATAGAACCTGCCTGCTTCTGTGCGAGCCATCGCCCACCGGCCACCGGCCAGGCACGTCGGCGGCGGCGAGCGAGATGTGGAAGCGGTCGGCCACGGCCAAGGACGCCGCGCCGCCTCCGCCCAGGCGTGCACGGCCGCCGCGCCGCGCCGCGCCGCGCCGCACGGAGCGGGGCCGCGCTGAAACCGGATGCGCCACCGCCCCGCCCCCGCCTCCCGCCCCGCCTCCGCCACGCCACGCCC
Source organism: Gryllus bimaculatus (assembly GCA_017312745.1). Taxonomy (NCBI): domain Eukaryota; kingdom Metazoa; phylum Arthropoda; class Insecta; order Orthoptera; family Gryllidae; genus Gryllus; species Gryllus bimaculatus. Next base: position 1,968,949 of record BOPP01000209.1, read on the forward strand.
CCGCCACCACGGTCCGCCTTGTGTGCTCTGATATCGACGCGTTCACGGCCGAATTTCCTCTCCCAACGCCAATTCCATCGCCCCTCTCCATCGCCCCCTCCATCGCCCCCCTCCATCGCCCCCTCCCATCGCCCCCTCCATCGCCCTCCTCCATCGCCCTCCTCCATCGCCCTCCTCCATCGCCCTCCTCCATCGCCCTCCTCCATTCCCATCTTTCTCGTCTCCACCATCTAGTGAACCACCTTTGTCACCATCGTCGTTGTCACCATTTATTAACTACCTGTATTGCCGTCACTTTCAACGGCGGCGCCTCTGGTGGACACGCACTCACTGCCTCCTTCACTCCTTCATGATACCCCTCATTTATTGCCGTCGCCTCTGCCCTATCCTCTTCTTCAGATCCGCCATCACGCCGCCAGTCGCCGCCACCACCCTCCTTTACCACGCCCACACGGCAAGGGTTTAGCCCCCACGTGGCGCACGCACCAGCGACCACCCCGCGCGTTCCGCGGGAGCACTAGTCTCCGTTTGGGGAATATGGGGCCACACCTAACCCATTGCGTAAAGCGCAAGTCGCGTTGCCGTGGCTCTCAATGCATATTAAGCGAACCATTAGAGGGTGCGTGTGCACCGAATAAATAATGTGCCTTGTTTTAACTAGGGACCGGATTTCATTTCATATATTTATTTGCCCGCTTCAGTCAGGTGTGCTCTCTTGTCATGTACAAGAAACGCGTATTTTTCAATTATTTATTTTATTACCATAATCTGTCTGTTTTCTTAATAAGTACCATATTTTTCCAAATTGCAAATTGGTCTGCAAATTGGTCTGCATATTAGCACGCAAGCTTTTACCGTTCCTTATTCTGTTTTAACAAATTTAATTTTGAATTTTGTAGGTGTTTTTGTACTTTAATGTGGTTCATGGTTGATAATATTTCCTTTATCTTAATTATGTTTCTTGTACAGGAATATCACGATCGTTTAGACTTCGAGTATTACGTACCGCCCGATCCATCTCGAAAAATCGGAAGGTGACTGTGATGAACCGATTTGTGGAACCGAATACGTATTTCAAATTCCCACGTTACAGAGTGACATAAGTGTGTAAGCGCAAAAGGATGGGGGAAAGAAAGGAACTCCCCTTTTTAAGGTAGGAAAGTGATATGCTTAGGGGTTCTCGTAATCGTGTTCAAGCTTGGTTCTAATACAAATTGCTACAAGTATTTAGCGGCAAACATTCAATTATGGAAACGAATGCTTCTAGTATTATTAATACTTCTCTTCGAAATTCAGCGGCATAGTAAGGAGGCTTGTTGGTTAGCATTCTCGCTTTCCGCAGCATTACCTCTGGTTCGATTCCCACCCGGGGCAAAACTATAACTATACGCTTTCCTTACAAATGTGGCAGTATGTATTGCTACGTGACGATAAGACAGCCCACCCTAAGATTGTGAAGACCAGGATATACTGAGGGATGTCTTCGTGCTAACCACACGAACCCCTTATCCCATGGCCGAGAGGCTGGGTCACCGCTGGCCGGGCCCATAGCGGGCTGTCGAGCCGAAGAACAGCACAGGACAGGCATAGTAAGAATACAGTCCCGTACGAATGCCGTGAATCTAAAAATTTCGGGAAACAGTGTTGTGATGGGTTAAAAATATAACTCATGGGGCATATTTTAGTGCATATTTTCGACGTTTTTACTCCCTATACAATAAATATTTTATATACAATTTTAGTGCAGAAAAAAACCTGTTCATTGTTATAACTTAGAAGTGTCAAACAAAGAGTAAGAAATAAATTGTAAAAACATAAATACCTCAATATACAACGCACATGTGACGTTTTTGAGTCACATGTACATAGGACACAGAGGACAATTAGTTTAATTAATATCAACAAAAACATAATTAAAATGAAACGCTTGAATTGATATTTTAATCTCACATCGGGAAACGACTAATTATTGAAAAGACATACCGCGTTTAAATTATTTATAAACATGATAGATTGTTTTGCTTTGCATCATAGTATTTACATTTCTTTCAGAAGACTCTGTGAATAGCGAATCTAATACTCCACAAAATGTAAATGAAATATCATAGCACGAACAATCACTACGAAACATGAACTATCAATTTCACAGGTTTTGCAGGAAGAAATGAGGTAATTAGCATGAAGCTACTTTACGCGTTATTCTCTTTGCATATTGCACCTTGAAAGAGCTTAGATACCGGTGAAACAAAGCAGTACTTTGAGATCCAATTCAATGCTACATCCACACTGCCTCCTCGCCTCAGATTCCATTAACCGAGCGAGTGAATTGCAGAAATGCAATACACCATAAAGGAAACTATCTCGTGTGTGAACGCGAGTCTCCTTAGTAGGGAGTATTTTCACAGCGTACCTTAAAACGATACGATGTAATTAGAGATAATCACTTGACTTGTATCGTTTAAAGTAAAAAGAGCGTTTTGCAGAACGCCTTTTTCTAAGCAATAGGGTAACCGGTAGTGATTGGCCACTCCAACTATAATTTAAATTTCCGTTTGTTATAAGACCATGTCCTAATTTTTTGCTTGTAAATGGCGCAAAAGGATGCTTTCTGAATATAATGTAAAATTTACTTTGACCACTTTGTTGATTACGACGGTATGTAAATCACATTGATATGTGATAAAACACAAATCTTATTTAGTGTTAATGATATTAGCTAAAAGGAGAAGCCTAGCTTTGCATATTTAGTAACACAAGGGGGGTGGCCATTGATTGCAACTTCGATAGTGTGTGGATTGTGTTATTGACATCTTTGCTAATGATTTTTGACAGTTTATTTTTAATCTTAGTTTAATATGAATGCACACAGATATATCCTGCGTGGGCCTGAAATAAGTGATCTTACAATGTCAAAGAAGCCGAAACAGGAGTATGATGCAGACACCACTGCAAATACCATCAAATGTGTTACAAATAACGGGGCATCTACGTTCTGCTGCAAAACCATTTTGTATTCCCACAACATATTTGAAATTTCGTTTAAAAAATCTATTTCACAAATCAGCACTTGGTCCTGATACTGTACTATCTAAAGAAGAAGAAGACAGTCAGGTGGATACGCGAAAATTTGTGGATTGTGAAATAATTGAACCTACAAGGGTCTATATTGAACAAGAAACATTTTTTAAACAGTGTCCAATTACAGGAAAGGTTTTAGCTGAAAAAGGAAGTAAGAATGTTTACTCAGTGGAACAAGGAGCTTCAAAAGACAATATGACTGTCATGTTCTGCTTATCGATTCATGTAAACGGATACCAGAAAGAATTGCTGAGGCAGTCCCTGACGGCTGGGAGATTTAAAAAAGTGCCAACGGATGGATGACAAGCGAGGTATTCTTCGAATATATTTGAAGTGTATTACATCCATTTCTATTTTAAAAAATGCCATCGCTCTCTGTGACTGTGACACACTCTGAATCCGGAAGAAGGCACATCTAACATACGAACCGAGTCGAAAATGATCAGACTTGAATATCGAGAATATTGCAATTTACCCTCACAGCACCTATATAAAATATTAAATATATATTAAATATGTATCTTTCAAATTGTATGTTTTAATGGGTAATATAATAATTAATTAAATATAGAGTTATACCAGTTGTTTGTGTTGGAAATAATTCATGGCCAATCACTGTACAAAATTACACGTTTTTATTAAACAATTAATAACAATGTTCATTTTCCGATAGAAATTACGTTTGGGATAAGTAAAGGAGTCATTGGTCAGAAGAAAGTTACTGGCAAATTTTCAAAATTTTCAAATGCGTTAATACAGTCACAACTCTTAGGTAACGGTGCTTAAGCAATGTGCAGCTTAGGTTTTAATTAAATAATAATTTAATAATATAACAAGATAATTGGAGTAGTTCTGTACTGTAACGAGTCAGTCTACTGCTAACGATAATTTTCCTCCATAATGTTCCATCCTATTTATTAGCACTGCCGACAGGATGAAGTTTTAGCGTAAACAGCACACATTGCAACAGCGACGCCCAGAGAAAACCAGTAGCCTGGAGCAGTTAATCCAAGCGAGCCCCTCATTTCAAAGACAAAATTCCTCCTCATCAAATTCATAAACAGAATTCATTTCTTCATTCATCAGAAGTAACTTATAGCGTTAAATTTGGATTAGTGATAAATAATCTTTTTTATTTCTTTTGAGTGAAAAAAAAATCGGAACACCTATGAAGTCGGGATGATGACTCAACTACCCCCCCTTCTGGTCGCCACTGCATTGTAACCACAGAATTACATTTATCCGGAACTAATCTTATTTATCTTGATCATGCGACATATCGCAAATGATACACGTTACGTGATTATACTAATTATTCTGGTGGAGAACCGTTTTCCGGTATGTAGTATCTCTATCGTATCGTAATAGGTCAACATGCGCGTTGTCTCAAAAGTTGGCTCCTATCATTCACGAAACAGCGCTTGACGCTGAGCGAAACCTCCGTTGCGTGCATGAGCGCGCACATGTGCTGCGCGTATCTTCCTGGGCGAGGTGATGTGCGCGTGGGTGGCCGCAGCGGCGCGCTGCCCGGAGCGCGCGAGGGGCCTTATCTCGTAATGGCGCACCTGGAGCTGTGTGGATCGCCCTCGCCGCCGCCCACGCCGCCCGCCCCCGACATCCGGCCGCCCCACTCGCCGCTTGCTCTTTTCGCGATCGCCGCCCCCGCTTCAAACTCACGGACTCATACCGCGCGCACACACACACACTAACTTACCAGCTCACACTCCGCGAAAATATTGTATTACCTATCGGCTTCGATTTAAACACAGTGGCTCATCAAGGTCACGAACTGTACAGCGAGGGGGGGGACACTCATCTCACCGGAAACTTCGTTACGACTTAAATTTTTATCATTGTAGCTCCCGATTGGTTGACATTATCCTCTCCTTGCAGTTCGTGGGCTTAAAGGACCACTATGTTTAAATCAGAGTTATATTTCACATTTTAGGTTCGGAGTAATCAGACTTCTCTCAGGTAGCGGTTTGAGCTTTTCTTTTGTCACTGAGCTATAGAAACTGATACGATTGTAATGGAAAGCCACAGCTATTTTTGTCCCGAACGGGAATTGACCTCGTGACTGCACCTCGGAAAGCTAGCATGCCATGAGCCACCTGAGGGGCCTCAGCCAAAAAGGTTTTCTCTTTTTGTAGTGTCGAAACAACTAAGATTAAATTCATCACATTTCTTTCTCTGGTGGTATGATTCGCTGTGACGCAACCTATCACCTCGCTATAGGCAGCGAAACGAGGTTGCAATAACGATACATGACCCTTTGTTTAAGTCACCTAGGGCATCAGGATCAATCTAGAGCTGATCAAAGGAAGTCATGAAAACGAGCGATAATAGGATAATTAAATTCTGAACGTTATTGTTCCTCTTTTTAGATCACCTTTCCAAATGACGTTGTATTACCTTTTCTATTCAAGAAATTCCATCGCGCTCCATTACTAAAATGGAAAATAATTATTCAAAACAATGGAAATAACTATTAAATGCAAGTTAAGAGCATTTTCTTCACCTCGTGTCTTTTAATATTCGGGGTTACGACTTCATGGAAAGTGTATTCATATTAGTTGAACTATATAGTGCAAAGTATTATCTCTCCAAATTTCCTTGATAATGGAAGTTCACAATAATTACTCAAAGATGTAATAACCGAATACCCAATTACTGCTCAGAAGAACATGAAATACGGTAATATGTACATAATGTTTATATTCCAATATTAAACCATTTTTAACGCCTTTCAATAAATCACGGCTTGCCTAACGTGAATGCTTTTTTTATTCCCGAGAAATGGAGATTTTGCTGTAAAGAAATAAAAAAAAGTTGGTGTTTCGTAAACGTCACATTTTTTTCGATGATCATTTAATATCTTAAAATACCTGCTAAAGAACATAGTGGGTAAATTAATGTTATTGTGTTTTACCAATAGGAGCGTTGCATGTCCGGACACGGAAGAGAAAATATTTAACCGAGCGACCCCTCTCGTCACGCGTATCTTCTCGTCGCGCGGAAGCACAATTCTTTCTGGCGACTCGAGATAAAAAGAGGCACCCGCTGCGTGACGGGCACGCAGACATCGGGAAGAGTAATGGCCGCTCGGATACCGTGACGATCCGAGGACGCCGCGCGTGGCCCGGGGTTGTGAAGAACAATGTCACATCCACAATATTTGCATTGCGATGGGGTGAAGCGTTACTAAAACTAATTACCCTGGCAATTATATGTTCTGCCTCCACAATTTATTCACCTGATTCCTAAGAAAATTTATTTCGAAAAACGTTGAATAACGAAAATAACAAAACTATATTCCCTAGTTTTTGAAAATGGAGCCGTCAGTAGTGACAGCAACGGAAGAGCTGAAACGCAAATTTCAGAAAGAAAATTGAAATATTTATTAGTAATTTCCTATGCTCTGATATTTAAAGAAATGTATGCAGCCTCCGGCGATGTGAGAGTTAAATACGGTTTCGTGTAATATCCAGAAAGAAGGGTAAAAATCCAAAAACTATTAAATAATTACCATTATGACTCAAAAACGCAAATATTTTATTGTGTTATTCCACTTATCATATTGTGCGCATTGAATTCTCATATCTGGTGTGCCACGGCTTACCACACCTGACGTCATGCGACAATAAGTCTTCAAGGAAGAGACTGTCCTCCATTCAATATTTGCTATTAACATGTTGTGTTGTGAAATAGAAATTTGTTTTATATACTTGGTATGTAAAAACTGTTTTAGTGCATGTATGCTGTTCTACAGAATTGCAATTTTCATGAAGACAGGTTTTGTTAAAATATTTAATTTATTTCAACATTTCTACAAAATGCAAGAGTAATTTCTTTGTTGTTCTTGAGCCGTTTCTTGAACTACGCTTTGGAAAATCATTTTGTGTCGTTTTGTGGCTGCAGCGTTTTTGATAGTGCAGACTACTAGTATTTCACTAATACAGAGAGAGTGCAATCTTATTTATGGCCATTCCTGTTTTGTTCTTTGATTTTTTCTAAGTTAATCTCTTAGTTCTTGAAGATTTTTAACTGTAGGCAGCTCATCTCTAAATACGTTATTTCATTATAAATGGCAGTTATGATTTGAGAACATGTTTCAAGCATACTTTTGCCATTGTTCGAAGACATTCTGTTGAATACAAGAGTTCAGAAATGCAATTTATTACCTCTGGAAGGACCCATTCTTGCACCTGTCCAACAAACCGCCTTCATTTACATCCTCACTAAGGTGACGGCGATCGTGCGTTGGCTTCCGTTGCACCTCCCGTTGCATGCTAATTGGTGCGAATTTAACGAGATTCGTCTTGCTCTCTTCATTGGAAGTGTGTGCATAGTTGAACGTGGTGAATGTGTACTCAACAGGTCGTGCTTGCGGTATTTTCTGTTCGCTTCCTCTTGCCTGCCCTTCGAGATTCGTTCGCAAATAAAAACTAAAATATGGCCATCACAAAAGATTGGGCCTATTGTAACAAATGAAGACCGGTCACATTTAAAATGAGAAATCACCTAAATGGCCAATAGATGAGCATTTTAACTAATATTAAACATTCAAATCAATATCCCTCTCACTATTTTTTTTCAGATATTATTATATTTGAAATAAAAAACTACAAATTAGGAAATTTAGACTAATAAAGAGCGTGATGATATTTAATGTTTAAATTTTACATTTTATACTTAATAATTAGGAAATGATTGATGATAACACACCTTTAGATTACCCAAGGTATTTTTAATAAATACGAAAAATTCTTATTGCACTGTGAGAACAATAATATTCGCATGCATTCACATTATTATATCATAAATTAAAAAAATTAAAATTAACAACAATTTAAAAAAGTTTACTAAAAAGTAGAATAATATCACTCCTCGCCGTCATATATAAATTTGTCACTCTTCCAATGATTGACTTTCAGATCTGAATTGATTTCTAAATTCGTCATCACTTGCAACACTGAAAATATATGCTATACATCATATTTTGTCAAGCATATAATGAAGTGTGCATTCAAACAAAAATAAATCAACATATTTTGCATCATAAAGGAATGCATGAAGCGTCATATTAATATATGGTAACTCGTGTAGAGTAATGTTACATTCAGGTTTCATGCACATTGGTGGAGAGTCTTCCCCAGAGTGATTCCTTCCCCCACCCCAACTACATTCCCGGCGGTGCCACTAATGTGAGAAGTCATCCATATGCAATGACCTCCGGGTACAATTTCTCGTTCCACTGCACAGCATTACCCATTGCAATGGGTGGCTAATTCGGTAATGAATATTGTAGCACCAAACAATAGCAAACTCCTCGAATACTTACATTTCTGTTACTTTGCTGGAGTTCAACAACAAGAATATTATCATACATTCGATTGTCTTTTCTCTTTTTAATTTCTTTACCGTGGCATATAAAATGTCTTAAAAATCGCATCCTTAAATATTTTTTGTAACCGACTGATTTATCGATATCTGTTATGATGTATGTTACTAACTTAATATCCATTTGTTACCTGTTGATATAATTCTAAGAATCATTCCCTTAGTGCGACCACTACTTTACACGAAGTGTTTGAATTGCATTATGAGAGTTACCGCAGAGTTTTAGGCAATTTTTTTTTCGCGATTGTGTGAACCACAGTCTATTTCCGACATGTATTTCCGATGGATCTCTGAACAAGGATGGAGAAATGGAAAAATAAATATACAATAGTTCATTACAAACGGGGATATTTCTCTCCTTATAAATATGCACATACGGTATGCCTGAAGTTCAATGGGCTCCCAAGGAAACCTTCGCATTCCTTCATCGCTACACGTGATGTGGAAAGCGCCAAATACTCTGCTGAGATGATGTAAAGAATGTTCCGGTGTGAAGTACTTCAGCTCCCACTCTGTTTCGTCACACCTTTCTCCGGGCGATTTCTATACCATACTACGAGTACATTAGAGAGCTATTGAATGGAATATCATTTAGACACATGAAGACGGTGAGAGAACAAAGTGGAACGTGAGATCTGATGATTCTCTCTTCGTGAGACCGAGGAAAAGAACAATTGATGATTCTTGTTTCAAATATCTATGTTAAAAATTCATAATAATCCTTAACTCACATCACCCCCTTACGAGTAGCTTCCAATTATGTATTTTTAAATGTATTGCCTGACCGGCCATCGTGAGAAACAATTGCCGCGACGTCTTGTAATATTAATCAATTCCTTTTCTCCTTAATCGTTCATTAAGCAAAAATAGGTTTCTTTCATAAAATATACTAAATAAAAGTGAAATATGTTTCTAGAAGTATACGGATAAGTATCACAATTATTAATCAGAATAAAGCGGAGAAACTTTAATTTATATATATATATTATATATATATATATATATAATATAGATATATATAATAAATCTACGAGCAAATAATAGAAATCTGAATAGCATAAAACGTAATTAACAAAACTAATATTTGCAAAATCAGTACCTAGCCAGAACAATTAGATCAGATCTCAAATAAATCAACCCGTTCATTTTTGTCGTAGGAGAGAAATTCAGTTTTCTACATCACTGAGAATTTTAAGACGTTACAAGAGTTACGGAATGTGCAGTTAAATGACTTCAGACTTCTTAGACGTTCATAGACTTCAGGAAAGGGAAAAAGTGAAAGAGTAGAATGAAATAGAAAAAAATGCTGTAAGTTATTCACTTATTCATTTTAAATTTTGTTCACGTATGCATCAAAGTTTGATTTACTTCTATAAAGCCAAAATATTATTGTTGTATTGTCTAATTAATCCACCATTCGATTACCAGTGCGGTTCTTTCAATTTCTGCGGCGATTGAGCTTCGTGGAAACGATATTCTATCTAGAAATTAAATAATATGGACCAATGTATGCTCACATGTGTCACCCATCTAAATATGTAGCGAAAGTGCCACGCAATCACGAATAGAATTATTGCTACGCGACCAACCGCCTGTACTGCGCCCTGGGTGTCTTGTGAGAGCGTCCGCACGTATTCACTCTATTCGACGATTTGATTATTCGATTCTTCCGTTTTGTCTATTGCAACCAACGATATCTATCTACTGCACTGAAAACCTGAGATTTAAGTACTCCTTGACGGAAGTAGCCACACAACTATGATCACCTTGGAAATTGCATTACATACGCTGGTAAATAGTATCGAAAATCTGCCAATAAACCCAAACAAATTAATAAAGTAATTTAGTTAGTATTGACCTTTCAAACTACTTCAATATCCGTGCAAAAGATCATCTGGTATCTACAAAAGCAAAGCAGCAAACAGTGTGACGGAAATACAAAATAGGACATTCATGCATATCTATTTCGTAATCTGTATAAATTGTTGGACCAATTGTTATCATACGAGTGTTCCGAATTTACCAACAGTTCCGTATAATCAACTTTTCAGTATGAAAAATCTTTTTTATATCTCGAGCTAACTTAGTTAATAAAGCAACTACTTTACCAGATGCAGAAGTTAATTTTAAGACTTGTTATGGCTAATTCAAAAGAGTTAATCGTACACCGTGAGATATAGAAAGTCACAGGAAATGGCCGGGAGACAACGTTAGGCACGGCCTTATTGTTAGTTCTGCCGGGGTCTGCGCCAGTCGGCGGCGATGGTGTCTGCGCCAGCGCAGCAGCGAAGTCCGGGCAGCAGCAACGACCTTGATCCACTTGAGAAGAATGCGCTGCAATAGGCATCCACGGGGGTAGCCACGCTGAACTAAGGACAGCGTCCAATATGGAGCGGAAAAGAGCAGCATTGGTCGGTTTCGTAAACGGAGTTGCTAAAAGATGCGACACAAACTGTGGTTGCAGATACGAGACGCGCCTAGAAAACTCTCACAAAAGTTATAACATTCTTAACCAACGTATCATAATTTTTTGCGTGGTTGTTCTGTACGAGTATTAAGTATTATGAGTTTCGAAAGTAGACTTTTTTTCCCTTTCACCCATCTTTTAACCTCGGGTAGTTCAAACCGAGCCTAGTGTGACTCGTTATCTCCAAAGGGTAGCATTTACGCCCATCTCGGCTAGAATCTTTCATGTTTGTTTTCATTTAACACAATCAATTGCTGAGTAAGCTGATTCTTTCTAGATTTTATAACAAGAATATAAAAAGTATATTACAAGATTTTCCTTAATAAGGAGCAATAGAATAAGACGTTTTTATCAATTATAATTTAATCTTTCAACTTTAAATTTTCGCACACGTGCGCATTTTATGTGTTTCCTTCGCTAAAAGCTTAGCATATATTTGTTAAGTTCTGTACAGACGACACGTCATCTTCAAGTTCATTCATTTCCTCCGCTAACTTATGTCCGCGCGTCGGCCATTCTTCGTCCTCCCAACTGCCTTATTTGCCTCCCACTTTCCAACCCTGCAACGCATTCATTAACCCACTTGTACCTCCTTGTGCCATCTCCTCCTCCGATCGCACTCGGCCCCCGGCGCGTCCGCTCAGCTGTCGAGCTCGGCCGCATGCCGACGCGCGCCCCGCTCCAATCGCCGCGCCTCGCCGCCCGCCCCGGGCACGTA
>BOPP01000209.1:1992400-2046379 GCA_017312745.1 Gryllus bimaculatus
AAATTAAGACTTTAGCTAGCTGGTTGAAATAGACTTGATTTACTAATAAAACAGCCTCCTAATAACACCTTTAATTGTTACTATGACTACAAAATTATTTACTTCATAATTTTATAAATAGTCAAATTGCGAAGAATTTAGTGGCGTGGATTTGCGTGTTTCATTGCCATTTCAAGTTTCTTTTTAATTGTTTCGTGGGTCTACCGAGATGGAAGGTATAAATTCAGAATTTATTTATGATTTGCGCCGAAAGAGAAGTTTGAATGTGATTCAGAGGTGTCAGAAAGTGGGTTTGCTTGCGTCTCGGCATGTAGGTAATGTATGCAAGAATGAAATGAAGTTTATCGAGAGAAAGGATGGAAAAGATGGTTTTGAGTACATTTGTAGTCAGAGGCGAGAATGGTCATAGTGTGAAAATGTTTGTGTGAAAGGACTCTTCTTATTAATTTACTGAAACTTTAGTTCATAAAAGGTAAAGTTGAGTATTTTTTCAGATAAAAGCAGGATTTGGGTGAATCGTTGATGAATCATTGAAGGTTTTTCGTGTTATAAGATGTTATTCCGTAATTAGTAGAGACGTTACACTAATTCTTACTACCATAGTTATGTGTTAATACTATTAAAATTCTATATTTCAGCGATGTGTGAGCATTGATTTTTTTTCTTTTTTCTAATAAAATACCGCTATATTTAATATAGTGTTTGTTTGAAAAAAATTATCGGATTGATTTTATATTATTAAAATGGAGGGGTTTGGGGGGGGGCGACAGTCCCCCAATGACAAACAAAATTTAAGTAGAAAGTGTTAGTGAAATATACTGTGAATTCTAGAGCGTATAAAAAAGTGTTAAGTAGATAAGATGCTGTTTTTGTAATTAAATTTTGGCTTTGAGTAGTAATGATAGTTTAAGTGGAATGTGAGTGTTAAATAGAAATTATAATTCTTGCGATAACATGGTGACCAATACAACATGCGAACAATAAACAAGGATTCAGTTCAGTGAGTCGATTCCCCTCTAGTGAACCGGATTAGTGAACCAAAGGAACCGAAGGAACCGGTGCCACCCTAAACTCCGGATTTACCTCTATTTTTATTTCATCGTTAAATGTTCTAATGTGCGTGTTCTAAATGTAAATTCATGTTATGTAACCATTTTAACTGAATTTTGCTCAGAATTAAAAAGTAAGATTTTAAATGTAATAGAATTGAGGTCTTAAATTGCTGGTTTCAGAATTCTTTAAAGATATTCGAAAAACAACGTTTACTCCGCAATATTTTATTGAGACGAAGTGAGAGCGACCGCCAATGAGCGCAGCGGCCTCTTCAATGTCCGCATTCAGAGGGGATCGAAGCGAAACTAAATGGTGGGTCGCAGGGCTGTCAACCTCCGCACAACCCCACCCCCACCCCCACCGCAAGAGGAGGGGGGAAGAGAGACTGTGCAGGTGCCAACCGCGAGCTCGACGCTCGAGAGCGCTGACGGGAATCGCGTCAGCTCTCATTGATTGATTGATTGATTGATATGTGCACCCGCGCGCGTGAATTGCTATGGTCATTAGTCTTCTAAGTGTAGTACATGTCACGTCCCGGGAGGTGGCGATGTTCTGCCCCGCTAGAACGTGCGATCCGACACCGACCACAAAGTCGGTTTGCGGGTGTTTCCCTTCAGATCACGGACCCACCGACGGCGAGGTCTACGCTCTGGACTCGTTTCCCGACTTAGGTGGTTGGGTAGTGTAGCGTCGTGTCGCGTTACAAACGGAGTCGATCATGTGGCACTCGGCGGGCATCGCCGGATGTTGAACAAATGTCCGAGTGATGACGCACTGGGACTTTCCGTGGACGTAGCGGGCCCAGAGTGGCTTTGGGGAGGAGGCAATGGAGGCGGTGGATAGAGCCAAAGGGCCTATATAAGGCCAGGAGAACAATGCCCCAGTCTTCTTGTTCTAGCGGCGACAAGTGAAGCGCGTGTCTGTGCGTGTAGGTGCACTAGGGCGAGGGGCCGGCAATTCATTGTCGTGACTTGCAAGACGCGTAGATGGTCTCAAAGTAGAGCGGCTTCATACAGGGAACATCGGTGGTATGTTGCGGTGTGGTAGCCGTTCGTAAATTATCTCTCCTTGTAGTGGGTCTATTTATTTAGTTTATTGTAAGCAGTGTAGTTGTTTAATTGAGACTACGGTCTACTGTCTGTAAATCTACTGTTTTACAAACCACTCTCGTGTGTGTTCCGATTACACCCGTATGACTCCACAGTAGAATAGTGTACGTAAGGCGATAGGACAAGGAAAAGGACGGGAATGCATGAAGGCGTGGTCGCGTTTGCTACGCCACTGCCCTGGCATTCGCCGAGTATTGTTCGAAGGAAAGCGACCTACCAGATTTTTCCTCTGACTAGCGGCTGAAGAAAAATTACGTATTCGGAACGTGAATTTCTTGTTGAAATGCTGACCCCCAGGAATGAATTGGAGTTTTTGTTGTGGTGCGGTCAATGTGCGTAATACTTAATTTAAAACATTAAGTACCTTACCAACATTTAATACGTTAACGTTCCTAATTGTGTGACAGCGTCATAGCCGACCAAATTTCAACAAATTAAATCGAAGTGTAATTGTTAATTACATTTAGTACAAATACCGCCATAAGATTTCTATTTGGTCCATCGAGCCTAATTCGATCGAGAGAAAACGCTAAAGAAACCACTTTGTAAACGGGGCACGGGGTCCCGGGGCGTCGTCTTAAGGCGCCTCCACACATTCGGCATTCGCCGAGCAACGAGCTACTGTCAATCCCGAACAGCTGATGTGTTCGGCACATGTTCGCATCCTTTGACGCATCCAAAAGACACGCGGAGGGTAGAGCGAGCACCAAATGCGCGCGGCGAGCGAGCACCAAGCGAGCGGCTGCTCGCTTCTCGGTGAATACCGAAGGTGTCGAAGGAAGGTCTTTAGAAGTCCCGGTGCGGCGGCGCCGTGGCGCCTATGTGCCCCGCGCCCTCGCCACTGGCAGGCGAACGCTGTCGAGGGGACGCGGCGGCGCAAGCCCTCTCCTGGCGCTTACCGCCGCGTACCCCTGGCGCTTACCGCCGCGTACCAGTCGCAGGCAAATCGCTCAGATGGATGCTCTGCTATGTTGGCAGTTGCAGTATACACGCCATCCTTTCCGTAATGAAAATTATTAAATCGAGTACTCTGTTGATATTACTGGCAGAGGTGGCTCAGGGCATCAACTGATGTCAATGCAGGTCCTCTGACCGCAAGGTCCTACGTTTGCAGGTCCTACGGTGGCAGGATTTTCGACACTTGTCAGCTAGGTGTGTAAGCCTTACTTACACACACGTACACTAACATGCACTACACTACAACACAAGCCGGGAGACCGGTCAGGAGCGTAGAGCTTAACCTGGCAGAGACGGTGCCCGGATGGTAGGAGATACCTGGTTAAGGATAACCCTGGAAGTCGACTGGTGTATCATTGCCGGATCTCATCATACAGTGTTGAAGGATCACCGCAACCTTCCTAGGAAAAGCATGCACTACGCTTATGGGTTTAATGATATTAGCCGTGGACGCGACCGGATCACTAATCCATCAATCAATCTGTTGGTCTTCGATTAATGACAATACGGTTAATTCGGCAAAATCTGGTTAGTTTTGCTTTAAAAAATAATTATAGATCTTTAGAAAAATTGAGAAACTAAAAACTAAATTTAAAAAGCTTCAAACCTGCGAAAGGAATCTGAAACCAATTATCTAGTCTATTAAACATGAATATTTTTTTATAGGCCTGGGAGCAAATTTAGAAAGTTTTTTTCAAATGAAAAGTACTGGTTCGCTAAGCATTTACCAACATATGAATTTTGGAATGTATGGAAGAATGCCTAACATTCTTTTAAAAATGCTTTAGGTGAGTAGTGGATTCGGAGAAAGTATTTGAGAAGTACTATGAGACTGATTCTGAGAATCGATGACCTGAATAACGGAAGCCTAACCGCGAGGCTTGGAATTCAGTGTTAAGACCAAGGCGTGTGGTTTGCAATGTAAGAACAAAGGAAAAATAAAAAAAAACGTATTAATGTAGCTACTTTTTAAAAAATATTTTAAAGAATTATCAAATTGTAATAATGTTATTATTTTTATATATTATGCAGGCTTAATGAACAAAATTAAATAATGAGAATCGTACTAAAACAAACTACACATCTAAATCTTGCAAACATTACAAAGAAGCATTACAAAATCCTTCTACAGATTAGTATCCATGAATTACACTGCATTTGGTAGTAATTAACATAATATCCAGCAACAATAAAAATATTAACCGAGAGCCTTTGTCAAAAGCGTGATTTCCCTCGCGAACAACTACTGTGACTGTAGTGGCGACGCGTGACCGTGATGATGGTGGAGGAAGAGGGTGGGGGTGGGGTGGAGGTGGGGATTGAGGAAAACGAGGCGACGGCCGACGGGCGGGGCGGGGCGGGGCAGGCGTCAACACTCTTCCGCACCCATAAGGGGGCGCCGAATGCTGCTCTTTAATTGCGCCGACTGCCAGCTGAGTGAAGAGCTCGGTGGCCGTGACGCAAGCGAAGCCGCGGGCGCACGCAACCGCCACGCGGCCCCTGCCCCCCTGCCCTCTCCCCGCGACAGGAATGCTTCCTTTTACTAACAGCTAAATCATGTGGATAAACGCGCTGTATTGAAAAAAATGTGCTGTATTGTTGTTTTTATCAATCAGCATTTTGTGTTAAAATTTTTCTTCATTTTATTAGTAGCCTTCGATGGCTTAGTCGCTTATGTTATCGCTTATTAGTTGACTTCGACATCATCATCGTCATCATTTCCATCATCGCCTTCTTCATGATTAGTGTCATCATTCTACTGAGATCTGCTACAAAGATCAGTACAGATTCAGTACAAAATCTTACTTTTAAATATAAAATTGATCATCTTACATTGAAAATATTCATTTAAATGTTTACACTACAACCAATTATGACTAAACCGCCGAACGTTACTTGTATGGCAAATAAAAATGTTGGTAATGACAACGCTTTCTATTCAAATATTCGGAATGCCAATAATATCCCATCCATAAAACTAGCATATGCTGTATTGAATTAATCAAAATACTTTAGTGGTTGTTATGCGATGAAAGTGAGTCGAGAGACGCCGTGTCTATAGTTTTGTGAAAATTTACTTTAAGAATGTCGTGCTGGCAAGATTAAATACTTTTTATGTTAATTATGGAGACTGAAGGGCGGAACCCCGCCAGAATCCTCTCATAGACTAGTAATAGAGTTCATTGGGTCAAATTGGATCACATTAAATAGACGACTTTCACCTGAGCTGCCTCTTCCCGAATACATTTACAGGTGCATCATTTTGAATCACCATCCATTAAACAACGCATTCCATACCCGTTCCAGTTACCTAGGTATATTCTTTATGGGCTGCAGGCAGGCTTGATGGGCTGCAGGCAGGAGGTGTGAGCTGCCACGATTCGCCAAGGGCGCTGTCGGAGCGCGTCACGGCAAGGCCTCCCGACCACCGGCGCCGGCATTCTTTCCGCGAATCGGATGCGCGATTAGTCGCAGAAATGATTAAATTTAATTTGCAACAGAATCCGTTGCTGCGCCCGTTAATGCAGATTCTGAAATCGAGAGTACTGATGAGAGGAAAATCGCGTTTTCGACTTCGGGAAGGCGTCGGACATTAGCTTGATGTTTTGAACATTGTTTTGAACAATTATCGCGATTGTGACACGTGCCGGAATGGGGTTCCCCCTGCTTTGGACGGTGGTTTCCACGATCACTTCAAGGCGAATGTCGGAGCAGCACTCTGTAAATAGGATACAGACCGCGAGGAATTCTCCATTCCAATGCGTCTACCAAATCGAGCGTTGATCTGCCCCGTTCTTTGTTTCTCCCTCATTCGTAATCTGCACACACCGGGAAGAGGCCGACACACGAAGTCGATAAAATCAGGCTGATTATATTACCACCATCACCACCTCCTCCAGCAGTTCTAGGGAGCCAACGTCCTGCTAAGGCTTGCGTTTGTGGCCAGCGGACCACGTTTATCCTTGAGGAACGCCGATGCGGCGCGATACAAAATGCGAGGCCTTGCTCCAAGTGAATGAGTTCAGCACTGACGCACCCTGACGCCAAGGAAAATCCCTTCGAGCCAGACCGTATCCTCTGCAGAGAAAGCAGTCGTCAGGCAAAAAATCAGAAATTCGTAAAACATCGAAATAGAAATTCAATAACTCAATTACTATTTCACATACCTTATAAATCTTGCAATGTGCTTACTTTCAATGCTTATTTTGCAGTGGACAGGTCTGAAGACTACTCGTCACTATTTCCGTTTTGCTAGAAGGATGATGTCCAATATGAAAGTTTTGCTAGTCAGGCGTGGTTTCATGAAAGAATTCAAGCTTTTATGAATTTAACGCGGTTTTTCGATCATTTCAAAACCTCTATATAATTATAAACTCTACCTTTTCATGCATTTGAGTGTTTACATAACGTTGTGCGTTCTCATTTCAGGCTTCTTCCTGGTTTTGCTTTCCTGTGTACTTGAGTTCATTGCGGCCTAGTGTTCATCGCCCACTTGGGCGCGCGATGCAGAGCGAGTAATCAATTCATGACGAGCGCGCAGGAGCTAATTTAGTTGGGGCAACGAACGCGCTGATTTGTACGTCAATGTGTTTTACCGCTGCCTTTCGTAACGCAATGTGCGATTCATCGAGCACGTTTCCGTAACTCGCATTTGTATGTTTTGTCCTCCACCATCCAATATCGTTTAAATTTCATTTGAAGTTTCACCCCAAAACGGAATATCGTCACATCATCGTTAATCTATTTCAAAATACTTTTTGCTTCCTTTCCCATTTCACTAGAAATACATTTTCAGATTGTAAATCTGCACCAGATGAATATTTGTGATTGCATATTGGCTGATTGAATGGTAAATATATGAGCGAGTAACGTTAAATTTATTTACATCTTTATTATTCATTACTTCTTACTGGAGTTCAATAGACAACAAATGCATGCCCAGGACTATTATACTCAGTTTAATTTTGATGATGACAATAGCATTTGAGCAAAGTATTTTTACTTGTAAAATAAGTGTAAAACTTTACCTCGTAGATTGAAATAGAAGTGTACCAACAGTACGAGGCTTTTCAGATATCCATAGCATGTGATTCAAAAACTAATTAAAAACAAGTACTACAAAATATGTAATTAGTAACATGAAACGGAAGACACGGCCACTGTCCAATAACGACACACGTAATAAATGCAGAAGAGATTCATCACAAATACTCACGAGTGGAAGATCACGAAGACGAACAATTCTTGCGTAACACACGGAGATGTCGCACACAATCGCACACCACCACACCTCCCTACCACTAAGACATGTTACAGAACAAACTCTCAGTCGCCGAATACGTAGAAAGCATTTTCACTTTGACCTGCAAAGAAATTACAAGACTAATTTCATACTGTAAAATATTGCTGACGCGTCAAATTTGTACCTTGCAAAGTGGACCGTCGTTACGCTAAGCCGCACCCGACGACACTAGCGACCCTACATTTGCACCCTGTAGTTTTGTCCGAAGTTGCAATAGGGAATTGATGTACCCTGCCAAAGTAGTTCGTTCTCCGATTTCGCGGCGCTCCGTGTGAGGTCGCAGCGTTCCGCGTGGTTCAGATCTCGCGGCCTACGGAATGGATTCGTTCATGGGGTAGGTGAACTACTAAGACTCAATATAAATTTTCTTAGTACGTAATGTACAACATTTACTCTTTTTTTCGAACCTCGCTGGATTTGAAAGTCAACTTTTTCAACCTACTCAATTCATAGGATTGATTGTCAGTAGCAAACACACAACACTTGAGTAAGTCATCATTTCATTATTATCAGATATAAACTTATGCAAGTGTTATCAGCATATTTAATTGCAGCAAGCAAAAAGTGTTTATGGAGGATTCCACGGTCAATCAAAAGTGTTGTGATAATTTGTGGAAGTTATCCAATTACATCACGGATGTGAATAAACATTTCTGTTTTCGTAAACCTAGAATGGAGTCATAAGCTATCCACTACGTCATCCGCTTATTAAAGGGGTTTTGCCGACCATGATTCCTCTACAAAGACTATTTCAGATAAAATATTTGTGCATTAGACACGTATTAGAGATTTCAATTTTTATGATCTTATACAGAACGGAAACAGTTTATGATCCATTGTTCTGTTCATGAGCTACGTGTGCATGTTAACGAATATTATATCCACGTGTTACAGTTTTATTACTTGTATTTAAGCAAGATGGCTATCCAGAATGCTACAGCATCCCACTTTTGTATACCTGACGATTTAGATGTTTGAGGAGCAGGAGAACAGGAATTTGTCGTACCTCGATCTTTATTTACATTGGATCAGTAAACCAAGATTTTAGATAAAAGGGGTTATCAAGATATTATTATTTGAACATTTTTGAAGTGAGTTCAGTTCCTATTGTAAAACATTGAAGGAAGAAGATTGAAGAGATACACATGGTGGGCCCTACAATACTAAATACATAAGCAAACATCCATGGCACAGGAGAAATCATCACAAAGAAAGTGTCATTCGTTATGTGTTTGGTCATCTGGTGGCTAACTATTTTTTTCGGATCCATTCAGAAGAATATAAGAAATTGATTTAAAAAGCTTGTTCTTTTTTTAGCTGCTAAAATAAGTTTTGGATGACTTATGGCACATACAGAGACCCTCATTAGCTCATTCGATTACCTTCGAATTACTAGGCAAATCGATGCTCACAATTCTTGACTGATTCCCTCTAGGATATTATGGAAGAATTCTTGAGAAACACGTACTTTTACGGTTTCAATACACCTCAGAGTACATTGGTGCAATATTAAAAATATCTTTCTGGTATTTACATAAATTGTTACGTCCTGATTCATGAGTCTGGTAACAATCAAACCTAATTTTGGAATGGTTGAAATTTTAACAAGTATTTTCATCGATATTTTCCCATATAAATTCCTGTACAATGGTAGAGCGGCGCAACTGTAATAAGTTGATAAATTATTTTTAATAAGAACTCGCAAAGCACAAATTAAACATTTTAACATGAAAATACTCGGCGGAGGCTCCCCGCTAAGCTAGTAATTTAGTACTTGCACTGACGCGATACATTCATCCAATCCGGTTAAACCTTGCACAGAGGCATTTGGGCTCTTAACCTGTGTGTGTGTGTGTGTGGATGTGTGTGGATGAGAGAGAGAGAGAGTGAGAGAGAGAGAGTGAGTGAGTGAGACTGTGATAGAGAGTGTCTGTGACTGTGTGTGTGAGTGTATGTGTGCGTGTTTGCGTGTTCGGGGCGTGTCGAATACCTCCCCGAAGGCGACCGGGCTTCCCCGGGGACAGGGAAGGGAGGAAATGACGGCCGCCCCCGCGCGAGCCACACGCAGGCGGGGCAGACACGGCGATCCGTCGCCGCCGCCGCCGCCTGTTATCCAGTTAGCGTAATCCGATAAGCGCGCGCGGGAGCCTTTCACCGCCCCCGCGACGTCGGCGGTCAAACGGTTGGCAGCGGCGCCGCGCCGAGCACACGAAACGACGTGGGTGGGGCAGGACGCAGCTGGCAGGGCGCATAGGGGCCCGGCACACACGCTGGCTGGTTCTCCCTTCGTGGTGCATGGGTTTAGGCGTGGCACCGCCCTCATCAGCACAAAAAAAAAAAAGATTGCGATTCAAACTTGTAAACTAATACTGACAATACCAAATCATTTTTTCTGCTTATATGCGATAAGAAATTTCGGAACGGTCTACTGTAAACTTAATTTATTACATTTAATAAAATTTGCATAAGAGGCTGTCAATAAATTAAGTAACGCAAATTTCGAGTATTTTGAATACCACCTCCTCCCCCCTGCTACGCACCCGTAACACGCGCGTCAACCCACTTTAAATAATTACATACCCTGCGAAACGCCCCACTCCTTATAAATAAATTATAGCACAGTAAAAGAAATTTATATTAGTTTTACTTCTATTGTATATTAAAATGTATGATAATTGAAATAGAAATTAGTTGGTGATGCTGACTTCACAATAAGATTGGGGGCAAGATTGAGTAAAGGAATGACGCATAGGTGAGCAAATGTTTGATCACCACCCGAGCACAGTGCACACTCTGCGCAGTGGTGTATGATGTATGAGCGAGAGACTACTGCGCCAATTTAATTGGATTCTAGTATACTACAATATTCGAGCACGGTCCGTGGCTCGTTTGTTCGGGTTCTGCTGCGGCATTCCTCAGATATTGATCGGAGAATTAACGGAAAACTATCGATCAAAGGCGACGGTCGCTAGAATTCTCATCCAGATGCATTCGAGCTAGTGTCGAAAATCCTCCACCATTGGGACTCTTATTCACTGACCTTTCGGCGCTGATGTGGCAACAGTTGCTGCCCTGAGCTATCTCAGCCAGTCTATTCATCTTACGAATATTCAGGAGATGATTTAGTCTGAGAGTAATGTGAGGAATTTTCAAGTTGGTCACCACCGAACTTGCTTCTTTAAATATTCTTAGAGGATACTTCATATGAGATAACAAAGTGCAAGAATTATAAAATAATAAAAACAATACGCGACAGAATTTATAAACCAATTTGCATTGCATGCTGTTATAAAAAATTGCTGTTTACAAAATACAGATACTCCTCAAAATCAAACAATCGATATTTTTTATACTGCGACTTTAAACTAGTTACAGTCGCATTTGTTCAGTAGTACCTTTATAGTAAATGAAACGCGAGAAAGAAGCAAATTACTAATAATGTGCGAGAAATCGCAATGCAGTAAAGTGACACTCTTGTCTGATATGTTTCTTGTCTCTCGATTTACATCAGTGGTTTCGTGTAATATCTATATCCCTCGTTCCCCTTCAGTATTGATGTACCTCATTTGAACACAGAGGATAAAAAACACTCACTGAAGCGGTTTTGCATCACACGCAGGTGAGACAGTGCAAACTCCCTTTTTTATTACATGACTGATGACACACACAGACCTTCGTGAACCCGACCGAAATGTTTTCAGGACGAAAGTATGGATTTACGCGATGCCTGTGGTTTTTACGCCATGGATGTGGCGAAGCGATGGCACCAGCGTAGCAATGAGAACTGCCCAATATAGGACCACAGGGAATTGCCGTTAGCGCTCCGCCGGGATGGGCGTGGATGGGGCGAGACCTGCGAGGGGGTAGGGAGCGCCGCGTGAGTGACGGAAGGGAGAGCGAGGCGGAAATGGCGACAGCTCACTCCGAACGCGAGGAACTCGCCCTCGCCGCCCCGCCGCTTGCCGCCAGGCTGTGATGACGCCTAGTGCACGCTGCGGCCGGAGAAAAGTGGAGTGGATCCGTCCTCCAGGGGGACGCTTCTCTGCGTGTGTCTCTGTCTGTGCCTGTCTCTCTCTCTTTCCTTCTCTCTCTTTCTCTCTCTCTTTTCTCTCTTCTCTTTCTCTCCTCTTTCTCTCTCTCCATCTTTCTCTCATTCTTTCTCTCTTTCTTGTGTCTCTTACCTTTCTTTCTTTCTCTAAACTTTCGATGTCTCTCTTTCTTTCCCCTTTCTCTTTCTTCTTTTTCTCTCTCTTTCATTCTCTCTCTCTCTCTCTCTCTCTCTCTCTCTCTCTCTCTTTTCAATTTTTGCTCCTCCCGTATCTATTCACCTATGAATCCTGGTGGGTTCTAAATACTGTTAGCAAAGATTCTAAGAAGATAATTATAATTACTGCCTTTTATCTTCAAAATTATCATCTACAAAATGTTCAGATGTAGATCTATCTACTAGAAAGGAGGAAGTCAATGAAGTTTGTGTGAGACTGTGTCGCGTTCTGAAAGATTTACTGAGAAACCAAAGTTATTTTGAGACAATCACTAAGTGAAATCTCTTACTTTGGGAGCATGCATAGCTTCCTAAAAATTATTTTTTAGCACTTGTGCTAAAAGTGAATGATGCTGAAATGTTGAGATAAAACGATGAATGCAACAAAGAAAACAAAATACTTTTGTGTGGCCACATCAGTTACCTTACTGACACATAGTAACCAATTAAGTGATTTGAGTACTTAAATTAAAATGAAATGTAAGTCAGTAAGATTGTATAAAAATAGTGTATAGTAGTGATCAAAGTGATTTAACACTCGTATCATAAACAAGTATTATTTATGATTTGAGGTGTTTTTGGGCATCCGATGATTGGAAATATACGTATTGGCATTGTATATCCTTTTTTGAATATTCTGTTATATAATGACTGTATGTGTTCCAGAAAACACGGTTGAAGCACTAAAGCAATTGCTTACAATTTTTGCATGAACTCTCGAGATTGGCAGAGAAAGACAGCGATTCACAATGTCACCACAAATATTTTTTAAATACAATTGTGTTTAATTCAATCTGGGGTAAACAGAGCGGGGCAAAGGAGCCAGGCAGTAAATATCCGGACAACGCCAATAATCATCTGATAGCGAATTCTTCCAAACTTAACAATTCCTAACAAATATTTATCTCAATCTGAGCTTTTTACTAAACCAAATTGTGAGATTTTTGCTTTAAATGAAAGGTACAAGGCCCTAAATTTGTTAAAGCTTGTTATCATGCAGATTTTATAGTGGAAATGTGAAATTTTAATAAAATCCTAAAATTAAAAGAATGAATGTTAATCAGCCTCCATTTGTCCATTACTACGTAACTGATCATTTTTCAGACCAGCTACTGTACAATTACAATAGAAATCAAGAATTTCCTGCACTCTGAGGTTACAAATTGCCAAATAAGTTTGAGCCAGTGTTTGAGTTTTTAGGTTGCAGCTCCTAAAAAGTAAATGCAAGGATAGTGAGGATAAATAAGTAAAAGTAATGTCCAACAATCGTCTGACCCGTGGGACTCTTCACAAAAACGTTTCAGAGATTATAATTATGAATTATGCATTACATTTTTTATTTAAGTGGATAGAGCATATCCTACAATAGAGCTTTGGAAAATATATGTTCAGATATAAGTAAAGATACATTTCAATTACATTTTCAGAAAGATATTTAACTCTGTGTACACAAAGAATAGTAACTGCGTTGTTTCGGAATTTGTAACCCTCTCTCGCTTCAGTTTTGGATAGTAAGAACCTATTGAAACAAATTTTTGCAATTTTCGATTTTCCGTGTAGTGTATATCTAGTAATTTTCATTTGTAACCTTTCTATAGTCCTTCCTTTCGTGTAAAGTAATCGCAGTAGTTCAGCTGGTAAGAAATAAAACCAATATTTTTATAACTTTCTAAATAAATTGTAAGCGGTTTCATTTCCCCTCCTATCCTTGAACAGTGATTTTTATTCAATATTCTGCAAATTATTTCTTGAATTATTATGAACGTAATGATCCTTTCAACTATAGAGCGGTTCATCGTTATGCGAGCAATAAATAACGATAATGACAGTGCCTGACCACTTAAAATATACGCGTCAATCATTTTGACATGTACTACACATTACGCTGTCGCACTCATTCTTTCAGCTGAATAATGAAAGAGCCTCCAAAAGCGTAGAAATTTATTGTAGTCGATGACGAGGTCATGTTCATTTCGAAAAGCATTAGATTGTACCTCTAAGTGCATTAACAAATGAAAGTTTTAAAGATTTGGAGATTTCCATTACAAAATGTAAACCTAGAATACTATTTTTTATAAAAACAATTATTAGATCAAAATGTCATCAGTAAATGCAAAATATTGATGATAATAACAATATTCTAACGTTAATCACAGTTTTTCCAATAACGTTCAACTTCTTTACTTGTACACCAACATGGGCATCTGGGCACGTAAAATTTGGTAACGTAAAATATCAATGGAATTTATTTAAATGCTAGTATGTCAGCATTTTAATTTAAGGTACAGAAATTTGTTGTTTTATTGATGTTAATATTGTGCTCGCAGTAGATAAAAATGTCAAGTTACATTGTAGTTAGTCATGAATTCAGTAATACAACTGTACTCTCAAAACAAATTTCGGAAACGACAACTACGACGACGTTGGCCGCGACGACGACGACGATGGGCTCGGCAGGAAAAGTGGAGGGCAGTAGTATTGGGAAGCAAAATGCTCATTAGCCCTCCTCATTAGAGTGGTAGATGTGGAAACCCGGGGTCTCATCTACATCTACATGAGTTCACACCTTCTCTATACCTTTTTGACTAATGAAGGGCAGCAAAACATTTTCGTGTCAGCGTGTTTCTCAGGCGATTGCTTGATTGCTGATTCCGGACGCGTCAACAGTTGAGGTCATTTATCCCGTAAGTGTAGCGGGTGTTTTATAGCGTGAGATGGCAGTGAACTTCCCCCGCTGGCTGGCGAGGTCCGGCGTCGATCTAGTCGACTTCTCAGTCCGAAGTTATGTTGCATGCTCGTAGTAAAAATAATTAAATTAGAATAAAATCAGTGGATGAACGTGAAAATATTGTAGGGCATGTTCCCCTCCTCCTGCCTGAGACGCTTGTTTAAATAAGGAGTAAACTACCTGTTGTTTTGTTGATGTGGTTTATGCATTTTATTTCTGTTAAGGTAGATACTTTTGCAATTGCTCTCAAGAGTAACTCATTCGTATAAAATATTTTAAGAGCTGTTCAGGGTTAGCTATTTTGTAAGCAGGAAACAAATAGTGATAGGTTCATTGATCACTATTTGCTCCCTTATTTATCACAGACAAATATATCGAAAAGCTAATTATTTTCTTTTCAATCAAATTTAGCATCTTTCATTTTAATTAAATGTCTGTACATACTTGAATGTTTAAGAATTAATTTTACAGTCGACAAGAATTTAATGACATTTATTTTGTCATATGTGATATATTTCTCACAACAGCGAGAAATTGTGAGTCACAATGCAAATAAATTTCGATGTTCCGTTTTCATCATATGAAATGGATTGTAATTGAATCCCCATGTAATTGAATCAATAGTCCCATTATTTATTATTTATGGATTTGATACACGCAGAGCAACTCAATATGACTCACGATATAAATCTTAAGCACTTTATCCTATTCTATCTTACACAACCAGTTTCAAAACGATTGGTACACATTTTAAGGTTGTGAAGTATCTGACATGGCTCAGTTTCGGAGTATGGGAAATGTTTTGTAAATTTGCATATTAACCAGGCGGTGTGGATACAGGTGTATAAATGATGTTGAATGAATAATTTCGGATTTAGGTAATTATTGATATCAGCCATAGGTCTGCCCAAAGAAAAGTGACTGTTAGAATGTGAAGGGTTTTTTGTATTCACAAAAAGAATTTGGCATACAAATTTATTTAGAAATGTTCGTAGTGAAGTTTGCTTTATATAAATCGTGAAGTGGGAAGGCTCGTCATCAACATCGGAAATGCATAGCGAAGCCCCACCTGAAGTATATAGTGAGGTTAGCTTACATTATAACGCGTAAATAAATATGTAAGACTGATACAATGGCACTCAAAACTACTCACTTTGTTTCTCACGAGCCTTAGAAAATCCCCACTCGCAGTCTGATCCTCATAGTCCTCGTGGCTATTACGTCACCGAAACGGGAATCTAGCCATGTCGTGTCGGCTAATTCTACTTCATCCGGAAAAAGTTTGATATATGCTTCGAAACTGTTGCTACAACAGATTTTATCCCCCAATTTTGAAAATTCTTAGTATTAACCGGATAATTTGGGAATTGGCGAGATTTGGACTTTTCTCTTAATATTCTATATACTAAAAAATTAATCAGAAAATGTCATCAGGATCCGTTGAATCCTATATTTTCTGAAACGCAACGTATTTCGTCACAATCTCTTATTAGTCTCTCTCTGAGATTCTGAAAATTGTCCCTTGTAGTTCAACAAGAACGCACGACAACCCAACTATACAGAACGAGTGCCGTCACGTAATAATGTTCAATTGAATTGAATTGATGCCTTATTTTACGTGGCAATGACAAACTTTTCTGTTGCTCGACACATTCGAGAACGAACGTTATGACGCTCCCAATCGAGAGCAGGAGTTTCAGCAGAAAAAGACCAGTGCTATTTTTGTAGACGGCAGTTCAGGCGAATTACTCACACACGTCCTCAAGCAGATAGAATACGGACCGAGAAGGTTTTATTTATTTATGTAATAGGTAATTATTACAAACAAATTAGATTACTTGATCCTATGTGGCTAGGCCGAAGGCCTTTAAGACATTACAATACCTACATCCTTTCGCGTTCTAATCTTTCGAATTCTGGTATTCACCCCAAATGGTCTCTCCATCGCATCAAAGCCGCGGAAAAGAGACTATAAGGCACGGCTCAGGAAAAAACCCCTGAAGGGGGAAAACCTGCCGTCAGAAGCTGAGTACATTCTAATCTATCCGACGTTTATTTTAACTATTTATTTTCTGGCGCGGGCGTCCCGCCGTCTCCTTCCAGTGCTTGGCCTCCTCGACCGAGAAGGTGCACAACTAGTGAACTACCAAACATACACAAAATCATGAAAACGTTGAATTGAGATACCATTGTTTTTCTTGCACATAAAATGAACTTTTTCTAGAACTTTATAAAAATTGCGGATTCTGAGCATTGCTTTCCGCACGTGAAGTAAGTCATTTTTATGTTCATTTTAAAAATCGGTTTTCCATGACAACTGTCATTTAATTGTAAAAAATATTCCACACACGGAGATATAATGCAATAAGGGGACGTGTCCGTTAGTAATGATTCCGAATTCATGGCACAATGCATTACATTGATATTTCACGAGATATGAAACACCTTACTCCATCTTAAAATTACATACTTTTTCAAATATAATTTTTATGTAGTTGTAGAAAAAATATTCTTCATATTTCGTAAACGAAGTGGTTGTTTTTTCCATGGTCGAGATTGAATTGAAGCATAATATCGTAATATATCAATGAAATGTGGAATTGTATTTCCAAAACGGAAAACAACTAAAACAACTATCGTTCACTGTGTTTAAAAAATAAACGACGGCGATCGGTTATTGTGATTCCTTTGAAATTTGAAATGTTAATTCCAATCCTCAAATGAAATTATCTCTGTTAGTTGTATTTGTATTTCCTGTTAATCACCGAGTTAGTTACTTCGATGAAATTGAAAATACAGCTTAAAGTAACCAATATATCATTCATGAATTGCAACACTTGAAAAACTCAAATTTTGTGTTCTGGTTATTATTTTATAACATTTTGTAATCGTGTATTAAAAAAGTTTCTAGGAAGCATTTTAAAAATTTTTATATTTAAATATGTAGTACATAAGTATATGCTACTTAGTTGACAATTTCGTTGTATTGTACATTATCGTCTACCTTAGTTTACAGTGCATCGATATTATTATAAAGCGTGTGAGATCTGCAGCGATTATGTTAACTTAATACTTCATTTTAGAATTGTGCCACAGTACACAAAACATATACTATTTTAATTGTCGATTAAGTTGCATTATTTATTCCTATAATTCTGTTTGTCATAAAAATTAATCTGATTTGTAATTCTTTGTGCGATAGAAAAATAATCCACACCTTTTTCTTGGTTGCAGGTGAGTACCGTCACTTTGAACTGGAAGGATTCGATGAAACGCATGGGTTCGTAATATTGGGTGTTTGCAATACATCCATCCGACTGGCTGAACCATCAACAACGCTAACGTATTACACTTAAACCCTTTAAACAATGGTTTGGGAATTAAAAGAAAAGGTTAAAGAACGGTATTTTGTTACGTCCACGCCCCGACAGAATGATATTAACACGTCAAAACTTGATGTTGAATTTCATCTCAATTGCAGGTTCCACGAAGCATATTGAGAGGAAGCGGCATCGATTTTTGCTGTTAATTCCCCGTTGACAAGCGTCGCTTGGCGAGCGATAATTGTGATTTATGAGGCGGGCGCCCATCCTCCGCGCCTTATCGCGCGCGCCGCCTCGCAGGTGCGCGAGGGCAGATGCGTGCGCGCCGAGCGCGGGGCCGCAGGGAAATCCGAAAGGCGGAGTGCGGCTGGTTGTCGCCCTAAGTGAAACAGGGATTGGCGGCTGCGCTGTGGGGGAGCCCCGGAGGCCCCCAACTCCCATACCGCCCCACCTCCCATTCCACCCCCATTTCCCACGCCAACCCTCCATGCAAAGCCGTCTCCTCTTCCCGCTCCCGCAACCCACGCCGACCTTATCTCCCTCTCATGACCCAACTCTCCTCTCTCATGACGCCCCACCTACCGTGCCACCCCCCACGCCGCCCCCACTCGTCACGCCACCCCCCCGCCGCTCCACCCCCATGACACCCACACATTCCAAGCCGCCTCCACTTCCCACGGCCTCACCCACCTCCCACGCCGACTCTTCCTTCCATGCCGCCGTCACATGCATGTCACTTCACCCCCTATCTCCACGCCGCTCCCATCTCCCACGCCCAATCCACCTCCCACCCCAACTACATCTCCCAAGCCGCCCGCACATCCCACGCTACTCCCCCACCCTACCACCCCACCTCCCACGCCTTCCCGATCTTCGAATTGTTCGCCATTTCTCACACCGTTCCCCTACACCATCCCCATTTCCATAAATCCCCGTCGATGCTCTCTTCATTTTTTTTCGCCTTCATCTTAATAGCCTTGCCTCTCTTCGCCACCCCCGTTGTCCACAGTCACCTACCACGTCCTCACCCCCTCGCCATTTTGACGCGTCTGGCATCCCCATCAGCCATTCCCTCTCTCACCGTTCGTTTTCCACGTTTGCCCCCCCCCTCTCCACTCTCCTTCTCTCGACGCCCTTCATCTCCGCCCCCACCATGCCAACCAGCGGGAACGCACTCCGTCTCCGCTTCCCGTCCCTTTCCTTCTCCCGCTGCCATCATGGGCTTTTCTCGCACCGTTGTATTCATCTCAACGTGCTCGACACTTCCGCATGCCAGGGCCGTGATATTCTACCTAAGAGCTGATGGAAAATATTGCTCGCGGACTGCCGTCATTGATTGCTTTCGTTGCTGAAACCAAGCACATTTTTTCCCCTTATACTACAACTTCTCAGAATGTGATTGTATTTTCTCGATGTTTACTTCTTCCACAATTTCTTTCATTTAACATTAATACACTGATTTTCTGGTTGAGCACGTCTGACAACACTGTCATCGTCATATGTCTTCCCTTCCCTTACACTGATATATCTAACATTGCTATAGTCGCTTCTTGACCTGTTGTGTCGCCGTTGCCTCTTTGTCCTCTTCAATCTCTCCTGTACCATCCCTTTGTACTCTCGCTTCCCGGCGCGGTGCTGATTGTAGGCCTTTCCCTTTTACCTGCAACACCGATGTGCATATGGCCGTTTTCATCTCTGTTTCGCCTGTCATCTTCCCCGCACAGTCAACGCCTCTGTCACTCTCATTCTTCCATTCCGCCCTCGTCCTCATCCCTCGCAACAGTTTTCCGCCTCGCCTCTGCGCAGCTCTCCCTTTTGTCAGCTGCTATCGCATTCTGAATCTCCGCCCTCGGCCGCAGCCCCACCGCCCCACCAACCTCTCCGCCGCCTCCGCCGTGCGAACGCAAAACGCTGCTAATTAAGAGTGGAGCCTGCGGCATCAACACGGCGTGGAAGGACGCGGCGCAGCGCGTCGGTGGCGTTGATGGCGGCTGTGAAGGTGGGGGCATGGTGACGGGCAAGGCAGCAAGAGCGGCGACGAGAGCCGGAGTGGCGGAGGCGGACGAGGGCGGCGTGGGCGGTGGGGGCGGTGGAGGCAGGGGTCTAGGGTAGCAGGGCGTGGGGAGCAGAAGGCAGGCGCGGCTGTAGGGAAAGGGTTCGCGGGGGAGAGCCGGCGAGCGCGGCGGAGGAAAGGGCGAAGGCGGCAGAGGTCGCTGTGTGGTGGCGGCAGGGGCCCTTTTCCGAAGAGGCGTCCCGGCGGTGCGGCTCACGCGAAGGTGCAAAAGCATTCGCTTTCGGAGATACGGCTTCCCTTCTCTCGCCCCTAATGATATTACGTGCTTTCGAGCGCAACTTACCTATCAACACACGGGTTGTCGGAGGTAACGTAGCGTTGAAATGGGAAGTTATGCAGAGTACTGCATTAGAGCAACCGAGAACAACAATGTTACGTTCTAAATAAGAATTTTAAACACTGCTGAATTACTAGTTTATTACATTTTACGTCATTTACATTTACGTCATTTATTTTAAGAGCATCTCTATGCCCTATTAAGATCCGTAGAAGACTAAGAATGAGTAAACAGCCAGGCAAAGTACTATTTTACAACATTCAAACCTATAATTACTTAAAATATGCCGCATTTTTTCTCACTACGAGAAAAAAACAGACTGGAGAACAACTGATCAACTGAGAATAACGAATTGTGGAGACGAAGCGGATATTAGAATGAAATGCATGGAAAACAGAGTACAGGGTGTCCAGGACGAAATCGTTTTCAGGGTAAAGTGCACAGTCCAACTAGCTTTCCGGGTTTAAGAATTATTGTGCATATGCAAAGATACCCAATTGAAGAATCAATATCAATGTAATGAGGAAATTATTATGGCTAAATCGTTTTTATACGATATCGTTAACGATTGTAAATAAATAGTATTCGGTGATTTGGAATTAGAAATATATAATGTACTCTTGTCGGAAATTTCAGAATTGGAGCAGAATGCAATCATTATTTTTAAGTATAAAATTTTTAGCTCTTCGATAGAAATGTCTTATTCAATGATAATTTTAAAAAATACTGTAATCAAACAAAAAAGCTCAATATTACAATTTTGTATCTAGCAGCACGCTAAATTAGCGATTACGTCGTAGCCAAGCGAATTACATTTTCTGCCCTACAAGCATTATAATACTCAAGTTATCCTAAAACATATGTCTAATGCTATTGTGGTTCATAGTGTACATTATAATAAATCGACAACAAATATTTCCAAAATTAAAGGCAATGAATCTTTAATTATGTGTAATAGTCCGCCATATTCTGACAATTTCTCTTTCAATTTTCGCAATGCGGTTTGAATTGCGCATTCTCATTGGCGATCTCCACTGCGAGAATGAGTCCACGAAACCCTTCCTCGCAGCCAGAGTTTGCACTCAAGTTACTCGCGCGTGGCTCTCGAGGTCAGCCAAAGTGTAGAGTGCTGTGCAGGCCTGGCTTAGCTAGTAGCGAAAATTCAGCCACCGTTGGAACGCAAAACCTACGACCTCCCGGTCAGAGGCACTGCAGGACATTACTTAATGCCCTGAGCCACCTTTACAGGTGTGATTCAGTTAGGCTCTTGTTTCATGAGAACCTGCTATAAGTTGTCATACTGAAAACAGTAATTCTTACCCAACTGCATAAGTTCCAGTACCGAAATTTAATCAGAGAAAATATTACGGCGTGACACGTTATTTTAATCCTACTATTCGCAACGTTAAACACTGTTTTGCATAATACGTGACAGTATACGTACTTTTCAAAACAACTTTCTACAAGTTATTTCAACGTACTTCAAATTAGTTTTAAAATGTCAACAGTAAGTATAATTAAAAATTATTTAGTTTGCGAAAGGAAGATCGAAAACCTTGGTAACGGATTAGCTCCGGTCTGTACTATCGTGCAAAACCAGAGAGAATTTCGCCCAAAATTTAAACAAATATGTGAATTTTGAAAGGCAAGCAGCCACAAGTCGTCAAACACAATCGGAAATAAATGGATGGTTCACAGTTCGCCCCGTTTAAAGCAAATCGTAGGTGATTTACAATGCAGCATTCACACATATCCGACATACATGGTTTAGTTTTTTTGTTGATTTTGGATTTGGTTTACAAAGTCGGATGTGAGGGAACTAATACATTCGGCGTCTGAAAGGAATTGTTTTTATCGTGCAACCCTACGGGCTCTTAGAATTATCAACTAATTGTGATTCCCATATTCTCCACCTAGCACAGACACAACAACGATCTCAGATTTATATTTATCCAAATTTTTTTTTTTGCTTCCTGGCTGAACAAGTATATAATTCGATGAAGTTCGAAAGTGTTACCTATTAATTTTCCAGGCCGTTCAGTTGAGATTATTTTATATGTCTCATATATAATGTCATGTCAACCTTCTTTGTGCTTCTCGAAATCATGTTTCTTAGCTACAGAAATTAAGTTTGGAACACGTGTTTTGTCTTCAAAACCCAAGTACATCACTAGTTACGAATCTTCGTTACTTTGCTGCAAAAAATCAATCTCCATATCAAACAAACGTTCATTTGTCGATTAGTACTACGATAGCATCAGTATTACTGTACATTCGCAATTTGTTTAAACCAAAAGTGTAGCAAAGAGATACATCATAGGTCTTAATGATAGATCACACGATTGAGCCAAAATATTTTTTTGATATTCCTTCTTCCTAGCAAACTTTTGTGTTTTGGGGCAAAATGCGTTGGAATGTATGATTTGGGCAGAATGAGGGTTGTTGTCAATCACGTGGACTGAACGCCGGAGCTTCGCCGCCGACGTGGACCCGAGCCCTTTCGCCGAAAAGAGAATTTTAACATTGACTAATTGATAAGAGCGAAACAAATTATTAAACAAAATTATTTCTTTTAAGAGAATCAAGGCTTTAGCCAAATCACAATCTCACTCATTTTGCGCAATGCGTTAAACTGATCGCGTAGTACATTGCACCGATATCCTTCTTTTCTTACATCTAAAGAAATCCTTGATGCCCCGCTGGGAGGAGATAAGCAAGTCAACGTCAAGTTCGGCGCATTCCAGTGGAACAGAAATCCTACCACTTTCTGAGATGAAACATGATCAACACGTAAGCGACTAAGAACCCTGGCCCCACAAACTGACCTACTACGTAAGATTTCTCAAAATTTTTATTCAGTTATGTGCAAATACATATTCGGACCAACATATCGAATGTTTCAACATTTTACTTCAATACATTGCGTTAGTGGTTTGGTATGGTATTCCTATTTTCGTTAACTGTGCACTTTTCTGTGGTTCCGTGAGATGTTCTTTTACGACTGAAACTACTAACCCACGTGCAACAATCTCTCTTTCCTTTAAAGTTAAAAAAACAGTGATGCTAAATTGATGCTATCCACTTTTTCGTTACCAGGGCTGTAAAAGAGTTGTTTTGCCGAAAATTCGACGTCTTTCCGCACAGCATTATTTAACTTTTTCTCTACTCCTTAGCGAGAAAGTAAAAATATATCAATGTTACGTAAACCTAAACTAGCACCTCCTACCCCTGTGCAAAGCAGTATAACGCTGCTTCATACCCCCTCCTTTAGCGTTATGTTATTTAAGGATCCCTAAATATATCGTATGTTCACAATATGGATATTTTTACCAAAACATCGATGTTTTAAAACACAGACATCGCTGTTGCATCCCTAAACCCCAAGTCCGTGCGCCACCAGCCGTGTGATCTCCAAACGACGCCCTAGGGTGATATTTGAAAATGAATTGGTTAGTGTAATGTGCAGGTATTGGCACCCTATCACCTTATATCCAGAGACGTATGGACACAAGAAACCGAATGTCCAAAAGCGAAGAATCGGAGTAGGAGCTCAGACACCACTCGCTCACGCGGGGCGCTTTGATGCGTGCGGTGCGTGTATGCAGGCGGGCGGGCCAGTGGGCGGACAGACGGATGGAAAACAGACAGACAGATTCACGAACGGACAAACGGACGGACGGACAGACAGACAGACAGACGAACTGACGGACAGACCGTCGGACAGTGAAACGGGCGGACGGGCGGACAGACGGACGGACAGATACACGGACAGACAGACGGATGGGCAGACAGACAGACAAACGGACGGGCAGATGGACGGACAGACGGGCGGGCGAGTGGGCGGGTGGGCGAGTCAACGCCCGCTTCGATGCCCGGCGGCGGCGGTGGCAGGAAAAGCTGTGCCGTGCGCGCGTGGGCGGCGGAGGCTGGGCGGGAAGGGCTGAAAGCGACACCGCGCTCCCAAAGCAGCTCGGCGCGCAGGGAGCAGTGAAGTAGTGACGCAAACCATACGCATTGCGTGCTGTTTACAGTTATTATCTTAATATCTAAAAGAGGTTAGTATACTATATGCAAGTTAGTTGATAATATAGACACACAGTTGCGGAGGAGCACCATTTGTAATAAATATTCTGGTTTTCGTGTAGGAAGATCGACAATGTGGTTATAGTTAAATAATTTATTGAAAAATTTAAAGCAGTCGGCCTACAAATTAATTTTCTTTTTACTGATTTGGATTGATTGCTTATTTGGTGTTTCCAGGCGTGTCAACAACCAAAATAATTCGTCCCGATAGTGTAATGCATGTGTTTTCATGAGTGGTGATCTTCCCAGCTGGTCGGTGAGATTCGGCGTCCAGTTACAAGTCGACTAGAGGGTTTCTCTATTCAGGTATCTCCCACCAGCTGGGCACTGCATGTCCCAGTCAGGGCAAGCTCTAAGTTCCAGACTTGTCTAGCCACATGAGTGGTAGTGCAGTTCTTGTAAGTGTAAACGTAAGCAAGAGGTGAAGATAGGGTGGGGAAGGAAAGATCGCGCGCGGGCCATGGTCCATTTGTTGGGCTACTGCTACGGCATTAGCCTGTTTTTAATCGGAGACATTCGGAAAACTGCCGATCAGAGCAGCCGGCCGCTAGAATGCTCTAGACAACGGTTGAACTCTACCTTAGCTACCTACTGTCGAAAAGCTTGCCATCACCGGAATCCAAACCGGATCTCTTGGTCAGAGGCAATGCACTGGCATCAGCTACCTAAGCGGATCATTTCTTCATTTAGGAAAAGCATGCGAGAGCATTCCACTTTTGAAATTACGGAAAGTTTTGAAAGAGTTTAAAATTAATAAAGTAGTTGTGAAAGCCATACAGAACATATATAACAATGCTGAATCCAGAATAAAAATAAATTTGAATCTTTATGATCCTATTTTCATAACAAAAGGTTTAAGGCAATAATGTAGCCCTTCACGCACGCCAAATCAATAAAAAGAAAATGAATTTGTTGGCCGACAGCTTTAAATTTTTCAATAAATTCTTCAACTATAACCACATTGTCGAGTTTCCTACAAGAGAAACAGAATATTTATTACAAATAAATAGTAAAACATAGTACTTAAAGTTTATTCAATATGTGTTTACTTCAAAAACGTCTAGTGCATTACTTACTGATCTGTGAGCTTGCTTTCATCTACAATTTTAATAATATATTTGCAAAAAACCATTGGATATATGGAATAACAAAAATGGTGTTATGGGAGTTCTATTTGAAAATACGTTATGGTCTCTAATTATTTGCTGATGATGAAGTTATGATAGCACAAGATACAGACGATTTGAGTACGTTTCATTAATTAAGGACGGCATACCCATACAGACATACACAAATACACCCATGCCCGAGGTGAGACTCGAATACGCGGTCTTTTGCTCCGAGATCGTTAGGTCTGTACTGCCGTAGCGATCTCGAACCAAAAGACCCCGGGTTCAATTCCCGCCTCGGGCATGGGTGTGTTTGTGTAAGTCTATATGGGTGTGCTGTCCTTTCATCCATCACCATCATCATCGTCGTACCATCCATACCCCCAGGGCTAATAACCTTGGGGGATAAAAATCGGGATTCAGCTAATATGCTGATCCAACCATAAAAAGGCACTTGCATCTGCTGAAGCAGGACGCACGTATAGTCCTAGTTGTGCTCCACGCGAAAAAAAAGTATGTATGTACACACACACACACACATATATATATATATATATATATATATATATATATATATATATATATATATAATAAAGACTTTCTCTCGTAACAAATTCTGATTTTTCCGACATTAACTTTAGTATGAGTGAATAAAAATGAGATTTTGCTTAATTTCACGTGCAAATACTGCGAGATTTTCAAACTCGGTGGTGACCGCATTTCAGTGAAATTTTGCTGTTAAGATCGAGTTTGGTTGTATTCAGAAGAAACGAAAGTGTGTATTGAGGTTTTCATGTGTGTATAAGAACATTAAACTCGTATGATAATAATAACTGCAGCGAAATTCTTGAATTTACGAGCACCAAAAAACGATTGTACTCGCGTTATTAAATCTGAAACTGATTAGCAGATTTTTTTTCTATTTGATACGTACGAAGAGTGGTTATAAAAACAATCAAGGGCACTGGTGAGAAGAAATAAATAATTATATCATAATTAATAACTGTTTATTATTTATTTCTTATTTTAATATACGCAAATTCAGAAGATCAGTAAACATTGCAATTTAGTATTAAACAAGTTGCAGATTTACAGAGTTTAGTCCGGAAACAAAACTGCATACTCTGCTATTCTTAATACGAGCGAGTTTGTGTAAAATTGTTAACAATATAGGAAGGCGTGTTGGAGGGAGAATTGTTTCAATAAAACACACACGCGTTTTAACAATAACATTTAATTTCTAGGTTGTTAACGCACGCCCCTCTTTCCCCGCACAAAGCCCTTCCACACAGATAACTCTCTTTTCCACTGGTCAAGTCTCTTTTCACATCATGTAAAATGCATGTTGTTTATCTTTTGCTAACAGGCCAAGGACCGCGACCCTGCTTTCTCCGTTCTGCCCCACTATCATTTTGCAGTTGGGCAAGGGGCTTATTTCTCATATGCATTTAGGGAGGTATCTGATATTGGGATTGTGGTGAGAACATCAGAACAAAAAAACATTTATGCAATGATAGTTACTCGCTTTAATACTTCAAGGAGCGGAAGAAAATTGTAGATAATAAATTATTAGTGTCACAGAAAATTTAAAGAACAAATTAGCCTTGGCAATCTTACATCCCATCTGAACAAAATCAGTAGGTATGTGTAATTTTTCGGTTCACTCAAACATATTGGAAAATTTCACTTCGAAGTGATGACGTTAATTATTTGCGGAAAAAGTCACACGTTTTTACAAGCCCAATGATCACAATAAAGATGAAGCCTTTTACGTAATTATCGGCGGTCGGAAGTCACGTAAGTTTCTATGACGAGTGTGACGGAAACGAGAAAAAGTTCCTCCAGATGGCCTTTAAATCATATGAGAGTATACTGTTTTATCGATAAATTACACTTTACGTAATGTTATTTATCTTTCTAAAAAATAAAGTTGCGCATAGAGTTAACGCTGTGTGAGTGAACCCGTGACCACGAGCGGATGCAATATTTTCCCCCTGTGCTCATTTCGTCGAACAATTGCACGAGGCCAGTGTGGTCTGACAACGTGCTTCACGCGAACGTAGCACATTCAAACACTTCCTCTGGCAGCTCGGTCTAGATCAGGCTGTTCCAACTCGGCTTCTCGCGGGCACGGGCGCCCGAGTGCAATCGAGCCCAGGCGAGAAGGAGGCTGTGGAGGGGGAAGCGCTCTTGTTACTTACGCTTTGCTTTTCGTGGAAGAAATAGAAGTAGTGCAAAGACTGGCAGAGGAAGCCACAAGCCCTTTTCTGTCTCACCGGATACCATCCATCGCCGATGTACTTGGAAATAAGATTTGCAGAACTCACTATTTCTCAGATATTTTAATAACCTTAATTTGTCGCGGTGATACTAGAATTTAAGTCTTCGTGGAAGTCTTTACCAAGCGTCATAAAATGCAGCGAAGATTATATCAATGTTTGGGCCAACGTAGTGTTGTGAGCAGCTTTTCTCCGCCATGATAATAATAAAAAACAAAGAAAGAACCAACTTGGCGAGAAATTGAAGAACGTTCTTCGCCACAGTCCAAGAACTGATACCAGATATTGCTTCACTTGTTAAGAAAAAGAGATATCTAAAATAAATTTAATAAGATATTATTGAATTGTATCGAATTGTACGTTTTCTGTTAAACATTTAGGTTTCTTTCAGTCTGAGTAGGAGCCCCGGTGTGCCCTCGACTCCTAAACCTAACCACTCCCTGCTCGGCTATCAGTGGCAAATTCTCGCCCAAGGGCAACTCGCGCCCTAACGGCTTATATTTCTCCAGGCGCGAACAGCAGTTTGTGCGCGCCCGACTCCGCTAGTGCCCGCGGTGCGCCGCGTGCCGCCCGCGGGAAGCTGAGTTGGATGAGCCATATGTAGAGGCTATCTCAAGCAATCAATGCTTCTTTCTATCATTTATAGTCTTACTCCGGGCCCAGAAGATTATTAAGCTAAAAACTGTTGTAACATTATTTCTTAATACTTATTTATGCATCAAGTGTGTTATAAAACTCAAGGGCCCATAGGCTTTGGTCGCCGCACGATCATTAGAACCAGATAACCCGTGGTACATACATTTTTTTGCCTAATTTTAATAACTAAGTTTTCCTAATTAACTAGATGTTAGCTTGACTACTACATAAGCGACGTAACGCCGTTGCGACGGGGTTTGTTGAGAGCCCTAACGCAGTCTCATGGCTCCTCGCAGAAGCCCAACACAAAATGCCGGCCGTCAATGCTGAGGCGCAGAAAAATCCACGGAGCACCGCATGTTTTCCACGGACAGATTCCCGCCCAGTTAGCGCCTCGGTGGCTTAGTGACTGAGATGCCCTGGAAGGAGTTCTTTAGAAGAATGCAGAAATGAAGGGGGCTCTTCCTGAAGACTCATGAGAATATCAAAACCTCGGTGCTACGTACCAAAGATCAAGAGGCCAACCCCCCATTAGGGGGCGGGGGAAGCGGCAGCCGTGCGCCGAAGTTGCGGTCGACAGTGGGATGGGGAAGACACCACTTGTTCCCTAAATGTGGGTGGAACGGCTGAGGTTAGCTCAGTGTCAGCATTGCCACTACCTCTCCAACGACTCTGATAGGGAGGACCTAGGATCAAGTCCAAACGGTAGCGGATTTTCGACACTACTTAAAAAGCTAGGTCGATTAAACCGCTTCTGGAGCATGATTCTAGTTACCGGTTGCTCTGATCGATAGTTTTCCGCTGTTTGTCCGATTAATACTACGAGAATGCCAGACAGTTCTCTAACAAACGGACCACGGTCCGTGCGCGATCGTTCCTTCCTCAACGTCGTCCTATCCGTACGCACACTTACGCTTTCATATGCTAGCACACGCGTCGGGAGAGCGGTCGGGAGCTTAGAG
Source organism: Gryllus bimaculatus (assembly GCA_017312745.1). Lineage (NCBI taxonomy): Eukaryota > Metazoa > Arthropoda > Insecta > Orthoptera > Gryllidae > Gryllus > Gryllus bimaculatus. Next base: position 2,021,558 of record BOPP01000209.1, read on the forward strand.
CTTGGGTAGGGCGATGTCCTACTGGAGAGAGATACCTGGGTAGGTAAACATCCCACAAACCGACATGTAGGTCCGCGCCGGATCTTACGATTCAGCGGAGAAGAAACACCACCACCTTTCGGAATTAAAACACTCACTACGCCATCGGACTTAATATCATTGTAGTTGGCGTGAGTGTCCAGAAACATCAATTAAAATGTCCGGGACACAATCGGAAGGCTCTTAAAAGGATCCATGTGAAGTAGATCATATATTTGCCCTGTCTAAATCGGTATTTACTTCATTGTTTCAGAAATCGTATCAATGCATTGTTGCGTCATTACATTGTTAGCATCACGAGTGCAAGCAGTTGAGGGAGGGTGAGATGGACGGTTCAAGCAGACCTAGGGCGCACGCGGCCGCCGAATATACGTTTGCGTGCGTAGACAACAGGACTATCCGGTCCTTCAAACATTTTATACCTCGATGATAGCAAACATTTCCAATACATAATACTTGCTTACCACTTTCCAACGCGGGAGTACCTTCCCACGTCTTAACCTGCCGATTCTAGACAATATTTCGTGTCGCTCTGAGAGATCTCTCACTACAAACTGATAAAGATCCCCATTTTCTTGTGTTCTTTTTTTAAAATATTTATTCTACCTCTTCAACATGAATATTTTTCAGGGGTTTTAAAAGACAGGTTTTACAATAGTAAGTTATATTCAATTATATAATTCTATAATTTATATTATGTAATTAAATTCGTGAAACAAAATGGAAGGGCAATTCGTAATGAAACAGTTCTAGAGCCAAGAAGGAGGAAGAAACGTACTCCCTAGACTATACTGCAGAATCCGACACTGATTGTGCACTGTGGTAAGTTCAGTACAGGATAATTTCATGATCAAAACAACAATTAGTAAATCTATGAATATATTTCAAGACGCCTGCTGTACCTCTCGCCTATTGCAATATTATTATCATAGAAATAATTTTAAAATTGTAGCTAAAATTATGACATATCGTACTTTTTATTCTGGCATGGCCTCGGTAACACTTGCATCGTGCAATACAGCAATATTACGCCAAATTCGAATGTGCGTGCGAGTTTAATTTTCAGTAACTCGTTGTGCATTTTTCAACGCCCGCAACTCATTCGACGATTTTTTTATGAAAAGCCGACGTACAAAAATTCATTAACGACAATGTTGTCAGAGTCACAGCAATTCCATTTTCTATTATTGAATCTCATCGAAAGAGGCTGTCATTGGCAGGATGAAATTCTCTCGCATCAAATACGCCTCGTCGAACCAAATGTTCCCTCTACCTGCAAGAACAATTTTCCGAGATTCAAATTTCCATTATGCAATCCTACCTAATCTTGTTTCTTTCAAAAATGTATCTTTGTAGAATGTTTCTCCGCTGCAAGTTTTGCAAGTTTTGAAGTTTTGATGGAAGAATACGGAAGGTTTTCTGCATCACCATCGGATTAGAGGTGCGGTCCCGACTGTAACGATCTGCTCATGCTAACGCATGGTTCGTGTTTCGGAATAACTTCAATTCCGTACCTAAGGTCGTTGAGGGTACATTATTGATTCAGTAAGTGATTCCGAGCTCGTCAATGTCTGTCATTAGTCTCGAATATGCAGTGCATCTTTTATCACTAGAGGTGGCAGTGATCTTCCACCTCTGGATGGCGAGGTCCGGCCCAAACCTACCTGTTAGATTGCGGATTTTTCCCAACCACGTACATCTCACCAGCGGGGCACTGCCCCAGCGGGCACATGCTCTAAGATCCCGATTGAGCTCCCAACATGTCTGGCAATGTAGTGTACGTTAGTATAGGAGGTGAAGCTAAAACAAGGAATAGGAAGGAAAGATCACACGAGTTCCGTGGCCCGTATGTTGGGACATTTCTCTGTCATTCGCCTGATGTTGATTGGATAAACCACAGAAAACTGGCGAATAGAGCAGCCGGCCTCTAGAATTCGTTTCCAGGCAGTGACTGAGCTCGACGACTCTAGGACCTCCCATCAACTGTGTCCTTAGCCACCTAAGCCGGTCGTTGCTGGTAAAGATATTTCACCCAACCTTACCAGCTTTACCGCAATATTGGACTCTTAAGCAATTTCATGGTGTTCTATAACTGCACGTGTACGTTATCTAGCTCTCCAGACACCCAACTGACTTAGAAAGAGCACATACAAGATGTCTGGTCAAAGTAGACGCATAGATATTCTTCGGCCGATATATTCTACCATTAAAATTCATTCCGATCTTTTGATATACAAATATATTTTACGTCTGCTTCTGCCATACGAATTTTCAAACCTGATGTATAAGGCATAACATGTTCAAGGCATAACTTCTTATATATACAAGTACTCCGAATAACCGTATAGAATACCAAGGCGCTGAACCAATTTTCTGCTCTAACTACCACGAAATTTATGTATCAAAAATGAGACCTAATTCTGTTCGAGACCGTAAGCATCTTAATCCTTTGATTTATGCCGTCTATGGTGGCTCTCCATATCTTTCAGAACGAGGTAATCGAACATTTGAAATAACTTTACGACTTTAAAAGCGTCCGAAAGATATTGAATAGATGTTTCAATTGAACAGATGTTTCAATTGAAGCAAGGTAATGAAATTTAAATTGATTTTATAGGCAATAAAATATTTAATATAGACGGGTTGATTCAATCTAAAGGAATATTCAGAAAAGAAAAGAATCGTAAGTAAATAATTCTATCCTTTGGGGGTAGCACATTACCAAATTCAATAGATGAACCATTGCGATGCTAATTTCGATCTCCAAAAATTCTTTAATAAAGTTTTATATTTTCATGAAATCTGAACTTCGGATTTAATTTTAAAATAATTTAATATAGTTAAACAGTAATACAAAATATTGTTTGAAGAAGTAAATTGACACACGTATATATTTTGGGTATAATCTAATAATCTACAAATTAATAGCACATTCTTGTAACAACCACCACTGCTTCGGACTAATTTTATTAATAACCTCATAATTACCTGGAAGTGTAACGGTGGCTGAATCATCTAAGTGGTCTTAAATCAGAGAAATTGTAAACAGCCGAGAAGACGCCTTTGCAGGCCGCTCAAAAGGCTACCGGATAAAGCAAATCGCACTTCCGGCGCATGCAGACTGCGCCCCCGCTACTCGCGAGTCGCCATCTGCGCATACCAAGTGCAGATTCAGGCCGCCGCCTCCGCCGCCGCTCCCACACCCGCCCCCGGCCTTGCGCACCGCTGCAGGCGTCCACGCCCAGCAGCGCAGCTGCAGGTTGCGCTGCAGAGGGCGCTCACGACGTTTACGGGCCTTTTAAAACATGAACCAGGTCGCCGTCCGGTAAAGAAATAAAACATCTGACTGCTCTGATAGTTATTTCCGAAATAACTATCCAAAAAATCCGCCTGTGCTGTCCAAGCCCAACACCAGAGCTGGACTCCCAGCGCAGCTGCTGAGAACCCTCATGAAGCCCACCGTTGTTTTAAAAGAATTAAACAAGTCGCCGTCCGATAAGGTTCGGTAAGAGAGGAAAGTATCGTATGGCATCTTATTCAAATGCGAGACAGGAAAATTATTAAAAGATCAGATTATGTCGAATTTGATAATAATCAATCAAGTATTGTAATACGATATTATGATAGTAAATTAGTATATTTGATCTACTTGCCCATTATTCCAATAAACTATAATTTTGGATTAAACTTGGGTGTGCTTCGAAATGTTGCAAACTGATTATCATAATAATTCATCAAAGACCATAGGTTGTGTTTTAGAAGCATTTATTCAATGGGATTGATCTGAATTTCTTAAAGTTCGACTTAAGCTGACAAAAGTGAATAAAAAACATTTCTATAGGACGGTAAGCTTTGCTATGCGATGCCATGAATCAAATCTTTATTAAACTTTCGTCTGCGCCCAAGACAAGTGACAGATCGCAAAACCATAGTATTTTAGCTGCATGTTGGAACGTGTTTAGATAGTAGTCTATTTTTACGAGTACAAATTTGATAAAGATAGTTCCCGCGACTGCTGGGAGAAGCAGGAAGAGTTTTGTAGTGAAAAACACTATGTCTTCAGACGGAAAATAAACGACTCCGCTCAGGATAAAACCTTTCTCCTGTAAACTGACATCTTTTTTAGATGTCTCTCTTTCTTAGTGCATCGACGGTATGTGGTTTAAAACTTTCACTCCCGACGAAAAACGAATATCTTTGCCTGCCACCGGGACAATATCTTGTTTGTTCTAGTTGCCAACTTTCGGTACTCTACAAATTGATACAATAGCAAACTTAGAGGTGTAGTAAAGCGTATTGATCTAGTAGCGTACCTCTAGCGATTGGTCGGCAATACACAACACTGAAACTAACAAAGTGTTTAAAAATATTTTTGTTCGACCTTTCGATCTTTCAAGGGTTTTAATTCACTTATATTAACATAACATTTCGGACTTCGTCCAAAAACACTAAGTAATAACATTTTTACCTTCAGGAAGATAGAGGGCGCAACATACTCAATTTTCTACGTAGATTACGAATATCACAATACAAACGTCATATCACGTCACAGTTTTTAAATATGCTGTATCATACCGTATTTTGCTATTAATACAAAGGCATTTAAATTGCACCTGTAAGATATGTAGAATCTATAATCATAAAATCATAAAATCTATTTAAAAATAAAATATTTGTTCAGTTCATATATACCACTTTCATGAAATATCAACATTATTAGACTTTCGCGTTTGTTTGTTTTTACCTTCAGTATTCGAAGATTGCCGTCTTTATTCTCGTGTCTGGTAGTTGCGCCTTGCCTTATGTCTTGAGAGACAAACAATCCCAAAGTCGAATTCCACGCAGATTGCTGAAGCCCATCTCCTTCAATGCCCGGCTGCCACAAGTCAATCGCGTGTCGCAGGGAGAGAGCATTTGAAATAAGCTTGCAGCTGCAGACACTTCAATAAGAACATCCCGCGTCTCTCTACCAATAGCATTAAATTCATAGGAAAATTCATTTTACAAAGATTTTCCCCTCTGTAGGACATGAAAAATTGATTCGTTTCCGCGTTCGAGAGGATCCATTTTATGCTGTGTAAAATACCATTTAACTACACGGACCGGATATATTTTCCGGATAAGGTAGGTTTCCGGCTTGTACAGGTTCCGGTTTACATATATTTCACTGTGTATGCGTATTCAAAACTTTGCGTATTCTTTATACTTTGATATCGTGTTTGTGATCAGGACAAACCATGGGCTGTTCACAAGAATGTCACCCAAACAACGAACCTTAGTTTGTGGTTGATGGAAAATTCAAATCATTGTAATTCGCTCTACCAATGTTGTGGAGGATACCAACAAATCATTTTAATGTTGGCATATTATTGCTGAAATATGCGTAATGCATTTCTAACATGTTCTTACCTCATATGCTCATACATGCTCATAAATATACATGCTCATAATACAATCGGAGTGACAATGCGGAAATTAGTATAGGATTTTGTTTATTTAAAATACTAAACATGTTCATATCTTTTGGACCTTCCGTGATAGAAACGTTTTATAATTATTTTTAAAATTATAACTGCGATTGCTACTGTTACTAACTGTTTAAACTGTGATTGCTTCCTTTGAAATCATCTACTTTCATCCTGAAGGTTTGAAAAATAAATGTTTATTCCCTAGTGAAATTAAAAGATCGAATCCTATATAGTTGTGTAGTGACGTGGTTTCTTATTTTGTCAGTTTCTTGAAGTCTATTTAATTTGTAGAAGAGAGTTAAGCTGACTTTTGATTGGGCTTAAGATGGTTCAAAAGTGTGTTTGGAAGAGTGAGATCTCATTCTTGTATGTTAAAAAGCAAGTTGACTCTCACTGAAAATAAAGCTTGCGGAATATACGATTTAAATCATCGTAGAATTTGTTTGAGACATTAGAGACACAGTCTAATAAAATATCGAAACATACCAAGCATGCTGAAATGGAACGCGTGTTTTATTGTTTTACTGAAACTATAGGCAGGTAGATGTGAATAAAGTTTGCTAAAATCATTCCATGTCATATGTAAAAGCAGCTAAATAGTATATTAATAGTTGTTTATAAATGACTGCAGATGCCCATTTCACTCGGGAGTTCCAGAAGCATCTACACATACGGTTACCAACCCGACCGTTCAAAGTGTAAAGTGGAATCAAATAATCTACTTTGTTACCGAATTTTTGCTTCAAACAATAAATAGTAGACAAGTCGTAAGAGGAAAGGAGGGGCATTTATCGCCGAAAATACTGAGGCAGCCGTGAAAGACCAACAGAATTTCCTAATTCGGGCTCTGGACCGTCTTCAGGAAAATATGATGCACCTTCCCGCGCTGTAGAAAAATGACAACATCAACAACAACAACAACAACAACAACAACAACAACAACAACAACAATGATGTATCTTTCACAGACTGACACTACGAAAAAAAAACTGACACAACTCGAATAAATAAATTATGAGATAAAGTTTTCGCTGGCGGTTTAAATGCAAGTATCACTCGCATAATAATTGATGAATTGACGAAACGTTACTGAATGGATTCACATGAGTTCTGTTAGTAATTATTATAATCATAAAATTATGTTAGTATTATAAAATGTATTTAACATTGATTTTTCAATTGCCCTCATTTTGTGACTTTGTTTTGTCACTTAAATGTTTTATCAATTAAACATCAATGTTTTTAAAAAAATCGATGGTTTTGGATCGATATTTTAATTTCGAGCGTCTATATTTCGAGACATCGATGTGGGCGTGATCGTTTCGTGGGCGGCGAATTCTTCAGGCGAGCGTTTTCAGCGCCCACTCGCCCGCGGCTGGGCCCGGCGCATTCAGCCGCCGCCGCTGCTCGCTGTGTGCGGCCGCCGCGTGCGGTTGCTAGGCGGGGGGGGGGCTGTGGAAACTCCGCGTAATGGCAGTGGGCTGGCCATTTGCGCTCGCAGCTCAAAGCAATGGACCATGCGACGGCCGCAGCACGTTTGGGTTTTGGGAAGGGCGACTGTTGGTGTCCAGTAAAATAGTTTAAATTAAATATATACGATTTCAAATAAATTTAAGAGCAATAAAGTTTGATAATGGGACGTTTACAGTCACATTTTATGTACGAGTATTAAACAATTTTTATTTCGTTTGTCTTGGCAAGGTAAACGATTTTATTCTCTACTGAAGAAAAAACTTAACTCCCTGTATTTAATGTCACTGCAAATCAAATTTATTGATATTAAAATGGGTATTGCAATAGGATCTCTTATGATAACTATGTCTTTGTGTTGTTAGGCCGTTCTGTAGACGGTATTGTTGATGATTTCACTGAGCAAAACAAGGAGTGGCGAATGGTAGAACTTGACATGTCTTGATATCGTGCATATAAGTCCCTAATATTCTAAGAAACGTATGTGCAACGAGGCAACAACCGCCACATTGTCAAGAGTTTTGTTCGCCGGTCAGTGTGAAATGTGCCATGATACTACTCTACTTTTTAAAATGGTGTAAACATATATGTGATCGTGATTGACTGATGAGTGAAATACAAATCAATCCGTGACTCTTGCGTTTAAGTTAGAAGATAGTCGTTTGCACGAAAATGTGTTTTCCACGGCTCTTTCACGCGAGTACATATCTCCTACAAATCTCAAAAGTTACGGCCAACATAACATATACATTGTTTAAAATTGTTATTAAACTGTAGTTTAAGATTCGAAGTAAGTAATTTGAAACTGATCTGTAAGACATAATCTCAATGTCATAAGTCTCATAGTATTTTCTCTCCAGTATTTAACCAAAAGGTAGAAGACTGAGTTCGAAAATACTCTGTAATGTACGCACCTCCCCAGACATTTTATTCTGTAAATTTCAATAATTATTGACACTTACATCACTTCTTCTCTATTTTTGTAACTTTCCCAGTCTGATGCTAGACCATAACGAAGCCATTGCCCTGAGTCTCACGTGGACTGAATCCGCTAGCGATGCGCCCAGGGCAGTGGAGAGGTGGCAGAGCAGGCGCCGGCGCGTGGGTCGCGGCGGAGGAGCGGCGTGTCAACAGAGCGGCGTCGGCGCTGCGGTGGGGCGCTCTCTTTACATCCTCATTACTGCCATTCAAGCGCCGGCGGGCGGCGCGGGACAGGGGCCGGGGCGCGCCGAGGGGAGGAGAGCAAGGGCGAGGCGGGGGGGGGGGTAGCATGGACGGTTGGCCAAGGGGCGGGGCGGGTGGAGCGAATGGCACGGGGCTGAGTGGGCAGGGCGGTGGGTCGGCCGGAAGCTAGAGGCGAGGTGTGGCGAGGGGCAATGGTGGAAGGAGGGAGGCAGAGGTGAGGAGAAAGTCCGCGCGGGGTGGCACGTGGGTTGAATGGCGGCGAGTGTGGGTGTGGGCGTGGCGAGGCGTAGAGGGCGGGGGAGGGGAGATGCGCGAGGAACAAGGCGGTGCGGGGAGAGGCACGTGGGCTGTGTAGGGCGGGGTGGGGCGGGGCGGAGACCGGGGGGGAGGAGGGAGTGGCGAAGTGAGGGCGAGGGGAAAGAGGAGAAGTAACATTTTCTTTTATCAGATTGAGGTGTAGGAATGGCGGGGGCGGGGGCGGGCGCAGAGTCGCGACGACGTTGACTGCACACGCCTGCCTCGCTGCGGGTCTCCTTTCGCGTCGGATCAAGCGTGGAAATTAGACTGCGCGAAATGCAAAGGACGGCAAACAAGTGGGGACTAATGCGGTGCCATTAAAATCCGCCTTTGGAAGTAGTCATTCAAACCACATAAGCCTCAAGTGTGGGAAAGAGGATGTAATTGTTGTATACTTAAATGTATCTGTGAATAGAAAAATATTCTTATAACCAGCACTAATTTGCATTCAAATGACATAATGTTATACCAGTGTGAATTATTTTCAGAAATTTTACTAAAAAAATATTATATGATATTACAAGAAATGTTTGGAATCGTGTTGGGACTTCGTGTAGATTAAAATCCTATGAATTTGCTTGTGAATTAAAAATTGTGATTTGTATGTGTAATAATTACGTATGAAATTAAATTTTTAAACTTTAAATTTTTTAAATGTGAATTCATACAAAATTACATGCACAAATTTAAAACGCAAGAATGTAATGTCTCTAATCATCAATAGCAAAAAACTACCTAGTGTTTTGTACCGTGTATTTTATTCTTCCATTCTCGGGGACCACTCAGCGTGTTCTGCTTTCTTTCTTGCTGGGAGTCCATTAGAAAGTCTAGTTTATGCGCCGTGAGTTTGCTTACTCCCTGTAAGGGACGTGGCATTCCCCACGCGCACGAGACCTTGTGCCGGTCCTGCTCAACCTGCCAGCGACAACACTGAATATTTTAACGTGTTTTAACAGCAATAGAGAATCAATTTCTGAGCGCCATAAAGCCAAAACATACGGGCGCACAAGGGCTTACTCGCTGGGCTGTAGGGCGCTCTGTTGGCACGGCCGCTGACCTCCTTAATTACAGGGACTGGCTCTGCTGGAGCCAACGCGCGGGCGATCTTCGCGCTGGAAAGCCGCTGGAGCAGTGGTCTCTAATTTATTCTGTGACGTCTTCGCTAAATGAGTGATTATTATACTATAAAGCACGCTTGCTCACACACACACACACACATACACACACACATACACACACACACACACACACATATATATATATATACATACATACATACATACATACATACATACATACATACATAATGACACCCACGCTATGCCCCTGAGCTGGAGACGAGGCTGGAAGACTCTGAGTATTGGGTTTGCGGCAAACGTCATTCGTCGAAGACCCCACTGTCAGGGACCTGAATCGGCTTCTGGGAAGCTAGTTATCTCGCCATGAAAGAAAATAATTACCATTAAAAGTAATTGCTGTTGTCAATCAACTAAATTGAAAGCTTTATTTCATCAGCGATGAAACATTCTTTTATTGCAATCCTTAGACAATAATTTAAAAACTCGTAAACTTGTTCAGTATCAATTATTATCCAGTTGAGACATCTTCAGATAGATTATCATTGACATTTCCGTATCCGAAGTACATTTTTAAATGTTTAATTAACGTTTTTAATTATTTTTCGTGCTTTATAGTTTCAGAAATTACTAAATCTTTAACAATAACAGACTACTAGTTTTTAATTGCTTTCACCTTGCATTGAATATTTTACATGCTATTCTGAAGTAAGCTCGATTCAGGTATCCATTCTTTCATGCAACTATTCACCTTCATTTACAAAGCCAATAATATGTTATCTTTAAGAAATACATTCCTCTCCGTTTATAAGTCATACAAAGTTACATGCGAATCTTTCTCCTCGTCAATGATAACACCTTTGCAACTGCAGCTTTCGTTCGAGACCCGACGATGAAGGATTTTTGACCCTAGCCCCCTGCTGGGCCGAATTTCACGTGTGGCTGGAGAACTCTAGCGGTCGGCGGTTCCAATCGGTGGTTTTCTGTGGTTTCTCTAATCTGCCAGGCGAATCCCGGAACAGTACCTCACAAATGGGCCACGGATCGCACGTGATCTTTCCTATCTCATCCTTTTGCCTCATTTCCCTTCGCGCATACACAACACATTTACTTGCACTACACTACCACGCAATTTGGGAAACCAGTCGCGATGCTTACAGCTCGTCACGGCTAGGGCGATGCCCCGCGGGGAAATACCTGGAGGATAAAAACCTAGTAAACTGACTTTGGCTGGCGCCGGATGTCACGTACTAAAGCAGATGGAACATCGCCACCTACCATGATAAAAGCAAGCCTACACTCACCGCGCACAACGCACAATCCAAGTTGATGCCGTTCATTGAGATAATAAAACTTATTGTCGATAAATGCATTGAAATATGAGACAAAATACGTTTGTGAGTGTCACATACGTCTTTCTTCCGCTCCGCCCTGCCAGCGCCGGCGGCGCAACGGGGGGGGGCGGTCGTCAGCGAGCGCGCAGTAACAAGCCGTGCTGTTTGCCGCCCGGCTGCCCCGCGCCGGGGGTCGACGCTCGCTGCCCGCGCACGCGCACGCGCCTCCCGCGCATTGGGCGCTCCGGGAAAACGGCTGGCCAAAATCCCTTCCCGCTAAGGATGCAACAGTATTTCGAGCGCCCACACCGCGAGAGATGGCTCAGGCCATCTACCGATGCCACTGCAGTGACTTTGACAGGGAGGTCCTTGGTTCGAGTCCCGGTGGCAAGATTTTCGACCCTAGTTTGTCAGTTAAGCCGAATTCAGTCGCTGTCTGCAGGAGAATTCTAGTGGGCGTCTGCCCTGATTAGTAATTTTCCGTGGTTTTTCCGATCAACTCCAAACGAATGCCGGAGTTGTACCCAAACAAACGGAGCACGGACCGCGTGCGATCTTTCCTTCCTCTTCCTTGACCTCACCCGTTTCACACACTTAACGTAACATGCACTACACAACCACACATGCCGGGAGACCGGTCAGGACCCGCTAGCCGACGGTGAGTCGGGAAATGCCCACTCGCCCGCTAGCCCACTGTAGCCGATCTCGCCATACAGCGAAGGAAGACTACCGCCCCCTCCCGTGCAAAAACATGCGCTACACTTACGGGAATAATGACCGTAGTAGTTGACGTGCACAGAATTACTAACAATCAATTGGGTGCCGGTTTTTCCTCGATTCATCGTCAGCAAATAGTGATTGCCGACCAAACCCGTGTGGGGACTCCGTTCCTTCCCGGTGTTAAAACGCGGGTGGTCGCCAGTTGTCTCCCACTTTCGTCGGACTTGAGGAGGAATTCGTCCAGGTTCGAGACGGTGACTACTTCACCATTCTCGATGTCTGATAAGGTGCGAGCTGGGGAAGCGGTCGGAAGAGAATTCAGAAGAAAGCTCTCTGTCCACAATATTGTAGGAAAGCGCCGAATATTTAAAATAAAAAAATATGAAGAAAATTCAAGGAAAATCGAACCTGCGCCATTTTTATATGCGTGCATTGCTCTATTCGATTTAAAAAAATAATACAAAATTTCGTATCGTTTAAAAGAAAAATGAAAATGTATTGAAGCTTTGTTAAACTACCCCCAAAACCTTACAATATCCTTTTCAGATTCAAGGGTCCGTGACATCAGGCACATCGATGGAAGAATATCAATTGTGGTAAAAATAAGTTTTGCCGCAGGGGTTGTTCACACACAGACAGGCGAACGGAGGAGACGGACATATGTTTTGCCATACACCAATTTTTCAGTATAAAGGGGGTTTACAATTTGAAAGTTTCTGCCTAAAAAGGCTGTTTTTCGCTGAAGCATTACAAAACATTCTGTTGACCAAGTATGTAGAATGTGATAAAGTAAAAAGTAAAAAAAATCTCCATTTAAATTTGTTTAGCAATAGCAATGACATGCACCCTTTTGTTAAACTAGAATTCTAACGCATCCCATTGTGCAAAGCCCCGCGCGACTTTGCGGAACAAAAAAGAAGCAAAGGTGGAACAAAGTACACAATCTATAAGGAACTCGAACGCCCACAATTTCTATCTCGAATGACTGCAATTATGTGTAGGTTCTTTGAGCTCTCGTGCAATTCGAGTTACTGTGTCATGTGATTCGTTCTAACAAACGTTTCGTTGTACTACCGGGATTTCATTTCGTTACGAGCAAAATAAAATTCGTTAGTTTTCTGAGTGTAAAACACAGTGTATATTTTTTTAGTTTGAACTTTAAAAAATTGTATTAATGTTCAAATGCGCTATTTTGAGGATTTCACAATTATTTTGATTAGATCAATCTAAAAATATAAAACTAGAAACTTCTAAAACACATATTGCGGAAAATTCAACAACTTCAATTTGTTTCAGTTTCTCATGTGAATGATCTTATGCATTTGACTGGCAACTCGATTATTACTGTTTTGTCCACTCTTGCGGTATATTCTGCAAAGTTTCAAATTTGTCTACTGTAGAAACCGGTACATTGAAATTTTCATCTCCAACACTAGGACAGCAATTGCATGACACGTTCTCTACAATCAAAAAATCCAAGCGAACAAATAATAGAACTGAAAGAGGTGTACCGACACAAAATAAATCAGTTTCCGTCTGTGCTTAGCACATATTTTTCTTTCAGTTTCCGGAGCCCCTCCACCTAAATATTGCGCTATTTCCTACTGATAGAACGCCCATTCGACGGTTCTGAGCGGAGCGCTTATCTTTCAAGCGCGCGGGGCGAAGATCTGAAGAAGACCTTGGTAGGGATAACCTTCCCTTCCTGAGAATAAAAAAGCAGATATCTCCTTCATTCATTCTTAAACTGCTTTTCCACCTTTGAATAGAAATAAATAACATCAGCATTTAATATCATCTCCCAGTGACTTCGGCGGTGCACGATGACTTTCCACACTCTTAATTTTTAAGCTTAGAACAAGTCACCAATCATCTGTAGAGCCCAAAAGGCTGAACGAAGTAAATGCGGCCTAAAATAAATGAATTGATATTATTATTTTTTAATCCGAAGAAGTCGGCACACAGTGCAGTTGGAACGCATCTCTTTCGACGGCCTTCAGGCGGCGATGACGCGCGTCGCAGACACCGGAGAGCCGCGCGTTTCCGCGAGAGCGCGAGGCGGGAGGCGGGCGTGGAACGGAGCGGGGGCGTGGGGCTGTGGGGCGGGTGGATAGGGGATCGAATGGGAGCACGTCGGGCCAGGGCAGGAGATGGAGCGGTGGGTGACGGAGCGAGACTGTTGGAGGCAGGATGAGAGGGGCGAGCGGATGGTGATGGGACTGGAGCTGAACACTGGGACGGATGAGGTTAGGATCCAGGCCAGGACGCGGTTTGGATGAATCGGGTCGCAGCGGGCGAGAGGACAGATGAGGGGGTGGGGAGAGGTGCAGCGAGACGCGGGTGAGAGGGCAGCTGAGAGGGCGGGCGAGAAGTCAGGTGAGGGGGCGGGGACGAGAGCGAGCCAAAAAGAAGAGAGAGGCTCAGACGGCAGGCCAGTCGGCGGGCGAGAGGACGGGCGAGGGCGCGCGAAAGAAAAGGAAGGATGATTTCCGGGATGAGCGAGTCTAGCGGAGAGAGGCATTCTGCTGGGTGGGCGGGGGGGGGGAGAGCGAAGCAAGATCTGCGGAGTGGCATCTGAAGAGCGTCGCGCAGGAAAGCGTATTTGCGGCTCGGTTCGTCGCGCACCGCCCCAGGCCGCCGCCTGGCGACAAGCAGCGCCGGAAACCGCGTCACAGCCGCGGCAGGCACGGCCGCGCTTCGCATGCACACGTGGGGTTTGGTTGGCGAAAAATGTACGAGCCACGTTGTAGGTGTTCGGCGTATTTTAGATATAAAATAGGTCATTTACGACTTGAAAATACTGTTCCACAACATAAACTAGTGAAATGAAAGAAAATGCTAAATTATCGGAATGATCACTTTGCAATCCGAGCACTACGTCCTGGGAAGTGTATTCTTGTATCTCACTCGATGTCGATGAAAAAACACTACCGATGATGAACTGCGGTTGGAACATTGATTTATATTCATAATAATTATTTTTACATTATTTTTAACTTAAAGTTTATTAATTGTGAATTTTACAAATATTTTAATGTTTGTATATTGTTAGCAAATAGTTTTAATAAAAAATGTCTTTAAATATTACAAATAACTTAATTATGATGCAAAAAATTTAGAACTAGATATTGGTGTTAAAATGTTGCCACTTCACTTGCCAGACAGACTAATGTTGCGTACTGTGTTCACTCGCTAGTAATCTCCTGCAACTATCACGTAGTCAATACTTATTCGTGAATCTTTATTTTCATCGTAATAAACATACTACGTACACTATTTATTACCCTCATTAGTGTGACTAATGTCTCCAATTTCATGGGATTTTATACGTTATGATTAATTCGGCTGAACATCTTATAAATTACTGCTTTCCGACTATCCTCTGCTGCTGTTGTTGTTGTTGTTCTCCTTCTTCTTCTTATAACATAAAACTACACTTATTTAGAATATAATAAAAAAGTAAGGGGATGGCAGGCGGCTCTTATATATTTAATAGTAAAATAGTTAATTCTTATAAATAAATTTAATATATATTTGAGGGTTCGTGTCAAGGTCCAGCACGTCTGTTAAATTGTAATCTTCAATTTCCGTCAACACTTAAGTCAAACAGGTACTAATACATTCTAAAAAAGGAATAATGTGTACACATCCGTGGCAATTATAAACAATATTAACTTCGAAATATTTATTTCGGCTAATTTCAATAATCGGAATCATGTATTTTCTAAATAATATTAATATATTTCGTTTATTACTATGATCGTATTCGCACAGGATGTGCTGCGCATTCATTTCAATGTCACTGGAATGTGTCTATTCAAAATGTTCTTTATTATCGGTCCGTAAATGCATGATAATACAGAGAAATGAGAAAGGCAACATGAACTATTTAAATGATTACATTTAAACATTCGCAAAAAACATTATGCGTATTGCACATAGTTTTGCTGATGATTGCCCCCTAAATGGTAGTGTCAGAGCGAAATCTAGAATACTCTGTCATTTATCAAAGTAAAAAGAATAAATTTTATCATATAATGCTACTTGCACATTCACTTTTCAGGCCATTATTTCATTTACCTACTTACATTTCATCTTGTATGAGACCTTCCACATCGCGATGAATAACAAGGAATGTATAAAGTAAAGAATGCGTGGTGTACAGCGGATGTACAATGGAAGGATAAACACAGATTAATAGCCCGAAGAGGCCTAAAAAAGGCTGAAACCTCAGCAGCTGAATGAAAACGAGTATTGGCCCACAGTCACGAACACCACAAAATATTAACGTAATTAACGCCACGAATACCAGCGCTGTGCAGCCTTCTGAGGCGTGGAGAGGGCGCCTCCGCCTCCGGCAGCTGAGCGAGTCGTGGGTGAAGGGCGAGGGCGTTCGGGGCGACCTCTGGCCCTTGCGATTGGAGAAGCCATTGAGGGGCGGCGAAGCCCGTGGAAACATCAATGAAGCTACGCAGGACAATGGCGGTCTCCCCTCCCCTCCCCTCCCCTCCCTTCCCCCTCCCTCCGATGTCTCACCCACCCCGCCAGCCCGTGCGCCCCACCGCGCCGCCTCAGCGCCGCACAGGGCTGGCGACATTTCATCGCGTCTGAATTTCCAATTTCCCTTTCTTAATGTATACTGTTGGTTTGTATGAGGAGAAGAAAAATTTCATTGTATAGAAGTCAATTTTGCCTCGCTTCCATTGTTTGCAGTATATTTAAAATTATGTTTTTATTAATTGTCCGTTACTGTTCTATCGCTACATTCGTTCCCTTGTACCAACACAATATGTAGGTTGTGCTTCCACTTTTACCTGGTATATGCTGTATCTTTGCAATACACCAAGTCTAGGCGTAATATTCTCAAGCAAAATATTCCCTACAATCTGAAATACCACTTATAGTTACCAATCTCGTAACATTCCAGTGTCCCTCCGATTTCAGTGTCCTTTTCAGCAATTCATTTGTTTGTATATAATTAGTGGAATCCGGGAATCTAGAGATAACTTATCAATACTTGAACACTTTTAGTTTACAATTCATCGCAGTTACCTCGGGGGACGGTTAACCTGATTAATTTTATACATCTGTTACATATCTTGGTTGTGATATTAAGCTGTGCGTTATCAAATTCAGAGCTTCTTAACGAGTACATGAGATCGATTCGCAACAACCCGACAGTCACTTGTAAATACTTTTAGAGAAGACAGGAGAAACCCCCAAAAATATATATAAATATAAATGTAAAAACATATTATGTATAATATTTCACATTGTTCAAACCAAGTATTATTCCGATCATGAATCGAACTCCGTTCTCCTTGTTTACGATCAGATGCTGTAACCAGGTGACAGGATGGTTAGTTTTATGATAAGTATAGTATTCTCGAAAGAATTCCCGCATTACATATCTTAAAATATTAAATGAAAACATTTATTAAGTAAGATTTTAATTACATGCTGTCCAAATGACAAGCCTACGTTAGCAATTTCTCGTTGCACAGCTCTATTAAGCGAGCTCTCCTTCTAGTCTCCGCGACAAGCCATACCAGGAAGCGTCCTTTGCGAGCCCCTGTGGGGCAGCATCCTTCGGTTTCGCCATCGCACTCGCCAGCCACGTGCCTCCGCCCCCGCCCCCGCCCCGCCGGGCCGGGGCCGCGCGTGCATTATGTAGGCGGCGGGGTTGAAAGTTTCATTGTGCGCGGAAGGGGCTGCTGCCGAAGCGCTATTGGCGCTGATTGGAGGCTGTGACTACACTAAAGATCGCTCCGCCACGACGCGTCGGACGTTCCGCTGAGTGCTTCTCTTTAACGCTCGGTGGGAGGGCGAACTCATTTATTGAACTCGCCGGTCGCATAAAATGTGAAAAATCAATTTGAGCGCTCCCACATAATAGCATTCACTCTTTTCAACTCTATTTTCATTTCATAAAACAGATCTTCTCTCTGGTTTCAAGTGATAAGGAATGACACCGCAATGCAGAATCCGACTTAAGATGATTGGATTGAGAGCAATCAGATTCAAAATTCTTGAGAGAAAAGTAGGAGGATAAATGTAATCACTAAATGTTTTATCAGAAAAGATTATGCAATTTTAAAAGATAAGTTTTTTTCAGAAAGGATGACAGAGCTCTGTTGAACTTAAAGAAGTAATAAGATGAGCAAAGTAAAAATTGAAGCAGCATTTAACAATCGCTACGGTGCATGAAGTGATTATGCAGATATTTTATTTTTAATGTTTTGAATGAATTAATTCTTAATTATTATAATACAAATAATACTAATTCGTAATACAATAAAAACTAAGAATTTAAAATTTTTGAATTCATTTCCAATTTTTGTCAACTTTGCTTCAGAATAAATGTTGTGGTTTTGTTTGTTTTTTTGTTCAGAATTGTGCATTTTGTTGTTATAATTTACATGTTAGCGGGTTAAATCTTTTCCTGGACGAACTACATAGTGCCAGAGCTAAGGAGAGAGGGTTGATTTTGATTCTCCTTGCCAAACCTTCTGAAGACCGTCTGGCACTTCACGAACGGTGACATATAATTTGTAAGTCCGGTTCAGGCGGTATGGATTTTTCATGTACTCGTAAAGGCAGGGTTGCCAAGTACATTGGTTTACAAAGACAAATTATTTTCAAGACGTGTACCAGCAGAGTTTATCTAGTGCAGCGACTCTGACTGGGAGGTCATAGGATGCCAGTCCCAACAATGGTGGGTTTTTGACATTAACTAAGTAGCTCGATCATTTTCAGCCGTTATCTCGAGAATAATTATAGCGACCGTGTGCCTTCATCGGTAGTTTTTCATGGTTTCTTCGATCAATACCAGGCAAATGCTGGAGCAGTATCCTAACAAACGGACCGTGCGTGATCTTCCCTTCCTCTCCCTTGCCGTATCCTCTCCCCTTATGCTTACGTGCACTACACTTTAACATATGACGGTAGCTATTGAGCTAAGGTATCGCATTAACCGCATAAAATAAATTAGTAACTTTTGTTAGGCTAATCTAAGTCTTAAAATGTGGTAGTAAGAAATATGTGATCTGCCATTTATGTATAGGTAATGAGTATTGTTATAGGTATTTATCTGTAATACAATAAACTCAATAATTGCTACTCAATATAATATCATGGAAAGGTGATTTTTGCGATAAAGATTACCGCCAAGAGGTTTTGGAATCCCATAGTAGTGTCAACGACAGAAAGTGTAAGGCGACTGGGAACAAGACTCTTGGGTATGCGGAGTTATAATACTCCAAAACGATCTATTGTTTCTTTTCCAAATATTTTTTTTCTCATTCGACCTGAGATCTTTCAAGGGTTTTCATTAGTTGTATACGTGCTAGATATTATCGAATTTAAGTATTCCTTTACAAATTGAGGTTCATCAAATCACTTTATTCTGTCTGAATTACTCCTGAACATTCAATCAATCGATAAAAGATTTCCGTTGGAACTACATAAAATACGATACAGTGATATTATTTTTTTTTTAAATATCAGCACAATATTTTAAGTTAAATGGTTTTATTTGCCGCGATTCTTCTATTTTTGTCGCACGAATGAATGGTGCAATATGTGGCGAATATTGAACACGCGTTCCGTCTCGTTCGTTTCTGGCAATTAACCTAAGTTGTGAAGTTTCTCTCTTACTCTGAGAAGAAAATTCCCTCTTTGTTTTCCTTCCCCTTCATACTTCTCCCGGAAGTTTTTTCAGGAATCATCTTACCAGAGGGTACTGTTTATCCAAGGCGGAACAGAAGTAGAACGCGCTGAAGTTCGAAGTTTCGCAGAACACCACAAGTGACTGAATAAGTCCCAACACAGTGAATGACTGGACTGGAGGAAACACAACAGAACAAAAAATTTAATGTAACAACGAAATTTAGAAAGTTTTCCTAAAACTAAATGTTCAATATCTTTCGCGTTTTTCGTTTCAATTATACGAGTACGAGTATGAAAGATGTCATGCATCAAATTGGGGTGAACGTCAAAGACTGATAATTGAAATAACTAATGCACTCTCCAGAATTGTAGATTATTCTACCTTCCAGCAGTAAAAGCATCATATCTTAGAGAACAGTATTTAATGGTAGAAGTGTGAATGCAGGAATGAAAAATTTCAATGCAAAGAGAAAACTTTGAACTCATTAATCTCTATCAAGTATGACTTGAATTATCCTTGCCAATAAACGGCAAAACTGCAGCTTCTGGAAACACACGCTCAAACAAATTTCAATCGTTGTAAGCGTTTATGACTCTTATACCCTCAAATAATGAAAGTTTTCTAGATTATTTAAAAAACACTAAAAAAGTTCCCATTTAACCCGAGAATGTAAAGCAACTTATTGCGTTAGTTGATGCAACAACATAATGCCAATAAAGAGAAATAAAGGTTTGCGTTCGGGCATATTGTGTTCGGGGCATTGCAGTGGACTCGTATTTGCGGGCTTTCGATCATAGTCTCTTCTAAAGTAGAAGAGAGCTTTCGACACTATCCAAATTTTAAAGAATGTTTTTCGAAATACCAAAGCTTCAACTCGAGCTAGATGGACATTCTTTAATTTGAAAATAATCCTACGTATGATTTAGCCGATAGTGGTGTTCACAGACGGACGGACGGACATATAGACAGATAGGCGGACGAACATTTTGCCATCAATTGGTTTTTCGATATCAAGAATCCACAAACCGGGGATCCACATGTTAGAGGACTTTTTTTTCTTAATTTAGCAACAGGATTTATTCACTTTTTCGTTATCAAGGCCCGACAAGGAACTTTTTCTCTCGAAAATCCGCCGTTTTTCGCGCAACATTATATAAATTTTCCTATACTTCGCATATTTCTCCGCTTATACGTATTTATACGGGAAAGTAAAATGTATTCATAATAAATGAAAAACAGTCTAGACTGAACTAATCGACTCCCATCAACGATTGGATCACCTGCTAAATTTATATAATTTTTCCTCCCTCTACGATATGGTCCAGGATAAATCACTGATGGTTTCTAAATTTTTGAGATAATCAGTGTTAAACGAGTTTTACTTTCTCCCTAGGCAATGAAAAGAAATGTATGTAAAGTACACAAAAAAAAACAGAGAATTTTCGGGAGAAAACTCTTCTTGTAAGGCCCTAGCAACGAAGAAGTGGATAAATCTAGTGTCTAAATTTAGGAAGAATATTCTCTATGAAGTGTTGTAGCCAGAATCCATGATTTGGGGTTCTTGATACCGACAGTAAAACTTCTTTCCGTCCGTCTGTCTGTCCGACTGTCTGTGAACAATGCCAGCGGATAAATCGTTCAGTCGATGTCGCGGCCCCTTGAATTTAAAACTAATATTTCATTTTTGTGGACATTTTCCTGTATAGTAAATCCTTTTATTATCCTAAAGGAAATTTCGGTTGCAAGTCTGATTCGTTTTGCTTTAACGTTTGTGCGCCGGAAATGAAAAATAAAACATAAAATTTAAAGAGTGCAGCAAGTCTTTGGATCTTCAGTAATAGTATCATTAAATTTCGCAAACTATTTTCGAGAAGGATTTGTGTCAAACGAACCACCTTCTGTTCGTTTAAAGGTACCTTCAAAAGTAATGGAAGTGTATTGAAGTGAAGTAGTAATTGCTTTATTTCATTGCATTAAAGTTACCATATCTCACGGATTTAAATATCTTTTCTGTTCAGTTATCCTTTATGCTAATAAATTTTTACTTTTATACAAAAATAATTTATAACTTCATAAAAGTTTCTTTATTAAATATCTTAAATGCGATGTTTTTACTTTTGTTTAATCCTGCTTGTCGTCTGCAAATAGTGTCGCAGTGGTGTGAAGGCAGAGGGGATCCGTCGCAACGCTTCGGTGGAATCGCACGCCGTTTCAGCAAACGCTCACCGCAAAAGTCGCGCTTTTTGGCGCGCCGAATAAAAATACCCGCGCGTCCACCGCCGCTGCGACCGACGGCGAGAGCAGCGCGGCGCGCGGTACAATGGCGAGGCTGCGCGCGCGTTTGCGCTGCGAGGGTCTGTGTGCTTTGTGGAGAGGCGCCGCTTTCCGTCCCACGAGGTCGCGTAATACTTCCGACCTCGCGTGTGATGGAGCCGACCGCGTGGCTCCGGCACCCCCCTCGAGCCCCCAGTGTCAACACCGCCACCCAGGGAACGTGTCCTCCTCTTGCTCCTCCTCCTACTCCGCCTTCTTTTCCTTCCCCTCCTTCTTCTCCCTTTTAATTCTTCTTCTTCTTCTTCTTCATCTTCTACTTCATTTCCCAATGATGCTCCAGTCCGATTCCGACCGTCGTTTGACATTCATGTTCTGACAATAATGCCAAAAAACTTGCCAAAAATCCCAAATAATGCCAAAAATCTGCACCGCTTTTCCAAAAAATATACCGCAAAAATGTAGGAAAAATACTAGCACGTTCTCTAATTATGTTATCTAAAACAACTAGTTGTAATCATCTAGTTTAACTAAACTAGTTAAACGACTAGTTTG
This sequence comes from Gryllus bimaculatus, assembly GCA_017312745.1. Taxonomy (NCBI): domain Eukaryota; kingdom Metazoa; phylum Arthropoda; class Insecta; order Orthoptera; family Gryllidae; genus Gryllus; species Gryllus bimaculatus. Next base: position 2,043,642 of record BOPP01000209.1, read on the forward strand.
AAGCTACTTCTAAAACGTTACAAAATAAAATACAATAGTCCTAATTGCTAGTGTATCACAAGGCAACACATTTACGCATTGTGATCCAAGAATTCGAGAAGAGAGAACACAATAATGTAATGTTATATTCATATCCTTGACACCCAAAACAATAGAGAATTTCACCTCTTTTTATCCTCCAACATACCGTAGCTCTACGCCGGCCTAGTATTATCTACTCCGTCACTTCAATCTCGAAACATTCGGCGATAATATAAGTTCGTCGGTATCACGAATTCCATTGAACACACCTTCTTCACCTCTACCGCCACCGCCCTAAGGGCCAACATTGCGCATCCTGCCGCTTCTCCCCCCCCCCCGTCACCAAATCACCGTGCCTTCGCCGTCTCCCCTAAAGTGATGTAGCCAATGTCACCGTGCACGTGGCTGCCACCGCACGCTCTTTAATGCAGCACGTGGCGATCGCGGAAATACATCACAATGCTCCCGTGTCCTTCGCTAATGCCCTTGCACTTCCCTAATGCATCCGGTGGCATAATAAAGGGAAAATTGCCAACAACGTCATTTCGTGATTTTCAGAGCGATTTTTAGCAAAGTAAGGTCATACTGTATGTGCAAGAAACTATTCCAATTGTGTAATTTTCCTTACTAATGGAACAAAGCTGATGGGGGATATGATTGTTTTTGACTGACAGTGGGTACAAATTACAAACGAAATTAAATTGTTTGTCAAGTTACGCTAGTGGAAACATATGCTATTGTGCGTTACCGTACTTATAAAAATAAATCAATTCGGCTTATTTCCTTCTAAAATCAAGATTTTAAATTCAGTAAATTAGTAAGTAACCAAAATTAATTGAGAAAAACGAGATATTTCTTGATCGTTTCTTGAGATAACAACTGACAATGACAAGTTATATTCACATTGATCCATCTTTGAACACGAATTCTCTGCAGATAATTGTTTACTTTTAACTGAAAAACTGATATGTGGCCACGCTCGTTATAATGGTATTTCCTGAGTGCCTCTCGCATGTCAACTACTAATTTTCGTTTTCAACATCGCAAGTGCTTTACTTGCACTTGAGACCAAGAGCCACAAAGCACACAAAACCCACCTCCACAGAACTTTGCTGGCGACCTTTGTGCGCAAAGAGTGACTCAAGAAGAACTTTGTGACTCCGTCCTAAGTAATCTTATGACGCAACGCAAGGGTTTTAAGAATTAGAGTGCTCCGAACCTAGTTGGGCCTCCGCCTGTATGGTCCTTGAAGGAAAGAGCCATAGAAAAACGCCGCTCTTCTGCCATCCACCTCGCCTGGACAAGCGTTTCTGAACAGAGTTGAAAATGCTAAAAGGGGCACAGCATTTGCATGACCAACGATTCCATCATATACAGACTGATGCAAAGAGCAATGGACACTGTGCAAGGAATTGTGTCTGCTGTGGCAGAGATCGACTCTCTCTCTCTAGGAACAGCTAGGAACAGTGAATATGAATTATTGTCCTTTTCTCTTTCTGAACACCAGTCACACATTTCGGCTTGTTTTCCGGCCGTTCTCTACATATCACCGCGCGCAGTTTCGCCAGAGCGTGCACCGTTCTTCGAAAAATTCTGCTCTGCGGTGGGCGTAAATAAGGCGTTTCGCGCACCGTTACGCCCAGGGCGCGCGCCGCGGGGCGGGGGCGCGAGGCGGCGCGAGGAGCATCGCCCCGGGCGGGCGCGCAGTGGGGCCAACTCTCCAAACGCAGGCGAAAACACAAAAAATTAAGTTATTGTTTAGGGATTTTTGACCATACCGGTGGTTAGATTAGTTTCCTCCAAGCTGTTAGAAAAGGGCCTTCCCTTCTGCAACAGCTCAAAAGTTGGTCTCTTGTAAATAAGGGTTGGTCACATAAAGGTATGAAACTAATGGTTCCGTAAAATTCGTGGTGTACTCGCCAATTTGATTTGATTTTTCGTAATTGATTCATATCATAAAGGTATGTTGAATATTAAACCCATGTATTAAATTTTTATTTTAAATATAGAAAAGTTATAATTCCGCAATGTTCCGCAACAAAATTTATAGACACTGTAATCTGTAATATTATTTAATGAATTAAAGCAGATGCCAAAAAGTGTGAATCTTCAGTTACTGAAGTATTTTGAACCGGTAAGTAGAAATGTCAATTTTGAGCTATTTTGTCTTGCACAAAATTCACAATTAGTTTCATTCATTTAATGAAATTTTACAGAATATTGCTTAGAATCAGCTCGTAAATTCGTAGAATTGAATTGATTCTAGCATTCGTTTAACGTTTTCCTAAGTTCTTAATCGAATATCTAGCTTTCACATTTCATATATTATTTCAATTTTTTGTTTATTCCTCCATTTTGAATCCGCCAATTTTTTTTAAATATCAGCATTGAATTCGTAATGGTATCTCAAAAATCCTCTGTATACAAAATTTCACACAAATTCAATTTGGTTTTCATGCTGCCAGGTTTTCGGGTTTTGGTCCCAGCGTGCGCCGGCGCCGCTCGGCGGCGAAGGCCCTAAATCGCGCGGAGAGCGCCGAGGCGCGGCGCGGCGCGGCGCAGAGGGACGTCCGTAAGGAGGAAATGAACACTAAAGTGCGCTTAGGGCAGGCGAGTGCGGTTCGCGTTCCTCGCACCGCAAGTAAAGCGATGCAGAAATACGGCGCTCCCCGGCTGCGGAAGAAACCCGCGTCCACGCCCCGCCCCCGCCCCCGCCC
>BOPP01000209.1:2047104-2061516 GCA_017312745.1 Gryllus bimaculatus
GGTATGGAATCTGGATTGAGAGCGGTCATTCTTTCACCAGATACGCATTACTAAAAAGTAGGGCTTAATTGTTTGGTCAGCAATTTATTATCAGGTTTATCTGGATCATAAATTTTGACTGTCGTTTCAATAAAGATTTGCGCCAGAGGGAAGCTTTATTGACAATGTCGGAAAATATGAGGGCTAGATTCAATCGATAGTGCCCAGGTCGTTATTCTGAGTTGCATAGTTGTAGTCGCATCACACAATTCCGTGGGGATCTAGTACCATTTACGAGAAACTTGTAAATCAGTCCGATGTTAGCAATCCAATGACTGGCGCGTGTTGGCTTCAGCTTCATTTCACTGCACAAATAGAATCCAATAATTTCCTCCTCGTTTATGTGCGATCAAATGCGGCCTGTGATGAGAGGTGAACAGCTCATCGGAATTCAAATAAAGTGCACGGGGTGTAATGCCACCACGGTTTTTCAACTACTATAATGACCGCTGGAAGTACGCCCAGAGGAAATATAGGAAAATATGAAAACGACCTTGCACTCCCTAAGATTTCGTATTGAACTTGGAATATTTAATAGTATGATTTTGGCAGAAAAAATTTCAAATAAGCTTCTTTAATCACTTTCGTCGTTGCATGACATGAACGACAACATTGCCAGGTTAAGATTACCAGCAGCAACGTGTGTTATGCTTAGCCCACTTTCAATGATATTTTATAATTATAGCCTACAATTAATAACTGACGGGAGCAACATCACGGGTCAAATGCAACAAGTCAAAGAAATCAATTTACAAGTCTCACCTCACCAATACATAACCGCAAACACGCCGGCCCCGGCCGCCCTCACCCCCGCCGCCCATCGCCGCCCTCCGCCGCCCTCCCGGCCCTCGCCGCCTCGCGCCCTCTGCCGCCCCCGCCGCTCCCGCCCCTCGCGCCCCTCGCCGCCCCTTTGCCGTCCTCGCCGCCTCGCCGCCCTCCGCCGCCTGCCCCCTCGCCGCCCCGCGCCCTCAGCCCGCCCTCGCCGCCCACGCACCCTCGGCGCCCTCGCCGCCCCCGCACCCTCCCGCCCTTGCCGTCCTCGCCGCCTCGCCGCCCTCGCCGCCTCGCCCCCTCGCCCCTCGCGCCCCCGCCGCCCTCGCCGCCTCCGCCGCCACCCTCGCCGCGCCTCGCCGCCCCCGCCACCCTCGAGCCGCCGCTACCCGGCCCCCCAGCCTCGCCGCTGCCCCCCCTCGCCGCCCTCGCCGCCCTCGCCGCCTCGCGCCCGCCCCCGCCGCCCTCGCCGCCCCCGGCCGCCTCGCCGCCCTCGCCCGCCCTCCCGCCGCCCTCGCCGCCCCGTCCCCCGCCGCCCTCGCCGCACCCCCGCCGCCTCGCCGCCCTCCCCTCGCCGCCCTCGCCGCCCTCGCCGCCCTCGCCGCCCTCGCCGCCCTCGCTGCCTTGACGCCTGCCTGGCAAGGGCTCTGTAGAGAGGCTGAAGAGCCATCATCTCCGGCGCACTGCGTCCGCCACTTGTCCCGCACAGCCACTGCACAAACAGAATGCCGCCAAGCGACTGCTGAATTTCGCTTGTAGGTTTCAATTACGCGACCTCCTCGGCAAAACCCACCCGTCAGATGGGCTCCTTAATTACAGAGGTGCTGTTGCTGCTGCTGTTGGTGCTGCTGAGTTTTCCATTTTAGAGGCGGTTATTTTTTATGCTAGAGAGAAGCTTTAGTGGCCTGTAAGTAATCATTGAGAACTTCCTAAGAACAAGATGACCACGATCTCCTAGTAAAGTGGTTCTCTAAATTAAATTGAGTGTTATGTAAATTACTGTATAATAACTAACACATACGATAGTGCTCAAAGTAAATGATGAGGACCTAAATATGAATATTGTAAGTAAGTCGTCTTTCTTTCATATTATCACCAGTTCAATATATACGGACCGATTTATAAAATTTTTTTATTTATTTATTTATTTATTTTTTTGATAAGCGGGAGGTTCTTTTTCTGCCAAAAATCCTGTACAATGTCATCAGTGGGTGGCTTAAGTCCGGGTCTGAGTTTGTGTGGTAATCGAAATAATAAATTAGTTTTGGGAGTCTCTTCATATTCGCATATTCACATCTCAAGTTATTCGCTTGCCATTTCTCCAAAGGCGCTGCCTGCCCAGTGCTCACTCTACCCCTCCCTTTCCCACCACAAGTGAAACTCTTCTCGCGAAAACTCCCGTCACAGCTTAGAGCGCAGATCCGAGCGATCCGGGCACTCGCGCTTTTCTGAAGCCAGTTGGGCTGACGTTTATTATTTCAGAGAGAGTCGCAGTTAAACGCATTGACCAATAAGATGGAGCAATGAACAGTGACATTTTTACGAAGAAATAAATATAATATATAATTATTGAACAACGTGTTTGTTTTTAATATTTTGTGGCCCCTTCAGAGGCAGAGGCCCGGCGGCCGCAGGGTTCGCCCATGCGTTAAAGCGGCACCGAGTATTTACGTAATAACCAACAAAAATCTCTTTAAAGTCGTACGTTTATGTTTTCCACACATATACTAAAGAATGTGGCAGAAATAAATTACACTTTTGAAATTAAAGGAAAATGTCATCGGCATAAAGAAATGAAATTATTGTTAAGATGAAGGAGAAGAATCATCAAACTGCAAATATATAAAATCATTCAGAAATAAAATCTTATATCATTCCTCTGTGTTGATCAAATATTTACTAATTAGCTTTGATTTTTTCGAATCAAAATGACAACATAATTTTACAAATCTGATTACCTACACATATAACAAATTCCCAAACATCGAAAAGTTACCGCCACGTCCCGTTATTGTAAGAACAATGGACATTCCGAAGAGATTTAGGAAACATTTCCTGGTCTAAAACCATTGAAAATTCTTCAGAATGCTCTGTGGATGAATGACACAGATGTAACATCTCATTTCCGTATTACAAGAAATGGTGGTGGCGTCATGGAGCTAGCCCAGAGTGAAGGAATTCCAAACTCGCAGAATTTCCTAAAAGGAGTACAAAAAAAGTTTACATAAAAGTATTCCATGAAATGGAACGGTCTCAGCAGCTGCAAGTTAAGAACAATACGATGATTAGTTGATCTGAAGCCAATCATCACTTTTCATAGGACAGATTATGTTCTCGTGAAGTGCTGGGAAGTGACTCATGCGCATCTTATTTCCAGGGAATACCCCAGCCTTTTTTCAATGTGGGTCGATGTATACCGTTCAACATATCTTTAGAATACATACATACAAACGAGAAGATAATTACAAGTACAGATATACCAGCAGAAATATGAAGATACTGAGCATTACGTGCCAGATGAATTATGTAATTTTAAAGTATATATGTATTTAACGCCACATCAAAATCGTACGTAACATGAAACTTAAGGGTCACGGTGTCCCTTAACAATCCACTGTTTTCTGAAACTTTTATCGCCATACATTCATTTGAAACACTTATGGCAATACATTCTAACACTATCGCGTAACACTATCGCGAACTTCGTAACACTATAACGATTGAAGCCTCTTTGTATATATTTACAAGTAAATGTGTATTGAGTCAAATCATTGTAATTGGAGAACAACGTGAATGTGTTTAGTGTCTGTAAATTGCAATGGAGTCCTTAATAAATAAGAGAAACAGATGCGAGGCTATTATTTTGAAATAAATAAAAATACGAATCCGATCGTGAGTTCTCACAGCGCGCATAATCTGTTACGCGCTTGAGCAGCAGGGTGTGGCGAACGGAAGACCAACGCCAGCAGTCAGGGGGCCGTGGACAAGGCCAACCCTGCCGCGGGGGCGCCATTGCCATCGGCTCGCGTTTCATTTTTCATCCCATTCGCGCCACGCGCCACGGCGCGCACGCAGCAGCACCGCGCCCTCTATCGGAAATTCATAAATAAAACTCGGCTCGCAACCCGCTCCGCCTCCCGGCCACCACCCACCGCCCACCCGGACCCGCCCACACCTCGCCGCACCTCACCTCTCCGTTATCCTCTACATCCCCCACCGCGTTGAATCATCGGTAACCTCCTCCCCTCAATTCCCCTCCTCCTGACTTTCCTCCGCTGCTTGCGCGAGCCCTATGTCATCCGTTCCATTTCTACAATCCATTTCCTCAACCTCTACCGCTCCTACCAACCCAATCTGACTCCGGCTCTGGCCCATTCTGCCTTGTCGCTTAATCCGATTCACAATGCCTCAACTTCGAAAAAAAAATTAACGCAATTTCGCAGATCTATCGAAAAGTAACCAGGAGAAAATTGACGCGCCGAGCGCATCCGCATTAGCCTTAATTTTCCGCGGGACAATTTTATGACGGCGACGTGTTAAAAACCGCGGTGTCCCGCGCTTATTCGATTTGTCCCTGTCGACTGCGCGAAACTCGGTTAGGCCGCGACGCGACTGGATGGCAGAGCTACAGACGGGAATGGGGAGGGAGGGGGGCGAGTGCGGCGCTGAAAGCCGGTGCGCATGGAACAACGTTGCGCAATTTTTGCTGCGGAACACTGCACGGCAAAATCTACTCTCACGAAAAAGCCGCCTGTTTTATTACAATGTTCTGGAAAGTAACGTACTTGCTTTTAATTGATTTATAATATTTAATATTATTTTTTAGTTTCCAAGTTTTCCCGGGTTTGCATTTCTAAAGGTGCAAAAATCGTTCGAACTCTTCATTTGGAAAGGGAAATAAAAATTGGTAGTTCCATGTTCTAGAATGTGGCAGGTTAAAGTACATTAATTTTAAACGACTAGAGCTTTATTATAGAAAGATTAATACTTCAAATAACATCCGTTCGCTACCAGAAAGCTATTCTCAGGAATTCAAAGATTTATCTCCTATCACTTTGTCACTGGCAGTCCATAAGGAGGCCAATCGACTGAAATTGACAACGGTGTATTTCCAGAGGTAAAAGGACAATACTTCACCAATGAGTATTTTGTAATAATTCGTCGAATTTTTATGACGTGAACAATTTGTCAATGAACAGTTCATTCCAAACACTATAAAACATCGGATAAAATAACAATTTAATAGTGTTTACTTCAAATATTTACTTTCTCATACACGTGTACGTAGTATGGAGAATTATGTAATGCTGACCAAAACATTTGTGACTATCATTTCATAACCGAAAAAGAAATTATTTGACTTGTCTGCGTGCAAACATCACCTGCACCTAAACCATACACAGGACTGTAACCACAACCGATTTCGATGTATCTAAAGGAATTCGAATTTACAAATTTGAAACAGATCGTTTCATCATCTTGAGGGGTTCTTCACATTAGACGCAGAGGAAAGTTTGGAACAAAACTGTCTGGCCCTATATTTTTCTTGAAATTATTTGCAATAGTTCCAAATGCTCTTTACATATACCTGATTTTCAATAAAATCTCTGAAATTACGAAAATTTTCGACGTTAATACTTAATATTATATGTATATTGTGATTTATTGTCCTTAAAGATACAAATGTTTGAAATTATTTCTTTTAATTTTTCTCGAAATCCCAAAAATTACCCATATACATGAGCTAAAAATGTCACATTCCCGGAGACTGAAAAATTTTCTCAAAAAATGCTCCTAATTTTCTAATGAAATTTCCACTTTAAAATAGATTTTGCCAATCTCTGATGTTCTAAAAGTAGTTTTCTAATTAAAGTATCAGGAGAGCAAAAATTAAGAAAATGTGAAATGGTAGTATCTGTTTTTATGAAATACAATATATACAATATAAATATTACAGGAAAGCAAAGTAAACCATTGCGTTGGTTGAGAAAAGCTCCAAGATTTGTAACCTAGAATATTTTACGCAGGGATAGTTAATTCTTAGGTATGTGTTGATTAATGATAGACGAGAATGACAGCTTTCAACGCTAAATTAACTGTCGTGAAATGTTGCTGTGGAAAGCAATGCTGTTGAAAGTCATTCCGATAAATATATTCAACGTTTACATACAAAAATATATTTATTGTTTTCTCGTAAGTTGATAGAGTACGGAATTCTATGGCAATAAATGAGCATTTGCTCACGACCCAAAGTTGTGGATATTTTTATATAATAGTAGTGCTATAAAACTATCATTTGATAAATTTCGTAATTTTATATTAAATATAATAACTAATGTAAATATCACATGTTCCTGGTAGTAGATATGAATAGGTCGATGTAGACAGTGAAGCTGTTAATGAGAGTTATCGATAATGTCGAAAGTGTCGTAGGAAGAAAACGTAATTTAGTAAATCAGAGGAGGTCTTGACAGCGAGAACGGTCGTAATAATGACGATGACTGGTAGTGATGCAGTTGAATGCTGTTGTTGACAATGAATAAAATGTAATTGATATGTGTGTTGTAAATTAGACTACAATGGCCGATAATAATAACATTTCAATAATGACATTATCTACTTCATTCCTCCTCGTTTCTTTTATTTATCATCGTTCAGTCCACTAATTTTGATAGTCCTTAGACGTTCAGTATCAATGTAATTCTGATGTAGTAATATTATTACTGACCACGCTGTGGCAATTGAAAGTGAAGAGAGGGTAGTGTCATCGAAGATGACGCTGGCGAAAACTACAAATCTAATGAGGGTGGAGTCGCCATCATGAACGAAGACGAAGAGTTGAGCGAGGGGGGGGGAGTGGAGGGGTGCTGGCCGAGGCACTGGCAGGGAAGCGGGTCTGAGCCCCGGCCAGCGTGCGGGCGCCCTCCATAAATCTTGCATTAACACAGGACGTAAAACGCATCTGGCTGGAAGGAATCGCTGGCGCCCCTGCAGCGCATCGCTCCACCCCAAACCCGCCCCTGCCCGCCTCACTCGGCCTCCCACCCCACCCCACCCTGCCCACTCAGTCTCATACAGCCTGCCCAAACCCTCCCCGCCTCACCTGCCTCCACCCCACCCCATCCCCTGCCCCACCCATCTCATTCAGCCTCCCAACCCTCCCTGCATTCACTCTGCCTTCCCTCCCCCGCCTTCGCTCCCTTGAGCGCCCGCGCCCGATCCCTACCACCCCTCTCACCCACTTCACCCCAGACATTGGTCCACGGCTCTCCCTCCCACCTAGCCCCCCACCTCGCACGCAGCGCCTCAGTCCCGCACTAAAACCCGCTCCCCAGCTCGTCCCACCCGTCCTACACACTCCGTCACGCTCCGTCCTCTCTCCTCCTCTCCACTCACCCCGAACCCAACCCTCATGATCCTCCCCCACCCCGCCCCGCCCGCTTGGTTCTGCCTTTTCCGCCCCGTTCCTTCTTGCCCGCCTCAACGCCTCGCCTCGCCTTTCTGGCCTCGAGTCCAGATCCCCAGTCTCTGCCGCTTCTCTGGTCGCAGTGCCCTGGCACGGCGGACGTTAACTTGGGATTCTTTTAAACGCCATAAAACACACAACGAATACATTTCTTTTACAACATAAAACTTCCCGCGAGTTCCAAAATATTCAGTGTGTTTTCTTGAAATTTCAGTAGTTGATATCCTTCGCCATGACACTCAATTTTGATATCCTGTGTGGCACCAGTTCCTTGAGAGGGACAACTCTTTGCAAACTACAATTTGTTTCTATTCTATTTACAAGACATACATCATCAAGATGCATGATCTGCATCCTAAAATATTACTATTAATCCGTAGCCAGTGGCGGATTTTTAGAGGAGGCAATGGAGGACAAGTTTCTCTACAAAATTTAACAATTTAAATTTTAACTTAAAATTTGTTAGAAATGACTTTGTCTAAAATTTACATAAATGTGCACGCCTGGTGAGTAAACATTTAAAAGAATTTTCTCTTGCTGTAAACATAACGTTACAATTCAAGATGGAGCCAAGCAGTTCTACGCGATACACATATGTAACACCACCAAGTACTAGAATTGCTTGTGCTTGCAGGCGGCCGGCGGCCCAAGCTGACGCCATGACAACGTCCATCAACGCATAATATTTTGGAACACGGAATTGGGATGTGAGAGCCGAAAAAAATACAAATAATATATCACAAAATATTGACAAACAGGATGCTCAACCACACTGCCTTTCCTGAACTGCCTTTCTAGATTTACGAAAACCCTGCCCTATAATCTGTCAGTAGGAAGTCACAAATCAGTGTGACAGTAGGGAGTCGATTGTTTTGATCTCAGGTCGTGCTTCATTTAGGAACTATGGCATAATCGTAGCAATTAAGTATTATTGTTTTGGCCGCCCCAACAGTCGGAGAATACACTAATTGAGTATTTTTTATTTCTTGTAGATTTGTCTCCTGTGGATTGAGATTCACTTCAGGAGCAATCTGATTTGATATATTTTTTTTAAATAATTGGTTTATTTACAGGATTGTATTAACAAAGAGATCATGAGCGACCACTTGATTAGTACAGATAATTGACGATATTTGAAGTACTCAAATAATACAAAAAGGCATTAGGAAGGAAACAAAGGCATTAGGAAGATAACAATATAAGTATTATATAGTGGTCCATAATAGTCAATTTGTCTAAAGCACATCTACTTCCAACTATCTGTTGGGTCAGATGATTTGATATCTTACTATACTCAAATTCAAGATATACGCACGTGATAGATTATTTTGAGAAACATGAGACGACAAATGGTGAAACTGTACAAATGTATTTGCAGCACATAATAAGCTACTTAGCCTGCATATCCGCAAGAATTAGTAGATATAACTGGCATTCGAACTTTACAGTCAATTTTTTTCTTCATTATCCTCTATTTTTCTATAAAATACATCTGCTCAGTTTTTGTGTGCACGAAGCTCATTTTCTGGGGGGAAATTAACCGGTTTTGTGTCTGTATCCTAAAGAGTGGTCATGTTTCCATCTAGCATATTTTACAAGTGCATATTTTCAGCAGGTATTACATCTGCATCTACGTCAATTTTAGCTAGTTTTGCAAGTTGCCAGAACTTTTTCTTCATGTCCAGGCATTTACTGACAGAATTTCACAGCCGTATAGAAAGCGTTTACTACTTTCCATTGGTAACAAAACTACGCAATTTTCTTGTCTTTGAAGAATGTCGTTTAGATTGAATTGCAAGTGAACATATGAATATGTGAACAAGTGAATATGTGGCACAAGTAACGCAAAAGCCTTCACGAACGTCTAAGCCCCCTGCTATTCATAGACGATCTGTACTAGCGCTTCCTTGCTAGATTTTAAAATATTACGTAGTCGTGTGTTGTTTAGTGTGTTGTTAGATACAAATAGGCAAAATCAGTGCGATGATATTGAATTTATCAATATATTTTATATCAGCTATTTGCGTGTTGAATGAGATAATAAGCGGTGCGAGACAGCATGAGAGAGTTGTGTTATTTGTGTTTATGTTACAGTCAGCTGAGAATTTATGTTGTACAGAGGTGTATATGTTATGTTTTCTCGTGGAAGAATCAAGAATATGGATGAAAGCAGTTGTTGAACAAATTTAGTTAGTTAACATTTCCGCGTGAATCGTTTCCTTCAATACTTATGTCTACTTTACTTCTAGTCATTAAGCTACATTCACCATCAACATAGGTAAGACTTAAATTAATTGAAGAGTTTTGTGCGGATATATTTTTCAAAATATTAACATGCAACCTCCTACATCCATTTTGCTGCATCACACTTCACCATACCGGCTGAGGTGTCTCAATGTCACTGCAGTGCCTCTGACTGGGAGGTCCAAGGGTTCAAGGCTCGACGGTGACCGTATTTCCGAAACTACTTAAGATAGATGAAATTCAGGCGCTACCTGTAGGACAAATCTAGCTGCCGGCTGTTCTGGTAGGTAGTTTTCCGTAATTTTTCCGATCTACACCAGGCGAATGCTGGGGCAGTACCCTGACTAGTGGGCCACAGTCCTTTCCTTCCTCTTACTTGTCCTATCGTCACCCATTACCCCTTACTTACATTTGTATGCACTACACTACCATACCTCCTCGGGAGGCCAAACGGGAGCTTAGCGATTGTGCCGGCTGGGGCTTTACTCCGTTGGAGGGGGATTAGGGGGAAAACTTTGTAATATGACAAGCAGATCGGCGCTACATCTCGCTAGCCAGTGGGTGAAGAACACTGACACTTCCCGAGATAAACTCATGCTCTACACTTACGGGAATAATGCCCGTAGTAGTTGACGTGCCCGAAAACACGAAATAATCAACACTTTACCATCATCAGTAACGAGGAAACAATACCATAGAAACTGAAAAGATTTACATTTCTTGAAAACAAGTTATATTGTGCCCAGGAAAAAATTCAAACGGTTTATTACCTTTTTTAAAGGTTCTCCCACACTACAGCACGGATTGCCAGAAACGCTGGTTGTTGGAATACAGTGTGAAGCTATTCTCGCCTCTAAAACAATGATTTATAGAGTGTGTAATGTTTGCACGGGTCCAACTGGTTTTAAGATTGAAATAAAGAACAGTGTGGTTCCAAGAGTAGTTGATGGTGCAATGCAACCTTCCCACACAATGATGAGAAATTATATTAACAGTGTAAAAAACAAAATATAATACTTCAAAACGAAAATTTCAATATTTTAAATTCTAAGAAAAATTGTAGTTAAACATTTGTCTACACTGCTCTCAAATTAACAGTTTTCATCTTTGGAGTGTAATTGAATGTTAACATTGTAGTATTTAATATTAATTTTAATTTGTCTCCTAGATACCCAGAGAAAAATGCAAAGATAAATATATTTTACTAGTGAACTCGGTAATGCATCGATATTGTAATGTACAAGTATTACACCTCACAAGCTACTGGTCACGTTTTACGCTACGCTCTGCTAAACGTTTAATAGATGAAAGACTTTCTCACGAGTTGAGGTTTGCCCTTAATACTTGACGGTGCCGCGGGTTGCGTAGAGCTTCTGCTCAGGGGCGCTTGAGTCAGCATAAACGCATAAAATCATCATCAATGAATCGACTACACATTCCCATGGTACAAGACCTATATTCTTCGCCCAAGTGCAAGTAATAAATTGACAGATTTTTTCGTAATCGCAAGAACGATATGGCAGCGCATTAAGTACGAACAAGCAGACAAACAAACATTGATTTTTATATTATTAGATTTGTATTTATGACACGTTATCTCGAAAATGATTTAACTCGTGCATTAAGACTGATTTAATGCTGACAGTTGTGTAACATAACTATGTAAGTAATGTGAGCACGCTACAAATTGCCCGCAGGTGATCGGCCCGTGATGCCATGCTGCCCCGGATATCGCTTCGACGCAGCTTCCTGTACCTGCTGGTGCTCACGTGCTTCCTGTTCGTGGTGCTGAACGTGCACCAGCCCGAGCTGTGGGCGCGCACCATGGCCGTGGTGGAGCTGTCTCCCGCGGCGGGACCCACCGGCTCCCCCGGCCCGGGCTCCGCCGCCGCCGCCCCCGGACCCGGGCCCGGCCCCGGCCCCGGGCCCGAGCCGCCGGCGCCACCCGGGCCCGACAGCCCGCCCCTGCCCCGCTGGCCGCACACGGACGTCGACCCGGAGAAGATACTCGTGAGTACCAATGCGGCCGACAGATACAGCCTACTCCACTTCTCTTCGTCTTTCAACGACACTTTTCCTTTCTTTTTCCCCCTCAGACACGCATTACTGCTTGGCAGAGATTGTTGTAGTGTAAGTAAGAACTGAACTCACAAAGACGCAAAATTAAATAACAGAAATAATACGAGGTGTGTTCGAAAAGAAACGGGAATTTTCACTTTTATGAATCAATGTTATTTATTCGTCAACATTCATGTTATCGCCTTCAAAGTAGTCACCATTAGATATGATACACCTATGCCAGCGCTTCGTCCATTCCCCGAAACACGTCTAGGATTCCATCTTTGGGATAGCATGTAGCTCTTTCAGCGACGCGCTTTTAATATCATCTGTGCTTGAAAACCGACGACCCTGTAAAGTTCTTTTTAATTTGTGGAAAAGAAAATAGTCGCACGGGGCCATATCTGGCGAATACGGAGGCTGTGGTATCATTACAGTGTTGTTTCTTGCCAAAAATTCACGTACAAACAATGACGTGCAATGACAGGTGCATTATCGTGATGCAGAAGCCATGAAAGGTTTGGCCATAAATCCGGGCGTTTTTTTCGGATTGCTTCCTGCAAACAGCGTTGAACTTGTAGATAGTACTCTTTATTAATTGTTTGATCTTTTCTCAAGAACTTATAATGCCGTTAAAGTCTAAGAAAAATGTGAGCATAACCTTCACATACGACCGCACCTGCCAAGCTCTTTTCGGTCTTGGCGATCCAGGATGCCTCCACTGGGACGACTAAACTTTAGTTTCGACGTAGTACCCGTACACCCATGATTCGTCACCTGTTATGACACGTTTTAGTATTTCTGCATCGTTGTTGACTTCTTTTAGCGACTTCTGAGCAACTTAAATTCGCTGCCGTTTTTGTTCGAAATTCAACACCTTTGGCACAAATTTTGCTGTCACACGTTTTAAACCCAAAACATTCGAAAATATTTCATGACATAAGCCAATTGATGAGCCAACATCTTCAGCAACTATCCTGACTGTAATTCGGCGATCTTTTATAATTATTTCTTGCATCTTTTCCACAATTTCAGCTCTTGTTGATGTGCTGGTGCGTCCAGAACGCTCGTCGTCTTCCACGTTTGCACGGCTATCTTGGAACCGCTTGTACCTCTCATAAGCCCTTGTTTTGCTCATAGCAGACTCACCAAAAGCAATTTTCAACATTTCTAGAACTTTGTTACATTTATTCCGTCTTTAAATCAAAAATTTAATGCAAATTCTCTTATCCATTTTTTCAACTAGCCAAAAATCGCCACTCATAAGCAAACACATAATTTTCTTCGCAACTAACAACAGACTAACCATCCAACAATAGAATCATTGAGCAGATGCATTTGAGACATACTTACCAACACAATAAAAAACAATTTCGCAAACCAGACTAATACCAACCGTGCAATAACGAAATTCCCGTTTCTTTTCGAACACTTTCGTACATTTCAAACATTGCACTCATTCTTTACATAAATAGAAATACGGGAAGACTAACAGGTTCCTCATTATTGTTAGCTTTTTTTAAGTAAGTTTGTTGTTTATTCCTTGAATTGATGATTCCTTCTTTTTTAGGGGGCAGCAAATTGAATTAAATATTTGTAATACGAAAATCTGTCTTTATTCGGGATGCTGTTGCTGATGAACCAAGGTTGAAATGATCAGTTGCTAGTATATTATATAAATATGTGAAAAAGGAATAGGTACGTTTCAGCATTATTTGACGGATAGTTTCTGTTCTTAATTCTGATTATAATTGAATGTTTCTAATGAATCAAGGTAATCTGAAACCAGTGGATAAGATATCTATCAGAATTTGAATCAGCCAGATACTGTGTTAAACGAAACAAATAAATTCACAAATCTTCAAAGTGGAAATCATATCAATCAATATAAAATAATAAACTTAATTATATATTATAGAATTATTTGGGTGGTAGATAAAGGTAATAAGTTATATCTCTAATGTAAAATAAGTTTACTTTAAAAAGTCGTTTGAGAAGGAAGTACTCGTATATTCATTAGAAAATACTCATACCCCAAATTTGTATTCCCTCAGTACCGTATATTACATCTTATGATACTCATTAATATAAATATTTAAAACAAAGTTGCCTTTTCAATTGTGCCAAATGAAATTTGCCACAGTTGTCACTATTCAAGAGTCATTTACAATATTAAAAAGGGGTCAGTAATATAAAAAACGACGAATTCCCAGCACGAAACTTCTTTTTCAGTCCTAACCTTTTTGCATTAAATAGGCAAGGCGAGAAATATAATTCATTTCAGAGAAAAAGTATTGAAGAGAATGTTCGGTTGCAAATCTTACAAAAAATCCCCATTTTTCTATCTAAATCAGAAAATAAAACAAAAAAGTATGTACCGATACATTGAACTCTTTTTAAATCCGTCAAATTAATTTAGCCTTGAATTTCAGAGCAAGTACACAGATATGTTATCCAAGAGTACTTGTGCAAGGGGTGCAATGCTTTATACTTTTTGACATTCGCAGCCCGACTGAAATGAAGTCAGCGGATGTATAACCCAGCCGTTTTATCGCCGGGCGAATCCAGCTTTATATGCTTCATGAGCTTGGAAAGCCCTCACCTCCGCGATTGTCCTCTGGGGCGGGGCGGGACGGCCGAAAAGAGAGATAGGGCAAAAAGGAGCCTTGGAGGCGGCGAGGGACAATACGTGCGGTGGCCGAGGCGGGACTGGCCCGCTCTGGGGCGGGACCGTACGGGGCGGGGCCGTGCGGGGCGGGGCCTTGCGGGTCGGGGGCTCGGCGAGGCGAGGGCGGGCAGGAGCCTTGGCGGTGACGGGAGCCTTGTCGGTGAGG
>BOPP01000209.1:2070285-2136303 GCA_017312745.1 Gryllus bimaculatus
AGACGGGCCGGCGGCTGGCGCGCGTGTGGCCGCAGGAGGCTCCCGACTCGGACCGCATCACCAACCAGCTCATGTTCGTGCCGCCCGAGCCCGCACCGCCGGGCGACGCCCCCGCCCCGCAGGCCGCGCAGCGCCTCAAGAAGATCCTCATCTACAACGGCCTCAGCTCGTGGGCCTCCATCAAGCCCGGCCGCGACGCCTTCCTGCGCCAGAAGTGCCCCGTCGACACCTGCACCATCACCGCCAACAAGGCCGAGGCCGCCGACGCCGACCTCATCCTCTACAAGGACCACTTCGTCAACCCGGGCGTGCCCCGCCCGCCCAGACAGGTGCGTCTCCCTCCCAACCTCCGTTCTCTTTCAATTGCCCCTCCTCACAATTAGGTAGCACATTTAGGCAAAGCCCTATTGCTTCGAATAAATACCAATATCTTATAATTATTCTCTAAAGTTCTCGTATTTATCGTCTTCTTTTCTGTACATCATTTTTTACGTGCTTTTTGATGCACTATTAAATTTGCTGCCAAATTAGTTAATATATTGTAATTTATCCATCTTAAATTTATTATTTCCACATTAATAACAATGATATCTGAGAGACACGTTGATGCACAAATATGCTCGTAAGTCATTGGTATATCATTCTCCAAGTCCAACATCATTAAAGCAAAATTATCATCTGCAAAATAAATATAATAATGTAAACTATGATCCTGAAGGAATTGAGTAACTTTGTATTACTTTTCGTTAGTTTTAATCGAAAGCAAGATTTTATCTCTCTTTGTCAAAACGCTGTGCTAGGACCCCTCGACGAAAGTAATAACGGAAAAGGCAGATTATACTGTCTTCATGAGCAACCCGAAATCTACTTCTTCCCGAGGGCCGAGAACCAATTCGCGGAGTCGTGCGATGCCTCAGTCAATCGTTTGCTCTGCAATCTCCACTCGCCGTTCGCGTCGGCTCTAGAAAAAGAAATACGAGAACCGAAGGAAGAGACTCGCAATGCCATTCGGCTGAGAGTATCGGCAAAGCCCCTCCCCCGCGCCACCCCCCCTAACCCTGTTTCCACCCCTCGCTCGCCCACACCCACGCCTTGCGAGATCAAATACAGCTCGTAGGTTTGTGATTGTGCGAACGCCCCGTCCCCAATCCCTTTCTTGGGGGGACACACTCCGCCCACTCGCGCGTCGCTTCCCTGCGGAATCTCCCTCTCCGCCTCCCTGCGGGGCGACCGCGCGACATTTGCGTACAGTCACGGCCGCCACACTGAGAAAAATGCTTGTTTGTTGCCAACAGATGGATGTATGCGGCATGTAGGGCAGTCATCATTGTCGTTTATTACCCAACCTCATGCACAATTCACTTAATGAGGAAACAGTTCAATAAAATATTTCCCTTTTTCCTCAGACACGTTCATTCCAACTTTGATAATGTTTTTGGGAGTTTTAGATACTTTTATCCCAGTGCGCCATTCCACCAGAGCCACTGCCGTTCTGCACCTTGCTAGCTTAAGTTCCATAGTTTCGAGCGCCTTCAGTGGCCTGGTCCAAACTTGTTCACGAGAGGGCATAAACAAATGAGCAAGAGTTTCTTTTTCATTATTATACTCTGATTTAAACATAGCATCACTTGTAAGTCACGAGCTGGACGGACAAGGGGCACTATCGTCGGATGGGAAGCTTCGTTATGACTTAAATTTTTGGTATTGGAGCTTCCGATTGGAAGACAATGTCTCCAATTCCGTCCAGCTTTAAAGTGCCACAATGTTTACATCGGAGTATAACACATCTATCCCAAAACGCCGAACTCACTACAATCACCATGAGGATGTCACCGTATCGCGTTCCACGAGTCCCTTCCTCCAGCTGCCTCGCTGCTGCTTAGCAATCCCCTAGCGCATGCGTCGCCGCCGGCAAAGCTTTCGTCCTTTGTCACCGCCTGCACCCGCCCTCGAAAACCGCGCCCTCCCCGCCTCCGCAATCCCCTCTCTCGCCTGACCCGCCTCGCTTTGTCCCGCGGCACTCCTACCCGCACCGTGCCATCCGCTTCTCCTACTTTTTGCTCTGTCGTACAAGGCCAACCCTCCTCAGCACTCGCATCCGCGACCTGCACCGCCTTGCCTCGCCTCTCCTACCTCACCTTCCGGCCTGCGTCCCGCTCCGCCTCTCCCTGCCACGCCCTGCCCGCCCCGCCCCGCCCCGCCCCGCCCCGCCCGCCCCGCTCCGCCTAACCCTAACCAAAAAAAAAAAAAAAAACCCGCGCCCTGCCTTGCAGTCCTCGAGCCCCGCGGCGCACCTTAGCTGGAATCTGTTTGCGAGAAGCGTTCGCAAGTCTCCGCCCCAGGGTTTGGAAACGAGCGGCGTTTCAGTCCTGGCAGGACGTCGTGCAAAATGGAAGCGCTTTCTCCGCTGTCCTCTGGGGTAGAAACGGCGCGAATCGTCACGTAATCGCGGAGCTGTGTATTACGTCTACATCATATGATGTCATAATAAAAACTGCAAGGAAATAATAGCCGTTATCTTCATTGTCAGTTGCTTTGATCGAATAATTGGTTGGCACTTATGTGTTGCCTATTTTTTATCCATAATTTTATCTGTCTACCTTGCCTCCCAGAGTAGATAATACACCAAAAATAAATACTGGAAACAACTGTGCTGCATAACAATTTTTTTAGTGCACAACTACGACGCAATTAGACGTTTTTAATCGTACTTTTGCATTGTAGGTACCACCTTCTCGTTATTAAATGTTCTCGTTACTAATACTTTCGTGAAATGGACTTTTCCGCACCTTTCTCCCCAACCACAAGGTATTTTCTCACATGTCGTTCTCGTCTTCGTCTCTTTCTCGGCAGCGAAAGTAAAGTGTAAAAAGAACTGAATATTGTTTGATTACCTGACATTTTATGTATTGATTAATAATAATATTCCGCGACTGCTGTGATTATATATTCGATTCAATACAAGAATGCTTAACGTTATGCTTAATGCTTAATGGACTTCAATTTTCCGCACCTTTCCACCTTTCTCCCCGACCACCAGGTATTTTCTCAAATGTCGTTCTCGTTTTCGTCTCTTTCTCGGCAGCGAAAGTAAAGTGTAAAAAGAACTGAATATTGTTTAATTACCTGACATTTTATGTATTGATTAATACTAATATTCCGTGACTGCTGTGATTATATATTCGAGTCAATACAAGAATGCTTAACGTTACAAATTATATAATGTCTACACAAAACAATCAACACACGAATACGAATCATCAGCATACGAACTTTTTTAATTCATATATTTTTTATCTTCTGCATGTCTTTTTAAAATATTATCTTTATAACACGTGTATGTATATCTCTCGTATTTATTGGTCTGATGTGTTCATGTACTCACATATTCTCCACAAAGGAGAATCTTCTCTTATGGTTTTGGGTGCTGCCGCAGGTATGGGTGTTGTACTTCTTGGAGTGCCCATACCACACGCAACACGTGAAGTTCAACGACGTGTTCAACTGGACGGCCACCTACCGACGAGACAGCGATATAGTGGCACCGTACGAGCGATGGGCTTATTACGACGAGCATATCAAGCAAAACCCGCACATGGACCGGAACTACGCAGCAAACAAAACAAAGAAGGTGAGTGACGAATGCTGGTGCAGACCCAACGCTCAAATCGTATGTAATCCATTTTATATGTTTTAAATCTTCGCGAAAATAAGTACGCTTTGTGAGACGACGATTATTTAGTGTTCTCCCCTTGGAAATGTAGCACACAACGTAATAACCAAAAATTAATACACTTCAGAACAACTTGGAATTTTGAAATCATAAAGGCACAAATTATTTCGATACAATATAGTATTATGTTTTATTAAATGTTATCCCTCAAGAAAATAATATAATACAGATTTGTAAAAGTTCTTAAATCTCTCATATTAATAACTTAGCTAATAAGCGGTAGCCAAAATATTCTATATGATTTTGGTGGCACCATACAGAAAAGCTCACAAAAATTCCCAAGGAAACAGAAAGTTGTTTACCAGATTTTTAAAATTATTTATTTTATTCAAATGAAACTCGTGGGAAATTAAAAAAATAGTTAGCAGTCAAAGTAAGCAAGTAGTGTGTCAAGTTACGTTTAGAGAAATTAAATATTGATTTAGATGGTAAAATAATACAAATAAAAAATATTCAGTTTTTATTTTTATGTATACCAGATTTTCAGTGAGCGCTGCAAAATGAAAACAGAAACCAAATGAAGAAGCAAAAAGAGTCAGCACTTGATTCTCGCAACAGTCAGACTGTTGATGATGATTTTTCAACGCTAAGTCGTAGTACCACACGGTGACTTATGCTCTTGTTTCGATAATTCTGATCTTAAAGTGACTTGTGATACTCGAAATCAGTGGTCTTCAGAACGGAAAATTAACTCCAACTAAATACAAAATAAGCTCAAAGGGTCACAGTGCTGTAGCAACACGTAATCCAGAATGAATTGCGAGAAGTAGAAAGACCGTTCTAAACACAGATACCATTTTTGTGATAATTATTTATGATTTACTCTCAATGAAGTAAGAAAATATCTATCAGAGTGAACGTAATATATTTTAACGAATCAAACAAATGCAAATACCAGCTTTTAAAATTTACACAATTAGTCACAGTCGGTTTCTAGAATTTTTAGTACCTTGAAGGTCGATAATGTTCGTTTTAGAGTATGTAATCTAAATAATAACAATAAAAATAAAATTAAAACAATAACTTTGCAACGCTGCGTAGTACAATTACTCTTTACAGAATGCGGACTTCCTATAGAGTAGGAACCAGAAAGAACTCTCCACGTTTTGACAGCTGGCAAAGCAAACACCCGCGTGACAAACTGACTAATTTCAAGCGCCGCCGTCGATAATGAACGGCTGTCAGTGGAGCGCATTCGCGATATCGCCGGACGTCTGTGTTCCCAGTGGATGCGCGCGGTGTTATCTCTGACCGCGTTGTCGCTCAGTCCCCGCGCCGAGCCGCCCCCAGCCGGGCAGAGGCGGTCGCCGATTGATCCCCCCGGAGCGGGCCTGGCCGCGAGCCCTCGCGTCCCCCAAAGAGGGCGCTTCACAGAGGCGCGCCTGCAGCCGGCGGGATATGCAACCCGCCCACACGAGCCCCCTCGCCCGCTCTCTAGGCCGCTCTCCACGCACTGGATACGACACTGACAAAATCATTAATCGATGGCGGTATTTCGATTGGCCGGGTTTATTCGCCTCACATTCACACATGCGTTCGTCGTCAACCCGACTGACATCCTGATAATGAAAGTAATTTATTGACATCAATTGTTAAAACGCGTATTTCTGTAATGTATTCCTCTTAAAGGCGCGTTTCCAGCCGGCGAGGCATGTAGCCTGTCCAGATGAGACTCACATTACTGAACGTACTATCTAGGGAGCTATAAATGCATTTCATAGGACACTCACCAAATGATTAAGGTAATCGATTATAGAATGTCGATTGCATTTTTTTTTCTTCGCAAATATACTTGTCATAAATTCGATTGTCATACTGATGAAGAAAGTAATATATTGAGGGGAATTACTTTTATGTTTATTTCTGATATAAATTCAACTAATGTAAGAATACCATTTATAAATCAAATGACGGACGCTTTGACAAAAAGAAAGAAAACTCATTCTCGCTTCAAATGTCTCTCATCCACATAGATTTCCATCTGTAATTTGACGTTTCTGTTCTTCTTTAGGATATCTCCCACTACATTACATACATAGTGTATCTCCAATTTAAAGCTTTTTATTTTATAAACATTTTTTTGAGGTGCATATTAAGAAAATTTACATTTGCAAACATTTTGTATGAGGTTTCTGAGCTTATTTATTGATTACAAATATAACATAGCTGCCAATTATAAAATATTTTACAAAATTATTTGCGCATTCTGACGACCGGCCTTAAGCGATAATCTTTCCGAAATAGTAGATATGCCCTAATTATATATATATATATATATATATATATATATATATATATATATATATTACATTTGTCCAAAATGCCTTCTTGCATTTATGATATAACGATATAAATATTAAGATGTTATTTCAAAATATAATTTTTTTAAATTTAAATATAAATCGATTGGAGAAAACAATTGAATACGTCTCCAATTGTCTCTGAAACATACACATCCGAGCAAAAGTAAAAAATCCTACCTTGCCCTTACCCAGTCTCTCGCCCATCAGTAATACAGTGTGCGTGCGTACGTTCACTTGCACATAACCCATCACTGTTACTTGAGTGTGAATGAAGTGCCTCGTCTTGTTGCAGGTGGCGTGGTTTGTTTCCAACTGCGGCGCGCGAAATCGTCGCCTGCAGTACGCCCATGAGCTCCAGAAGTACATCCAAGTGGACATCTACGGCGCCTGCGGCACCAAGAGGTGTCCGCGCTCCTCCGCCAACAAATGCCTGCAGATGCTCGACCGCGACTACAAGTTCTACCTGGCATTCGAGAACTCCAACTGCAAAGATTATATTACGGAGAAGTTCTACGTCAACGGGTTGGGGTGAGTGGTTGTGACCTTCAGAGCTTATACGCGAAACTTTCTTGCGAACAATCATTAAAAATTTGGCTTCAACTCTCAGCTTTTCAGTAGGAATTAGCTTTTTCCGAATTGTAATCCACCAAAATATGTCGTGGGCGTCGAGATCTTTTAACGATCTGCCCCCGGTGATAGGCAACCGCTCCAACACTAAAGTTTGACTCATAACTTATGGTTGCTTTAATTCGAACGAAATTGTGTTTCTGTACAGAGTTAGAATAAAATATTTTATATTATTAAATGAACGTACAATACGAACCCAACGGTCATACAGTTCAATCACTTCTAAAAAATTCATTTTTAAAACAGTTCACATGAAATCAATAAATTGAGAACAAAATCCATATTTACCGACGTTGAGATATTTTCTAAAGATCTTTAAAATATAATGAACTATACACGTTGCATAAAATTATTATATCTACTGACTAAAGATGTTTCACTCTTAAATTAAAAAAATCAACGCTCAAAGATCTTACTTTAAATCCCTTATATAAGTTGTAAGAAATATATTATTTTCATAATTCGTGGCTAATTTTCCATTAATCACTGATTGATTCACAAGGATTACTATTAGTCTTGAAGACTGTGTAAATCAGGGCTAAGAACCTATTAATGCTTTCCCGACGATGTGCTTCCTTGGTGAAACACATTCTTGTCACACGTACCTTGAGAATGCGTGGTTCAGTGCCACATTTGCCTAACCCACAAAGTGACTTCTTCCCATACAGCTTGGCTCTGAACGATCGTTCTATAAAAACTTTTTAATCCTTCCGAATCAATGAATCGTTTATTGGATTAAACTGTCTGTTTGTGCGAATTAATCACACATTCATTCACTCAGGAGGATAAAGAATGTTGGCAGTAATGTAACATCATTCAGAGCCCTCCTTTGAACTTAAACAAATCCAGACCTATCCTAATAAAGGACTTCGCCCCTCCAAAGTGCCTTGTGGGCGGAGTGAATGTCCCTCGAGGGCTGTCGTGAACGCGACGTGTGGCTGTCGCAGGCGCAACGTGCTGCCCATCGTGATGGGCGCGCGGCCCGAGGACTACGCCCGCAACGCGCCCTACCGCTCCTACATCCACGTGGACGAGTTCGACTCGGCGCGCGAGCTGGCGGCCTACCTGCTGCGGCTCGACGCCGACGACGACCTCTATAACACCTACTTCCGGTGGAAGGGCACGGGCGAGTTCATCAACACCTACTTCTTCTGCCGGCTGTGCGCCATGCTGCACGATGACTTCCCGGTGAAGTCGTACCGCGACGTCAACGACTGGTGGCGGGGGCCCGGCACGTGCACCGGCGGCAGCTGGCGCAAGGCCATGAGGAGCACGGCGCCCGGCGGGTAAGGCGCCGCGCCGCCGCCCTTTGTTACTCTGTTGACACGCACGAGGGGGCGCGCGAGGGAGGGGAAAGCAACGGACAAATGGGCGCCGCCGCGCGCCGTGCCGCCCCAGGTACCTTCTCTCCTGAGTTGCATTTTCGTCGTTTTCTGGGTGTTGACATCCCTCGCACCCCCTCTCCCGAGCGCCATCGTCTCCCTTTTGTCCTTGGACGTGTATACGTTGTACTTGCATGTATGTTGCAATAAATGTCGTACAAGCTGCCTAACCTCGCGTGCTCTGAAACAGAACGCGTCATGTCGCGTCGTCTCTGAGAAAAGTGAAACGAACGAAAGCCAGTCGTAGCTTCCCATCGGACTGTCCTGTCCTGAATTTTAAGTGCGGGTTTGGAATCGGTTCGTTGCGCCCGAAGTGGTGTTTTCTTTCTTTTTTTTTAAGTCTGAAATCGTTGAGCGCGATGATTGTTGAGAGTTCATTCCGTTCAGTTGAGATGGCGGCTAGTCCAGCAGCAGCAACAAGGCGACTCTTCAGTATTAGGCGATTTATATAGCAATCTAATAATCGTTCGCTCGGGTCCTTCTTTAGCTTCCTTGTCTATATAATATTTTACCGAGATGAATCCCAGCAATGTTACATCTATGTATAAACAATTCGCCTCTCTAATAAAATTGCTCTAGCCATTTCAGTGTAGTGCTGACATTTAGAGTCGTCTCGTATTTATAGAGGATAAACAGTGACGAAGATAATGGCGCTATGCTAGTCCTATTGTTCAGAAGTGACTATTAATATTGATTGGTGCTGAAGACTTGCAGAAATAAAGAGAGAAAGTGAGTTCTGTGAGTGGGCATATACTCAACCCACTGTTGTTAAAGACGTGTGATGGAGCAAAGAAACCAAAATGTTTCTAGTTGATTGTGCACTTCTATAACGAATTTAGTTTGTAGAAGAGTTTATATAAGGATGCATTTCGTGAGTAAATGATTGTAAATACTTAAATTAATGTGTGAATGAATGTAAAAGTATATGAATATGTGTGTTATGTATACATTGTTTAAGATATTTCCATAGTCAAGCATGATGTTGGTACAATTACCTTGTTATGAGTGGAAAATTAAGTGTTTTGATCTCACAAGAACAACCATCATTTTTCTTATATGCAGGGTGTACTAGATAGTTTATGCAATTTGAAAAACGGGTGATTGTTTGTGTTATAATATGAACGAAGCTCCTCTATGTTATTCACAGTATACACAGTATACAGAGTTAACAACCAATTCCATAGTGTTCTAGGGTCTAGTTCAAGGATTGCGTGTTTTCTTAGACAGTATTATGTATGTTTTTTAACTGATTGCATGGCAGTGAGAAATAAAATGTGTTGAAATTTGGGTTATTTTATGCTGATTCATCAAGTAAAGATTCTTTGAATCCTTCTGTTATACAGCTGAGTTTGAGAAACTCAGTTGTATATTGTCTCACTACTGTGCAAAAATTCTTATTAGAAAAGATGAAACATGTTCAATGGGTGGTTTGAAATTACTTCCAGAGGCTACCTTTGCTGCCAGTATCTATTATTGATATTGAAACATTTATATGTGAAGGAGAAAGAAGCACTTCTTCTGTTGGCATACAAAAATTTACTTCCTACTCTTTTCGTTCTTGTGCTTCTGCAACGCATTTACATAAAAAGCTCTTGTGCGAGTATTATGTGCTCGCTTTTCTTTGAAATTGCTGTTTACGTTTACTTAAATTTTACTAATTTGAGAGTGATGTACAATTAAAACCAGTTTCCTAGATTTCTATTCCATTATCAAACACATAAATGTTGATAGATGTAAAAAAACATTTCACAGCTGAGATGGGCAATCGATTGGATGATATGAGAATGAAAATTATTTGCCAATAGTTTATTGTTGCTGTTGTATGTATGATATTATTAGCAAAAAGCATTGTCAAGGGTTAAAAGTTGTATGTAACAGTTTGTGCTTGGTAGTTACTGGATGTATTAGTGAATTCTGCTCATACGTTATTATTTCGCCAGTATCGTTACAAATGATACTTGTGAGTACCAGATCCAATACAAAGAACATTTTAGGTAATAACAATGCTAACTCTCTTTACACCCTGTTATAAGGGAAATGTATCTCTTTCAGAATATATAATATAAATGTAGCTTTATAGACAACAGTCATATCAACAATTTGAAGACTCTTTCAATGCCTTCATCCACAAACCACAACTGCTATAAAACATAAGAATGGCATTTACAATCAGTATTACAATACA
Organism: Gryllus bimaculatus; assembly: GCA_017312745.1. Lineage (NCBI taxonomy): Eukaryota > Metazoa > Arthropoda > Insecta > Orthoptera > Gryllidae > Gryllus > Gryllus bimaculatus. Next base: position 2,080,516 of record BOPP01000209.1, read on the forward strand.
TGCCATCTCTCTATTGATTATTAATTTACTATTCGATTGACTTTGACATTCCTCAAGTAAATTGTAGATAAGAATGTCATTTAAATCACGTAATGGAATTTTGTTTCCAAATTCAGATGGAAAAAGAATCAATTTCACTCCAAATATTCTTATGAACATCTGCATTTAAATATCACATCTTGTACATTATATAATATTAAATTGTTCATGTTTATTAATAAAATATTCTTTCCAGGCATTAGAAGGAAATAAAATAAAAATGCCTATTTCCTTGGACTAACAGAAATACATTTTCACAATGTATTTCTCTCAAGAGAAACTCAAGAGCTGTTTCATGTACCTCATTGCGTCATTGCTCACAAATAATATTCATGGCATATTTTAACATAAAACCTATAGGAAATGAATGTAGAGAACTTGCATGTCATACATTTTGATGGAAAATGTAAACTGTTTTAGAAGTATATTACATAGATTATTAATACTTCTATGTCTTTAAAATTTTTGCACTATGTATTTTCTGTAAGACCAAGGAAATATAATGATTGCATTGATTTTAGAAAGTATATTGCATTAAGTGAAAATGATGTGAGTGTGAAAAATGTGTGCAAAATATTTTGCTCAGTTTCTTGCATAACAAAAAAATATAAAATTCCAAAGATAGGGAGCACACTATTTTCAATCAGTATTTTTTCTAGTGTGAAATTTGTCTTGCGCCAATAAGTATTTTGAAGCCAATGTCAGAAAAGTATTTTTTTCTATGAATCAAATAATCTTTTTTGAATTCAGCACAACTGGTATTTCTTCTTCGTTTATTTTACAATTGAAGTAAAATAATGCACAATATTTGTTTGCTCATTTATTTAGGCAAGCACAAAGAAAGGAAGGTACACAATGTTTATTTCCCAGATGAAATAATGTAAGCAATAATTCTTATTTAGTATTGTAAGTTGAGGTTTCTCTTCTTTGCGCTTTTTGCGTTGAAACAAACTAATTTCAAAGTATCAGTGACTTACCAATTCTGATACTCAACACAACTTATGCAATATTAAGTAGAGACTATGTGTGAAGTACATAATGCTCCAATTTGTAGGGGAAAATAAACATATTGTGAATCTAATTCATTGTCATTTCTTTGTTAACCTTGTGTACCATCCCAATTTTCGGTTCCATAGTGATTAGAAAATTCAAATGAATCTACATTTGATTCTGGTTACAAACTTCAAATAGTGTAAATATTTTTAGATATATTTGCCCTCAGATAGCTAAATATTTTACTTCATTAGTTTAAGTAAGTATTGGATGAGCTTGTGAAACAATATACAAATTATATTAATTGCTAATTGAATTAGGAAAAGATGATAAATATGTACACTATGGTAACTTGGTTTTTAAATTACATGTCAAAAGACAGTACACATTTTGAAATTTCAGGAGAGATATTAAACTATGTTCAGATTGAGGCAAACATGATTAAAACATACTAGAAAATTCTTACAAAAATTTGTATCAGAACAATTATATGATCAAGGTCGGTTTTGTGGCACGACGTCTCAGCGGTCGTCTCGGCGTCACATAAAATGAAGCAGTTACGAAAAAGGAAAAAGCTACGCCTTTCCACCTTCACCTTTCAAAGCATATAAAAACACAAAAAAGCTTACTAGGGTCACTTTTATTTACATCTCTAAGACATAGAACTACCCTCTCTTCTGAAATATCTCCTATTCGCAGTCGATGCAATCCTTTTCAAATACGTCTAAACATCGATATAGATTCAACCTACAATTTAACCTCTTATTTCAAGTTTATCCTTGAGTCTTTAGTATGATAAGAGGTGAATATATTTCAACTCATCCAAAAGTTCAACATCATTATTCATATTACGAAGAGCCCACACGACATTCTCAAATTCTTCAATTCCCTGGCGGTGTTCCACACACGTAGTCAGCACGTTGAGGTGATTTTGACCCCCCAACTAACTTCGAATGATCATGGGGAATACCACGAGTACTTTGGCTTCGATAAATCCCCGAATGGCGAAGGGAAGAGGGAATGTATCTAAGAATTTCCAAAGCACGAGTGGCATTTAATAGAAATGTTCCTCGAATGAAATAACGTTCAACACAGTTCCAAAATATGTCAAATATTGAAGTAACTTCAAGGGTGTTAAAATCAAAGAGGTTATGTTATGGTTTATTACACATTGTTTCAGTGATCGACATATAGCGTCTCCTAAGACAGATGAGTCACAGCTTATTATTGGCCAATAGGAAGGAGCGGTAAGAAGACTCGGCTAGAAAAAGCGATAATTTTTTTGAGATGCACCGCCCTGATTAAGGCATATTATATGTATAGTTAAACACTGTTGGTTTTAATTTTACGAGCGGAATAGTCAAATTAATTAAGTTGCAAGTTAGGCTTACGGAAAATCAATGCGACAAATACCCTTCTGCAACTGTCCACATCTTAACCATTTCTTAAACTTGCAAACTCGTTATATTTACAAAATCATCATTCACCCAACTCTAAACGCGCCTCATCACACAACCGTGTCCTAAATTGCCTAAACACGCAGTTTCACAATAATATTAGCATTGATATATGGTATATCAATGGTAACATTAATTTATTAATTTATAATTATTTCCATTAATTAAACTTGTGACGCTACAAAGTGGCACAGACTTTATCGTATTACTTAGTTTCCATTTCTGGGAGCTGAGCTAGCTTTTTGGTTTTCCCCACCCTCTCCCTAGCAGCTATTCTCGTCTGTTACCTGTTAGCGTCCAGAAGATCTACCAGGACCTCTCGCCTACCGCTGTCTGGGGTTTGCCCCAGTAAAGGGGACCTTCGCTTTGATTGGTTGATTGATTAGTGATTCCCGACGCGACTGCTAGTGCCATTAGTCCCGTAAGTGTAGTGCGTGCTTTTAGCCACCTTCTCGGGAGGTGGCCGTGCTTTTAGCCGCCTTCTTGGGAGGTGGCCGTGTATGGTGAGATTGGGCGCCGACCAACCTGACGGATAACTTAGTTTTACCCAACCAGGTATATCCCACCGGTGAGGCACAGTCCCCACCCGGGGCATGCTCTAAGCTTCCGACCGGTCTCCCGGCGTATATGAAAGTGTAGTGCATGTAAGTGTGTTTATAAGGGCTGAGGATAGGACAAAGAAGAGGAAGGAAAGATCGCGCGCGACCCGTGGCCCATTTGTTAGGGTACTGTTAAGGCATTCGCCTTGTATTGATCGGAGAAATCACGAAAAACTACCGATCAGAGCAGCCAGCCGCTAAAATGCTTCTCTAGAAAGCATCTTTGCGCTACCCCAACATCATGTATATCTATCACGATACTGTACCTTGCCCCTTGGTTCCATCTCGCTGCTTGAAACATTGTTTTTGGTGTAGGGTCCCAAATTCTCAATTACACACAAGCACATCTCACACCCTGTTGTCTGTCAAGCCTAGAGATTATAAAAGGATTCGCGTACAGATGCAGTACACGAGGGTCTCGAACCAACAGCCCTCAAACCACGTCCTTGAACTCACATCCTCCAAGTCCCTTCTCAAGAGACCGAATCACTTGACCGTACGATTCGTCGTGTTTAGGTTATGCAACAAACTAATAATTTGATAAATATGATAATTTAACTAAACCGGTAGTGCTAGAGAATGGCACAGACTTTCTCGTACTAGTTAGTTTCGAATTCTCATGTGTCTCGGGTAGCATTTCGATTTTGCCCCAACCCCTTCCTAGCTTCTATCTCCTGGAGTCTAAAAGACCTTCCAGGACGTCTCGCCTATCGTTCTCCTGGGGACTTTCCCAGAGGAAAGCAACATCGCGTAGCCCTACCTCGGCCCTGAACCAATACAGAGTTGCCCATGGTTTTCCTTGGCCCTATCTCGGTGCTTATACCAGTAGGTGTAGGGATGTAGTTCCTCAACTACACACAGAATCCACATGCGGTCGCCTGACAGGACAAGATATTATGAAAATATAAACATATAGGTGTAATACACGGGGGACTAGAAATGCCCTACACACAAAGATCACATATTAAAACCGTCACGCCTTATGCAGGTTTCGTACCCATAGCCTTAGCATCGAAGAACAGGGGCTCAACTGCCAAAATCCTTTTATCATGAGGCCGAGTCACTCGATATTTGCAAACGTGTTACAATTATGCATCAATGATAATTTAATAACAATAGTAATAATAATAATAATAATAATAATAATAATAATAATAATATCGAAACCTAGCCGGCTTATCACAGAGACATCTTACATACCATTACGTACATACCACCTTGGAAGAGACGGCTGGAGGAAAGAATTCAAAACTTATATCTAATATTATTATTCTAGACGCCTTCCGAAGGGAAAGTCAAAATGCGCACATTAGGAGAACAGTATCGGGAATTAGGAAGAAAGTTGTAAGCATGCACAGTATAACACCGAAAATAGGAATATTACTGATGTTATAGATACTTGTGTAGTCTCAACGATTACAACACTGTACCAGAAGCTTTAGAAGGAAAACTGACAATCAGGATTTTGTCAAAAACCAGGAAATGTTCTACGAGAATTGAGGAGAGAAGATCATACAGAAACGTTAACCGAGAAGTCAGCAGTAGAAAATCACTGGGCCGAAATCAGGTCAACAAGAGTCATTTCCTATCCAATGCCTTGCTGAGCGAAGTGTCAAACATCTCAAACAATATCAAAGTTATGGAAGTTTTTAATGAATCAATGGATATTCTAAAAGCATTTATTAACAAGTTACAGAATTGGAATTGCTCTGGTCTAGATGGGCTTCACAAGTTTTGGATTATATGATTGACCTGTCTCCATGAGAAGATTCTGATGCTCACAAAGCATTATCTGAACCATCCTGAAGAAGGTTTTGTGCGAGGGTATCACCGCCATGAAGCCAAAAATAAGTGATCCCACAGATCCCGAACAATTTAGACCTATCACTTGCCTCAATACATTATATAAAATCATAACTAGCTGTTTAAAGCTACTCAGAGGCGAACGAAACAATATTCTCTCGAGGATCCAGAAAGGCTGTTGCAAGGGTTCGTTGGGTTGCAAGGAGCTGCTTGTGATTGTGTAATCATGTCTCAGGCGTCTGGCATAAAGCGCGATCGCCATACTTGTTTTATTGACTATAAGAAAGCATTTGAAATGGTCCTACATGACTGGCTGCTGTAAGTTTTAAAAACGCATGGTATTAACCATATAATCCTAAGATTTCTGATGGGCGCAATGAATGGCAAACAACAATACATATGTCAACAAGTGATGAAGGAACCATCACCAATGTATTAAGAATCCATAGAGGCATCTTGAAGGGTGATAGTATCAGTCCATACTGTTTTTGTCTTGTCATGAATCCCCTCTCCCTTTTTGGAAAACATGTGAGGATATAAAATGAAAGCCATTAGGAAATATGTTAGTCATCTAGCGTTCATAGACGATATCAAGTTGTTCTTAGGAACCTTGCAGGGACTTAAGCAGCTCATACATGTCACCGAAAGATTCTTCACCGACATAGGAATGCAATTTGGTACTGAAAAACTCACTAAATCCTACAGCAGCAATTAATATGTACGGAATTCCAATTATTACATTTACATGGAGGATCTTTAAATGGTCGAAAACAGATATTGAATCCTTGGAAAGACTTATGAGATAGCTTCCAAATTCACCATCCAAAAGACTCAATCCAAAGGGTCACACTTCCAAGAATAATGGGAGGTCGCGGCATCCTTAAAATCAGCAGTAATTCATATAAAACAGATTATCAGCATGAGGGAGTACTTCCGGGCGAAAGCTGTATCATCTCATTTACACAGAGTGTCAGAGAATGATTCAATTTTTTCTTTATATTTTCTCCTCTTAAAAAGGATGATAATAAAATTAGTGCGAGTGTCATTTCCGGGGAACTCTGGATGTTTTCGTAAATTACAAAATATGAACAATGCAAAACTGCAAAACTACAAAACTAGGATAGAGATTTTGCCGCGAACAATATCTGTTCTAAAAATTCAGCTCTTTCAAAAAGGTCATTCGCATGATTTCTGCTTGAATTATATATAATTTATAAAAAGAATATTTTCTCAAAGAACCCTCCAAATGTTTTATTTGATTTTTTCACGGACAAAACAAGGATCACTTAAAAGAATTGCGTAGGTCTCATTTTCGAAATTTGAAGTTCGAAATTTCGAAACTCTGATTTTTCGTTTGGAAACGTTTTGGAAAGATGGGAGGGACAATTAGATTTTTAAGCGTCGGTTGAAGTCATCAAAGGGACTGTGGTGTAGCGGTATTTCGATGATCCTCGGCCCGGAACAAAAATGTGCTGGTTCATGTAGTAGTGTATAATAATGTGGAGCCGTTGCAAATAATACGATCAAGTGTGTTGTAATATCACTAGTGTTAGAACAATTTTATTACAGAAAAACAAATTTTGAACTTATGCAATTTTCGAAAATTTAGCTCTGACCCAGAAAATAATTTAACCAAATTTTAGGATCCATTTTTGGGAAACGTTTTGAACTGTTGAACTGTATTCATCGGAATCAAAATATCCACTTCAAATTTTCAAGCCCTCTAGTTTGGCTAGATTGATGGGGAAATATCAATTTTGGAAAAAATCATCTAAATGGTTGCGGCACTAAAGTTGACCACAGACAGACGTTTTGCCATTCCATTTTTTCGGTATCAAGGACTCATAAAACTTGATATGATGAATCTGACCACGCAACATATTAGATGAATTCATTTACTACAATTAGAAGCGATAATTGCTCATTTCTTCGGTTTCAGAGCCTACAAAACGTCTTTTTATATTGAAAAATCGTTATTACTTTCTCGTTTCGGCTAACGCCGTAGTGAAACAGTTACGTAGTTCGCGAAAAACGGCGAATTTTCGGCAGAAAAATTCTTATTACAGCGCCCTGGCAATGAAAATGGAAATAAATATAGTTGCTAACTTAGTAAAACATCCTCTAATACGTGGTGTAGCCACAATCCATGTTTTGTGGGTTCTTGATACCGAAAAAGCAATTGATGTCTGCCTGTCCATCTGTGAACAAAGCTAGCAGCGAAACCATTTAGCCAATTTTCTCCAAAATTGATATTCCCGAATCAACCTGGCGTATGTCACGGCCCTTTGAATTTGAAATCGATATTTTAATTGCGAAAGGTAGTATACACGAAGCCCGTGAGACATTTTCAAAATTGGCATGAAAATAGCGCTATCTATTTTGATTAAATTTCGTTGTTGGATAGTCTGAAGGACGTTTAAGAGAATGATACATGTTGGTCATAAACCCTTTTGTTTCGAAAATTGAAAAAAAATTGTTCGGGAACAACTAAAATATGAAAGATGAGATTTTTCCCCTCGATAATATCTGTTCCTTAAAGATAAATTTTGAAATAAGATAATGTACAATATTTATTTATTTACATCTAAACAGACAATTGCCCAATATTACAGGTTTATGCAATATTTATAATTTGATACTAAAAATAACGAAAATATAAAAATACATTTTAATTGTAATTGCAGTGATAATGTGACTTTGTATAATTAACAAATTGACTAACAGAGATACAATTTATGTTGATATTACAATTATTATAGTTTCTGCACATACGCCATATTGGAGAATAATAACCCAAATTAGTTCTCGCCAACGGTATAAAAAATTATCATTTTGATTAAATCAGGGGTTACGCAACGGTATTTTCCAATTGATCAAAGATAATAGTTCGCTACAGTCAATATCATGACTTAATAATTTGAATAGAAATAAGATATCATTACATTTTCTATGGGATTCAAGACAACTAATTTGAAGATATAGTGGAATTTTGCTGTAATCGTTGTTTAATCTATGTGAGAGTAAATTAAAAAACCAAGCTGCTAAATTTCAAAAAATGGTGTACTGATTCAATTCTCTTTTTGTATACTTCATAACAAGGATACCAGTTTTGTGAAGAGTACATAAGTATTGGTGGCACTAATGTTAAAAAACAAAGTTCTAATTGTAGAAGGGTTTCTAAAGTCAGTTGCAGTTTTCATATTAAATCCTAACATTCGATTAGCTTTATCTACAATATTAGCTATAAGTCTATCAAATCTCATTTTGGGATCGAAAATAACTCCAATATCTTTTATTTCATTGACAGACTCGAGTATCACATTCATCAATAGAATACTCATGGTCGACTATATTTCTGTGTTTTGTGAATTTCATCACTTTTCACTTATTTATATTAAAGTTTAATTGATTCGATTTACTCCAATTTATAAGACTATTGAAGCACTCCTATAGTTGTTTGCAATCATCGATGATATTAATTTCTTTATAGATTTTTATGTTGCTGCAAATAATAAAAACATGCAATTTGAAAGAAATAGTTTAACATCATTAATAAAAAACCAAAATAAAAAGGGATACCTTGGTGTACTCCTGATCATACAATTATGTCGCGGGATTAGAATGATAAATATTTAACTTTCAATATTCTCTCAGACAAATAGTTTTTCAACCATTGCAAAAGACTACTGGGAATACCCAAATTTGACAACTTTTGTAAAAGTAATTCATGGTTTACAGTGTCGAAAGCTTTAGGAATATCCATATATCCAATTATTAACATATTTAGAAAATTTGGGTAATTTTCGCGTAGTTTTTTGTGACATACAGGCAATTTTTAATTTTGTTTACACATTTTTTCTCAAAAACGTCTCTACCAATTTTGATTAATTTTTTGAATAGTCTAGACGACGTCTACGAATTGGTGCATGTCTCATGTTGGTAAAAAAATCCTGATTTTTCGAAAAGTGAAATTTTTTCAGCCACTTCCTACAACTACAATTATGAAGATACAATTTTTTTTAATGAAATGAGTTCATCAAAAAAGACCTTTAAATAAGGTTAAGTTCGATTTTTCAAAAATATGAATATTTTTTGCGAAATTTTGTGTCAACACAGGCAATTTTTATTTTCTTTAAAGCATTTTTCTTATAAACCGCTCAACATTTTTTTTATTAAATTGAAACCTTAGATTGCTTCAAGGACGCTTAAAAGAATGGTGCGGGTCTCATGTTCGTTGAAATGTCTGATTTTGTAAAAAAAATAAAAATGTAAAAATTTCTGTCTTCCTACATCTACAGTTGTAAAAATACAATTATTTTTCTTAATGAAACGTGTTTATCAAAAATAAATCTTCAAATAAGGTCATGTTCAATTTTTTGAAAACATGAGTTTTTGGGCTAATTTGGAGACAAAAATAATAGCCAGTCCGAATTTAATGCGCTTCTTGAACATAATTCCCGGCATTTGGATACTTCGTAAGTTAGAATTTGTATATTTCATATTTCTTTGTTCTTTTCTTTCATGTGGCCTTTTGTTATACATTTACACATTTATCTAAGAGTAATTATTAAACCTTCTTGAAATACTGCTAGCTTATCATATTGGAATGCTACATTGACTCGACAACAATGGCTCGGGAAATCATTTTTGTGAATTACCTCTTATGTTTAGGACTTGATTTACCTTATGAAATGCAGTTATAATGATCAAATTTGTGTTGATATTTGCTTGAAAATATTTAGTTTTTTCAAGCAAATATGAAATGAGCAGGGTTGAGCAGTATTTAAATACTTGTATTTGAAATACGAATTTTACATACATTGACATGTTCATCCACGCCAGTTGAGTTTCTACAATTTCCAACAAGGTGTCGAAAATTAGTCGTTTTAAAAGGAAATTCCTTTTCTTTGTGTTACACATATTTTTTATATCATTTTATAATTGAAAATGTTTATACATATGGTTACAATACATTGCATTATTTATTGTTCAGAAATGTGTATGACTGTCAATTACTAATTTACTGCAACTGGCAATATATTGTTTCAAAAAAAATACATAATACAAAATTATTATATATTTGCAGTATTTTGAGAACAATGCATTTCATGGAGTTAGCTCTTCAAATTTGAAAAATTGTAATGGTAAAAACTCTGCAAAATAACAAATCATAGTTAGCCCGCGGTTTTTAGAGGATCGGGACGGAAACGCGCAAGTCGGCAACACCGTGTGTGCGCGTAGCGCGCTTCATTCAAATCCCGCGGCAAGTTCTTACCAAGAGTTCTTACATTTACCTCGATGTACTGGGAGAAATGGAAAGATTTTCTCTGCTATAAAATCTCTTCAACTTTCAAAAAATGAGGATTTTCAACGAAAACGAGACCTGTACCATTGGTACAAATGTCTTTCATACTGTCTAAGAACAAAATTTAATCAAAAAAGTTGGAGCTTTTTTTCCTTTTGAAAACGTCCTATGGGCGAAAAAGGAAAAGGAATAGCTAAAATTTCAAATGATTAAACATTCATTCATTTTATAATTTATTTAACAAAATTGTATTACATAACTAGTATAAAAAGTATTACATAACTCTTACCAAATGCAAGAAAGTACGTGCTCTTTTAGCACCATTCGTTTTTATGCTTCAGCGTTACAATACTTTTCATACACTACATAAGTAGAATAGAAGAAAGAAAACTCTGTGATGAGTAGTCCCCAAAAATATGGTTTTCGGACATCTGGGCACGATTTATATTCCTTAATCGGTGACGATGGTGATACCTTTCTAGGGTTTCTATTATGTTTTTGTACATTTAGTTCTTTTGGAAACCTAAGATCCGTGCTTGGCTTGTGTGGTTAAAAATGTGTAGAAACTCGAAATGTAGGGAAACATTAAATTTACTTTTTGATATTCTGTGAAAATCTTAAATGAACCACTAATACCAGCTTTACTCGTGGAGTAGCTTCCTCATGAGCCCTTCTGCCCTCTTTCAAATTTTAGATATACAAGTTTGTTGAAAGGATTGGTCTTTACCGTTTTAGATCGTTCGCGGCGGAGGAGGCGTAGAAGAGCGAAGAGGGAAGAGGAAGGTATCATTAACATTCAGAAAGGGATTGAAATTTCGGTAAGTAAATGTGCCAACAAATATTGACAACCGATTTGGAAGTCTGATATCGGAATGCAACATTTATTGCATTTCACTTTTCACAACTTAGCACTGGATATAAGTACATTTAGTTGAATTAGGTACTCATGTTCCAGACTTTACCTGCTACTAAAATTTCACAATTAGAAGTTGTTTATCGACTTTGTAAGTATAAGATGGAATGAGTAGGGAAATTTCATAAAAATTAGTTTATTTGACGCGAGTTCGAGGTCACAAGGCCTGCTTTTCTGTTGAATTAATTGAATGTGATTACATTTACATAATTGCACTTTTAATTAATTTTCAGTGAGGGGAATATACTCGTATTTACAGTTCTATCTCGGACTGAATGAAATAGTACCATGCTGGTAAACAAGTGGAGTTAGTGACTAAACCAAAAAACTCAGAATGAATGGTGTCTAAACGAAAGAAGGATACATAAATTGAGAGCAAAACGTGTTTGAACAGGGAAGTTAGTAATTTTGGGGCAGTTATCGCAAGATTTGACGAATACCTGAGCATATCTTTATAACGCAATATGGTGCGAAGGAAAATAATTCCGCCATGTGTTTTGAATACATCTTTAACATTCCAACTGAAATTTATGAACTTTCTTTTAACACATTAAGGATGTCGTCGGGAGGCTTTTATGTTGCTAAAAGGTTCAAAGAAATTGCGTACTGAAAAACAAAAGGGAGGCGAAGAGTTGTGCAGTAGGGCCGGAGCCCCTCTGAGCAGAGGTAAAAAGAGGGCGGAGGGAAGAGTGGCAGAGCGCAGCTAAACCACGAGAGGCGACGACAGGAGGGAGAAGAAGAAGGCGGAGCTTGGAGTGCCGGGAAAGAGCACGGAGAGCGAGAGGTGACGAAAGCCGGAGGGGCGGAGAGGTGCAGAAAGGTGCCGAGCGGAACGCACCCGGGACAAGACGAAAGAGTAGATGGAAGTGGCGGGGAGGGGCACGTGGCAACGGCGAGTGGGGCGAGGCTGCAAGGTGGAAAAGGAGAGGGTTGTCCCGACCAGTTAAATACGAAACTGGGTCGGAGAAGAGCGGAGAGTGGCGGCGTGGAACACGAAGAGAGCGTGATGGAGGGAAGGCGGAGAAGAACACAGTGGCGCCGAGTTAACCCAGCTCGCTAGAGTAGGTGCAGAGCGGGGCGGAGCGGGGCGGAGCGGGGCGGAGCGGGGCGGAGCGGGGCGGACCGGGGCGGAGCGGGGCGTTGCGGGGCGGAGCGGGGCGGACCGGGGAGGAGCGGGGTGTAGCGGAATGGAAGGCGGGGAATGAAGAGCGAGGTATGGTGGCGATGGGGAGAAGGCATAGAGGGGAAGAGTGTTTCGGAGAGGGACAGAGGCCTACGGAGAACGAATGGACGAATAGTGACGGGGGCGAGGCACGAAGAATGAGAAGTGTCGGCGATGGCTGGATGATTAAACTGAAAACGATGTATTGGATTTTTCAACCGAAAAAATCTGTTCGGTGGGATTAAATCTGAAAATATGACTTTTTTGCTTTGATTTCAAGACAGTAGGTACGAGATGTGTTACCTTGGAATACTAAAATACTAGGAAATCGCAAAAGTTCGCAGATCGAAAGGAATTCATATTTAAAATGTATAGTGACGAAATAAAAAGAATTCCCACAATTGAAGCATACAGGAATGTCATTAAAAAACTGAACAAAAAAAGCGGAATTCCACATATTTCAACTAAAATAAATAGAGCATTCCGTGTAGTACTTCGTTACATTCTCCCACCGGTGAACGATGAAGAAATGAAAAAAAATGAATTTCACAACCACCTTGTTCGTAACGTACCGTAGTTTTCAGACTATATGAGGCGCGCCTTAATTTTTAATATTTTTTTAAACATTTATACCATTTTTATTATTAAATTGCAAAGTCATACTAAAAATAATTCTGTTTATAAAACAGAACTAACCTTTAAAATATCTGAAAATCGTTATCTGAACTTTCTTCTTTATTTCTTCTTCTTCTTTCCCTTCATCATGATTGTTGTTCTCTTAATGTATGTCTTTTTTGAACTTCTGTCATTAATACTGATATGGGCGAAACAGAAAATACCCGATCTCATAACATAAATTAACATACCTTTCGAAATATTTTTGGGCACAATCTACTAAATTTAATGCTTAAAACCTCAATTCTATTATCTTGGTTGTTTTTTTTTTTTTCAAAATTTACACTAGCAGAGCAAGACTGTGTTTTATGGTGAAATATACATTTTAATCGTATAATAATTTTCTGCTTATTGGGAATTATTTGACCTGCGTTTATAGTGGAATTCCATTAGAATTTCAGATACTTTTCTCCAAGTCTGGAGTACAGAAGTAGATATTCATTATTTGAATTACATAACAAATCAATGAGACGGTTTGGGTTTATTTGTCTTAGCATCTGTTGTGTAATCGTGGGATAAATAACCGCACGGCATCAACCTCATGTAGATTCACAGAATTTCAGAAATATTTTGTTAACACGCCGTGCGCGAAACGTTGTGTTTTGTGCTTGTTTTCCGCGTGCGAAACATCTATTTGTTCACAGTGCTCGAAACATCGTGAAGCGTGAATTACCTGTCTCGCGCCCTTCTTACGTACACTACTACATTACATTCAAAGAGAAGAGGTAGATGCAGAGTGTCTCAGTTATTGCATTGTGTTAGGTTTGCAGGATCTACAAAACCCAGCTTAATAGAAATGGAGTAAAATTAGACGCAGAGATCGATGCAACACTTTTGTCGCACGTGTACGGCAAGTTGCCTATCCACGACGCAACGTCTTGCACTCTACATATCGGACGTTGAAAATATAATCACACTTCACCAGCAGATAGTGCAACACACGGTACTTCAGTTCCAGTATAGTCTTTTGGGTGTCTATGTGAAGCTATTACTCAAAGTCTTTTTGTTATAACTCTCCAAGCTGTGAACAATAATTGATTTTCTTCCAACACAATTTTGGAAAATAATGAGCGGTCTCCCGCTCGAGACTCGCAATGGAGCAGGAGGCTCGAGGACGCACAAACTCATAACAACGCTAAGCTCTACTGCGACCATGAAAACTACTAGCAGAAGCGATCCAGTGAAGAAATCGTACCTACTTATATTGAAAGTACTAACGTAGTTTTGGTGTCTAGTTCAGCCATTAGTCCGACATGCGGTGACAAAGCAAGGGAAGTTAAATGAAATTTCAGAACTTAATTACAGGGTCGAGCTGAATAACCTACTACCGAAACAGCGCTATCTGTTAGTTGCTGCATGCAGCGCGACGGCGGCGAACTTCTAGCTCACGGAAAACGCGGAAGGGTTCGTCGTGACGTCACGCTACCTATTAAATAGCGGAGCAGCTGACTGAATGTTCACCTTTATGTACGAGACGCCGAAGTGAGAGGTCCAGTGAGGCCAGCCAGAGCGGTAGTAATTAGAGAGAGCAGCTTTTTGATGAGAGGCGTCGAAGAGTTCGGACGTGCGTAGAGAGCTAGATCAGTGAGAATTGTGAGACGCCGTTTTGTAGAAAGTACGGTGCGAAGTAATTGTTCATGCGAAAGAATAGTAGGATAGCGGAAGATTCATCCTTCTGAACTGTGATTAACTAGGCGAAGTATAATTTCATAAAGGCTGTGGAAAGTAGTGGAGAAGCTGGTACGAGGCGGAATAGTGGCCGCGAAAGCAAGAACTATGAGCTGTTGCGAGGCGTCAGTAGAACTGTGCAGTTAGCTGAACTAGTAAGAGTAAGGATGAAAGGAACGAGTTATTCAGGAAAATAGAGAAATTAAATTTAGACGACGATAAAGAAATGATAAGTCCAACCCATTCTTCACGGAGTGCCGCACTGGGGAGAGGTATCGATGTAGAACGGTGAGACCTGGCACGAAGTCGACGTTCCAATACTTCCCAAAGGAGTTCGATAGGATTCAAGTGAGGACTCTGTGCAGGCCAGTCCATTACAGGGATGTTATTGTCGTGTAACCACTCCGCCACAGGCCGTGTAGTATGAACAGGTGCTCGATCGTGTTGAAAGATGCAATCGTCATCCTGAATTTCTCTTTCGAGATTGCTCTTTGAGCATATTTTATCATATATGATTATAGCATTCAATTATTTCAATATTTAGCGCATTTTGGAACTCTGTTGGACATAACTTCACTCATAGAATAGTCCTACAAATATTACTCGTGCTTTGGAAATTCTCGGATAAATCCACTCCTCGCATCACGAATTGGGAATTTATCGACAATTCTCAAAGCACCCTTGATACTACCTACGATAAAGTCTCCGATGACAATAGGATCCTTCCGTAGTTGATTACTACGAATTCGTCGAGTTATTATAACAAATGTCTAACGACAGTTGAAAATTAGAAGTGACAGGTCTAAATGGACTTAAAAAAATTTTGTAAGAAATATTATAATTCCTTTCACATTGAAAATGAATTAATAGCATTTAATACACGGAGAGGTAAGTCAAAAAATAATAATTAGAGAGTAATAGAACTCACCTTTTCTTAAGCTGTACAAAAAATTAATTTTTTATTTGGGTCTAAATGAACCTGGGGACCACAGCAGAGTTAAGTAACTATCCATTTCTTTGCCGCCCTGGTTCAATACACTTCTCGAACTAGGGTCACGACGGCGCTGATCATAGGGCATTTTACCAACACCATCAAGAAACAGACTGTTATCTAGATGTTGTTGATTTAAACGTGGCCACCGTAGTAAATGGCCATGATTTAACTTAGGGCAGAAAATAAATTAAGAAGTTATTACGAGTAGGAAACCAAAGAATAAACATATATTGAAATGTGTGTGACCAATCCAAAGTTAGTTCGTATGAGAAAAAACGAAGGATCGGCGCGCGAGAAACGAAAAAGAGACGAGTTTTGAGTATAATTTCACGCAGATGAGAGACAGATAAGCGCGAGATGAGAAAACGGGGGAGGCGATATTCGGAGATGGTATGAGTCAGATGTAGGAGGGAAAGCTATTTGGTTGCGGGAAGAATTAGACTGAATTGTTAATTTGTAAAGGCGATGTTTTCAGGTAGTTGATGTACAATTAGAAAGGAACTAAATTCGTGTGGAGGACACGAACATCATTGAAGTGGACCGAATTCTTTGGTAATGGAGGCTGAATGGAAGCTGGACGACGTTCAAGATTGCAGCGGATCTGCGCAAAGAAAGTTGCACAGCGGGGGACATTTATTTTTATTTGTATTTGCCATTGTAGGAAGACCAACTGTTGTATTTAAGTAAAATTTCTAAATTAATAATTACGAGGGAATGTGGCCATGCATGCAAAGAGGGAGGGATTTTTAGCGACTATTAGATGAGAATTGGAGCATTTATGAGAGGACATGTGTCTATGAAAACTGTTATTGTTTCCAATTGTAACGGTACGAGCTGCCACGAATTCGACGTAGTAGTATCTATCAATAAAATCGCCGACCCAGCGATTTCACAGTGGCCGTTGGAATTCGTAGGTACCTGACCCGCGTCCCGTCCTTGCTGTGTTGAGGCGAGGGTCATTTATGACACAGGACGCACCCGCGTCATTTGAAAGGAGGGAACCGTTGTCGGCAACCGCGTCCCGCCGAGCTCTCAACAGAGTGACCCTCCCCCCAAGCGACCGCGTGTCAAAGAGACGGTCAAAGAGACAAAGAGAAGGGTCAATTACACCTACTTCGAAAGATAGATATACGACACAACGAACTCCGGCGCGCGCGTGCGGCTTTGCAATTGGGGTCACACCGCCTTTTTTCGCCGGCCGCGAGAGAAAGCTAGTTGCCTTAAGCAAATGGTCAGTCATTTTATCAAAATCTTGGAATCTTCTAGAACTTTTGGGAGTGAAAGGAGGGGATAACCGAGACCGCGGGACACTTCATTAAAAAAAACACCGAGCACTTACATGCTGCAAGAGTAATGAGACGCGGTTTACAATACTGTTAATACAAACGACAAATACAATTATTTTTTTCAACGCATTTTAACACTTGCTTTACTCTTCAAAAGAGAAAATTAAATATTTCACGGAAAAGCAATTCTTGGATATCAGAAGGGTTTAGGACATCATGTAAAAACAAACGTTTTTTTTCTTTCATGTCTAAGCATCATAAGGTATCTCAAGACTTCCTCCTCTACTTTAAAAATACAATCATTGTTAAGAAAAGTCATACGGCAGGCTAAAATCATGAAAGATAATTGACCAAGATATTTTGAACTCAAATAATAAAACAAAAGCAATATGGAATACAGTAAAAAAATCGAGCAAATCAACCTTGTAGAGAATGTTGTTTTAAAAGATAACGATAGAAATGTGAACGATCCCGCATCTGTAGCTAGTCTCTTTAACCAATACTTTTTAAGAATTACTGCCGATCTCACAAAGGGCCTTCAGCCACAAAATTCAGCCTCAGACGTTTCCCCAAAAATTGTAGGTACGATGTTTGTTTCCGAAACTTCTTCCTACATGTTTCTCAAAATAATCGGTAGACTAAAAAATAAGTATTCGGCCGGTTTAGATGAATTTCCGGATTGTTTGTAAAAGGTTTGCGCGCCTGCCATACGCCACCCGTTACCTCACATATTTAATGTAACCTTATGCACATGAATTTTTCCAGATGTTTTAAAAACAGCTAAGATAAAGCCGCTTTTCAAAAAAGGCAACAAAAATTAAATTCAAAATTATCGGCAAATTTCTCTTTTGTCGGTTTTTGCAAAAATATTAGAGACTTTTTTACATACGAATGAAAACATTTCTTAGTAAACACGACACGTTTTCAGATTGCCAACATGGGTTTCGAAAATCAAAATCTACGAAAACAGCCATTTTTTCTTTTCTTAAAGATGTCGCCTCATCCATGGATCAAAACGAAGCACCTATTGGAATATTTTTATATCTTTCAGAAGCTCTTGACGTCATTGATCATAACATTGTACTCTCAAAATTACCTTCGTATGGAATTCGTTGTGTTGTTCTAGATTGGTTATGTTCAACGTTCTCAGAGAGTACAAACACCTTACTGGAATAATGAAACATTATGTACATACCTTTCTGACTCTTTGCTAATTTCATGTGGAGTCTCGCAGGGTTCGATTTTAGGTCATATTCTCTTTCCACTACACGTAAACGATATGCCCTCGACAATTAGAAACGGAAGAACAGTTCTCTTTGCGGATGACAGGATTATTCTTTGCGATAAAGAAACAGTAAATAGTACAATATTAGATATTTCAAATTGGTTCCGTAATAACAAATTAATAGTAAATGAAAAGAAAACTGTTTTAATGCAATTTTCCATTTCAAATAAACAGCTCTGCATTACAAAAGAGATTTGTACGAATAAGTAGATCCCACCCACGTGATTCTTGCCTCACTTTATTCATCTATGTATTTTGCCATTGCCTTGTATCTTCATATATGAATCAGTGGTTTTTGTCAAAAATGACTTACTTAACGGCGGGAAAATATTACTAGCAAATGTTGTCTATAACTACAACACTCGACGTAGTAATCATATTCATCAGGTGACAGTATCGACGGCTCACTACAAAAAATGCACACACAATACTTGTACATTATTTTACAACACCTTGCCATATGTCATTAAACGACTAAATTCGATACAAAAGTTTAAATCTTTTCTGCTGCTCAACTGTGTCTACACAATTAAATACTATACAGAGCATCCAAAAGGAAAGTAATATTAATTTTAACAATAACATTTAATGTATTATATACCGTTTGGATTGAATAATTCTAAAGAACCTGTAACAATTATTGTACTCCAGCTTCTGGGTCAATGACCCCCATCTCGATCAGATTTTCATCCAATTTCCCTGACCCTCGAGCAAATGCTGAGATGGACCCTTGTTTTGCTTCTGGACATAAATGTAACTTCAAATTAACTTCTCATAGCACGTCACAGTTTTTAACTGTTTTTGACGTAAATAAAAACGTGTCAGACCACCGTTACTTGTTTCCCCACCTTCTTGTTAAACCGTCGTGCACTTGACTTCAATTTAGGACGCTGTGATGCGCGTTTAAAACTTTACTGTTGTTTAAACCGTCCTTCAGAAGCAATGTGTGGTAAAGTTTCACCCACATTTGCTGGCGTAATTTGAAACTTTGAAGGACACATTGCGTTTTCGAAATTACGCTTCCGAAACTTCACAATTCCGTAAAGTTGTCACCGTTACCAAAACGAATCGAATTATGAGCGACTGCATCGTATCTGAAAGTGAGAGCCGAGGAAGATATTTGTGGACGCGACTGCGGCGAACTGTGGTGGGGGTCGCGAGCAGGCCCACCGGTCCCCGCTACTAGAACTTCCGCCCCAGAGACGTCTCGGCCGATGCCGTCTTTTCAGACGATCAGGCCCGCACAGTGAAAAGAAGGGGCGAATGACCACAACACGGCCGATGTCTTTCCCAGAGCCTGGCAATGGCTCCAGTTAGGCCCTTCAGGCAACATTGAAAATGGACTCTGGTCAAATATTTTTCTGTAATTCAGACGATTCTCAGTCGCGCATTGGCTAGAATAAAATTCAAGGGGGCAAACTAATTTTCTGTGAGTGCAGCCTTAAGGTTTTCTTGTGTGTTAGATTTTAACTGGAATAAGTTTTGTTTTGGGAGAAACTGAGCTCAGGTAGAAACTCGTTTCTTGCTATGCTTATTTTTTGTCATTAAACTTAAAATTTTACCTCATTCAATAACAATAACTTCCATTCTTAAACAACAACATATGTCTACCTCACACAATTGCAGGTGACACACTGCCATCTGAGCTAGCCGGCAGGTAAGGCAAGACAGGTTCAGGGTCACAACACCACTATTAATTGACTTGGAGGGGAAAATAAATGTAAAAAGGAATGTGTAGACATATTTAATTGTACACTGTACACATGTATTTTAACACTGTACACTGAAATATACACTGGAAGGAGGTGATTTATGGACAGACATTCTGACCAGCAAATATACATACATTTATGACAAGTTAAAAGATCATGCTTCCAATATAAGGCATGCCTATTGCACTGATTACCTTTTTCATTAAAAAAATAATGAAAAGAAAAAAATTAATACTTTAAAACAATCATAATGATATGTCAATTTTTTAAAATAATTTAAATTATACAAGTTCATGGAAAACACCCATTATTAGAATGTATAAATAAAATTCAAATGTTTCAACTTACACAGTGTTTTGTTTCTTGCTTTCACAAGCCATTATCTGGCTAGCAAAGTCAATTACATAATTACTCTATTCGACTTAAAGCATGAAAGGTGGAAGACCAGGAACTTCTTTTATGAATTTTGGGTCTTTTATGCTGCAATGTTAATTCTTACAATAAATCAGGTTGAGTATGTCTCATCGCCCTAGCAGGAGAATAAAAACATCCCCAAAGCTGTAACCGAATGAATTAGTAATCCGAACCACCGAATGAATTAGTAATCTGAACCAGTCATTCATCAGAGTGGAGTAAAGCTAATGTTACAACTTCGATCTTTGTATGAAAAAAATTGAATTCAGCACACAACAAAGCCTTTGTTAATTTATTAGCATAAAATGCAAATGCAGTATCTACAGATATACAGAAATACGCAACTCACAAATCTCTCCTACTTAAGCAAGCCTTCAGTGATATCATATCTGATCTATATATTAAATCCTTTACTTAAGTTCTGATTCTGTGTAACCCAAACTTTTTCTGGACAAATCAACAAAAAATTAAATGAATTAAGATAAATGAACTGTATGGCAAATATTGCCATTCTTGTCCAATACCTAAAATTATAACTTTAACCTGACAATTGACTTTCCATCTAAATACACAAATATACATTTCCTTACATTTTTACAGCATCTTCAAAAATCATTTATACAAATCATGACATTGATGAAAAATATCAATACCGAAATATAGTCAGTGCTTTTCTATATTTTCTATATATTTTGTACAAGTATACACAGTCTGGATATGCTACAACAAAAGAAGAACCTTTCTTGCATTTATCAGACACCACAATTCAACAGCTATATTTAGAAATCAAAACTACCTAACAACTTTGTGGTGAAACCTCACAGGTACTTGAATTTCAACTTCTTTCAGCACAGCTGAAATTTACTACACGTATTTGCTGAGTTGAATTATGTCAGTTGTATCCTTACATACCAGGAACATTCTACATAACAAAAACTGTTTCTACTACTCAGATGTAACAATCATCTTGCAATGGAAAAAAATAATGGCCCAGACATTAAAGAAAACTTGCATGTCAGTGTACGAGGTCAAGAACACAATTACAGCATATGCAAATATTTATCAACAAGAGTCGAGTATTGTTACAATGGAGAAGGAAGTAACATTAAAGAGAATAATAGGACTATATTTTTTTTTGCTAAGTAATTTTAATTATTTCTACTATGCAAAATAATTTTAATAATTTAAATAATTATTAAATTCCTCTATGTTCACAGTCCTTTATCTGTGAAGTAAAGTAACTTAAACATAAAGCGCAAATCTTTGTAGACAATCGATATTCAATATTCATGAGTGAATTCTTGACCTCGATCACAGATTGAGTAATTTCTGTAATTGGCAACATGGTTATTACTTTGATAAAATGTAAATAAAAATTATATGAGTAACCTATTGCCATTCTAACACATTACATAGATTACATCACACATATGAAATTGGAACTAATTACAGATTTTCACAGGACACCAATTAATTTTTCAATGATTCAGTTTCAACTCCCAACACCACTACTACAACTACTACAACTTCCCAGTCATTTTGCCAATATATCTATTGCAATACTCCATGAAGTAATAAAGATCATTCTACCACCTACACCCAAAGAACTTTTACCTCTTTGAGAAGACCATTGTGAACTGTTTTGTCTACTCACATCTAGCCCATGTGAAACTCCATGACAACTACACTACAGGGCAATGCCAAAAACTAGAAAGCAAAAGATACGACACATATCTTTCTTGACATGCACAGAACAAGAATACTTACATTAATAAACACACCTCACAGATTTCATAATTATTAAATTTAACAAATTTATTTGCATATTTATTCACGATGTTGAACTACATATCAGAAAACAGTAATGTTAGGTCAATGTAAATGACCTTGGCATTGCATTTAACAATTAAAAATGTTGACCTTATAGTGATAGTAAAGGAAAACATATATGGAATCAATAATACTGGTGTTAACAAGAACATGCTTTTTTTGCCTTTTACATTTTGCATAACAATCAACAAACAAGTAGCAACAATTGAAAAATGTTTTCTTTACATACATTTCATTAACTTCAAAGGTCTCATTCTTCCTTGGATCATTCTTTAATGCAGGTCATGCAAGTCTGTTGCATCATCAGTAAAATAAGAACAATGATTTCTGTAAGAAGTTCACAAAGATAAAAATAAGATTCACGAGTTCCTCTAACAGACTGCTGTTATTTTTGTTGCTACAGCCTATTACATATTCAGTGTTTTGAATG
Source organism: Gryllus bimaculatus (assembly GCA_017312745.1). Lineage (NCBI taxonomy): Eukaryota > Metazoa > Arthropoda > Insecta > Orthoptera > Gryllidae > Gryllus > Gryllus bimaculatus. Next base: position 2,103,081 of record BOPP01000209.1, read on the forward strand.
CCCTTAGAAATGTAATAAATAACAAAATTATGGCATTTAATTCCATTAAAATAACAAAAAAGGTCATTACGTAACGTACTCACAGGCTTACCTTGATTACTGAATAAGATTTGTCTCATATAAGTTAATTTTCATAACTATCTATATACATTGTAAAATAGTCAATGATTATATACAAATCTATTTGCATGAACATTTCAATGTAACTTCAATAAATATGTGTAAATATATGCTTGCAAATATTCACACATGTGTATCACAGATATTAACATATACAAATACATAAAATTCTAAAAGCTATTAAATGGGATTATACAAAATGTTATGACACTAAATAGTAATTAGTTAGATTTTGATATTAGTTATTAAAGCAAAAGGGACATAAGCATGAACATGAAGAGCTGTCATTAAGGTATCTGACATGCACATTTTGGGTCACAAAATTTGAAACTCAAAAATAACAGAACATAAGTTCCTAACAAGAATATCTGGTAATATCGATGATAATAATAATAATCTAGAAAGACATTAAATGATAATAAACAAAGCAAAAGAACACTGCTTTACACTCACCTGTCTGTAACAGGAACCAATGATTGGCAATAATAATCTTTAATAGCAATGACATTTTCTTCACTTCCCTTTAAAAAATATCAAACTTTCCCTTGCAATTAATAAGCAGAACATAATCACCTCACCTGAATACAAAATACAAAATTTCAAGCTCAAATAAAATGAAGTAAAAAATACTGTCACTTTATAACACATTTCTTAACTGCTTTAAAATTAATGTCAAACAATTTTAAAAAATTTGTCTATAGTAAATGTATTTTTATAAAACAAAAATAATATAAAACTAATGAGCAACTGAAATAGCAAAACTATAGTAAACAAACTCCTGATAGTTAAATGGTCTACAGAGTTCAATCTTCATGAATTTGCAAAACAAATATAGTGCATTACTGGTTTTGTATAAATTTTTAATTAATAACATATTTATACACAATAAATGACTAATATTTGATGTACTGACATTTTTTATTTACATCAGAATGTCATATAAAACAGATTTATGTCTTTTAAAGCATTCCTAAAATAATAAATTGCATAAATCACATATAAATAGTAATAATAATAAAAAATTGAATTAACCCCACTACTGTCTTATGATTGAAGAATTAATTAAGATCTTGTTTTTATATAACTGCAGAGGACAGATATAAGGATTGTTTCAACATGTGTGTTTGAGTCATAAATTCTGATTCCAAAAACCCAATTCCATAAAATAAAACTTGTTTTCCAAATTACTCTGAGATATTAAATAATACCATGTATTGAAATTAGGTAACTATGTTTGGAAATGTGAAAGACAAGCTTGAGTAGAGATTTCGCTTGCTCATAAAGTTCAGATCATTATGAATTTGCATTACATATTTAGAACTAGTTTCTAATGCAACTAAAGCTGAAGAGCACACATCACTTGAGAGAGAAAAAAAAGGTGTTAAATAAAACACAAGAATCATTAATTCAAAGTTATTCCTTTCTTTTATTGTTATTATCCAAGTGTAATTTAATTTAATTTAATTTTTTTGTCTTGTTCTTTCCTCTTTTACAATTGACTTAGTTCAAATATTAGATTGCTCAAAGGTTTTTCCTATGTCACAAACACGATGTACATGAAAACCAGACAATCTTTGACACTCCTTTGGTACGATTAAACGAATATTTAAAAACAAATTTCACGTATATAAATTAACGTATTATATCCAAGACCATTTCTGACGGATTTAAAGGGAGGGTTTGCTTCAGGCTCAGAAAAAAGTGAGAAATTTATTGCTTTACATTCCAGCCCAAATTATCAAATTAATTTTTAATTTGTAATTCAGAGAATTATTTTATTATTGACTGTGGACAGAGGCATTGGGCATTTCTCATTAACAGGAAAATCTAAACAATTTTTGTCAGAAGTTCACATCATTTACCAAAGTTCCAGAGTTAATTTGGATCAAAATATACTCTTGCTACACCGAAGATAGCCTTTAGCCAATTTTCTTTGCAATTTTCCAAATTTTGTAAGTCATTAGCTGAAGCTACCACTTAATTTTTGACCTTTAAACTAGTGGCCAAAAAAATGAAGAATTCACTGTAGCAGAAAAATTCTCTCTCGTTACAAATTACTGCTAAATAACAATGTTGATCTGATTTCAATAGAAATGTCAGCACATCAAATAATTATCCCAAGACATGTAAATAGAATTCACTATTTAAAGACACTTCACAAAAAACAATCTCTCTTTTCTGTAACTTATTCTTCACAGTATGTAACTGCGATACATAAAATAAGTACAGGAATTAACCATTTATTTATAACACATTTGCTGTTACAGTAATGGATAAGATATGAAAATAAAGAAAGAATTGAAGAGCATGATTCCAAAATTCTCTCTTATTTGGATGAATTTCATAATGTTGGATATAGATTTTTTTTAAAACCTGATATTCATGAATTTTGAAAAACCAATGAATAACGATATAATTAGCACTATTACCCACAATGAAATGCTATATTCTTACTATTGATATTTTAATTTGAATGAATCTAACTTTGTTTTAAGAATCCATAAATGATGCTCATTTCTGAATTACTGTCCTATTTCTGAATTTCTTTCTTTTACAATTTTAGAAAGGTTTATAAAAAGAAATCCTGACTTTCTGTTGCAGCAACGAGTTTTTATGCCTGTTTAAATAATCACAACCAATAATTTATGAAACAAATCGAACGTGAAAACATGGGGATATTTCTGACATCAATTCACTTTAAAGTAAGTTCGTGAATAAAGATGAGAACATTTATAAAGAGAGTAGCCTGCAGAAGCAAAAATGCTCCTGTCGTGTGTGTGTGGAAAAATCTAGGAGCAAAAATTGGCTTAACTGAAGACTTTCTTCCTCATCAGCTGTTGTAAGCTGTCACACACTGATGAGAATATAGTCGCACGATCAAGTTAAAAAAAAGTTTAAGCAGATTAACACAATCAAACATTTGCATTGTCGAGCCAAATTGGAAACCATTTGACTGTTTTTATATCTTTCCAGTCTTCCAGGGCATCTAACAAAACCCTTAACAGCTCTTACAGGGCCAGAAACTGCATAGTTTCCCATCAACATATATGTGTAGAAATAGAAATAGGCACATCCAAGACTTTTTTCTTGGGAGATTGAAAATATAGTGATCAGCCCGACACACACAACAGGAGCATTTATGTTTTATTATTAAGAATTTTTCATTCATGCTGAATATAAAATGCACTTGTATTTGTTCTTTTAGTTAATAGTTATAACATAAACAACTGATATATTGAATGACTTTCATTAGTATGGGAAACTACTAAGTGTTATATTTTTAATATATTTCATTGGCTTCAGAGGGGGAGAGGAACTGAAGTCCCCTGTGTGAATAAGAAACGTGTTGAGGTTACTAATTATCATGGATATTTCCAAATTGTCTTTGTGTTTGTGCAAGCAATTCTAATCTGGCATATGTGGTATAGATATGAAGATACTAAAACCTGCTGTAACTCTCCAATATTAGACATATACTTATTTACAAAATCATTGTCACAATAGGTTTGCAGAAGTTGAGATACTGAGAGTTTAATTTTAAAGAACCTAACTAAATTGATCTCATGTGAATAATCATTTAATGTTTTAATACATTAATAAATTATACAAAATTATTTAACAAACATTTTAATTCTCCTTTGTAACCAGTATCATACTAAAACATTTGTATATTATTATGGTGTTTGCATCTCAAAGAGAAGAATGGAAAAAAGTGATTGGATTTATGCTATCCATTTTTGAAAGGTGAAAATATAATAGTTGGACATATAAAAATACTCCCTGTATGTTGAAATGCTGTTTAAATGGATATGAAATCGGCCTTTTACTTTAATGTAACTATATAAATTATAATTACTATATCTGGTCAAAGTTGCTGAATACAATTATAATATTAATTTGTACAAACATTTTTTCCAGTTGCAAAAAAAAGCAGATAGAGAATAAACTTCTTCGGAGTTCTATACATCAAATTTTTTAGGGTCCCTTGAAATTTCAACTTCAAATATTTCTTTACATAAAAAATAGCTCTACATATGAACTCTCTTTTTTTTAACTTCTTTATAACTTAACTTTTTTTTTTTCCCAATTAAATAAACATATAGGTTTCTATAAAATAAACACCAATCACTTAGTTGTTCCTTTTGAAAAGTGTTTACGACTGCAAAAAACAATTTCCTTCTGCAAGTTTGTGTCAGTGTTCAGATGATTTGTTTTGTTTCAGTTGTTCCTTGAAACACCTAATCAACATCAATTGAAGATATTTTGATTCTTATCCCTTAACACACAAAACAAGTCCATATGACTGACTAACTCCCTAACCTAAGAAAATGAATTTTTTACCATTCTGAATTTTACCTGTAAGTTTTATCTCTTTTTTCATTTGTTTCACTATATTGCAAAAAAATTAGTATCTATTTCTATATACAAAATATTATCTAAGGAACCATTGACAGTATTTGGAGGTCCCACATGTATTAATCATATTTTATATCAAAATTAGTGTTAAATACATTCTTTGTGAAATGGATGATGTGTATTTTTAAATATAATAACCAATAAAATTTCAGAAATAATTTCACTCTTCTTATGAAAAATTGAAAATTTTTCCAACAAGCCTGACTAAATAAGAGTTCCACAAGAGCCATTTCCGTGGCAGGCCCAACATGTGAGTGCTTGTAAATTAATTTGTGTGAGAGAACACACATCAAAAATCGTGTAGCAATAATGTAAATTACTATCCCTAAGCAATTGCTCAGACTACAAGGGATACATTCGCCATGAATCTGGTCCAGAATTACAAAACACCACCGAGGTAGTTTAATTCATAAGCTCACTGAACACAAGCTTAAGCTGGTTAAAGGGTCCCATAACTTTGAATCAATATCTAGTATTTGTTTTTTAACATAAAAATAATTGAATGTTAATTTAGAAAACTGTAATGGTTAAAATTTATATCCACACTATTTTTTATTACATATGTAAAGTATTTTAATATTATTACTGGGACCTAGTCATACTTTGAGCACCTTAAGCTCGTACCTGCTCGTACAGTTTCTCTGATCCTTTCTACTCATGTTGTACATTGCAACAAGTTGCAAAATGTTTATTTTGATATTTAATTTGATTGACCAAGTCAATGCCCCTCTCCCTCCCCTCATGTGGCAGGTAGTAAGAAAGCAAACTATATAGCTCAGACAACCAATGCTTGATAAAGTTACTTAAGTTACAGCACTTCTCATTAGCACAAATTAATGTTGAAACTCAGTGGGCAACTGTACGGAAAAATGAGATTTATTATGGTATCTGCTTAATGAGATAATTCTGCATTCCATCCTGCCTTGAATCATCTCTCTGAAGATCTTCAGTAGAACAATCTAGTTCAGGCTCTGAGCTTGTAGATTAATTTTTATACCTGGCAGACTATTTCAATCAAATCCTGGGTAAGAAAGAACTGATTCAAACTTCAACCAATCCCAGCTGGCAATCAGCACAAAATTATTTAATTTTCCTGTCAATGTAATTCCTCTAATGTGCACCTGTTTTTCTTTTATTAGCCCAATACATTGACTTGTGAAGGTGTGCATTGTTTTTTTCTTCTATGAAATCAAACAAACTAAGTATTAAAGCCATATGAAATGTTTTGCTGAATTTTCACATGTAGAAATAGAATAGAAAGAAAGTATGCAATTTATTGTCCAAAATTAGTGCAGAAACAAAAAGTAAAAAAGCTTTCAAACACAGTTCCAGCAGTTCAATTAAACAAATCATTAACCTTTAACATTAATTTTAAAAAAAAGGCCAAACATTTTGGACGACTGGGCTACTGGCAATTGTGTTTCTAATAATTGTTAATTTAATGAATGACCTTTTTTATTTTCTTGGAAGGTTTTCTGTTACTTTTATAACCATTTCTTGGGGCTTAATTGGATTTTAGAATACAAAACAAAACATTTTAAATCCATTTCCTTAGTTTAACTTCCATGCATTAGATGAAATCATTCCAAGAGGTAGCGATATTATGACATTTCATGATGAACTTTAATGTGAACTTTAAGAACTTTACTGAATATTAAAATTACAATATATTTTTTGCCTTATTTGTTTATTTAGTTTTATTTGAGTTTATTAGCATATTTACTAATAAAATAGTCATCTAGATACCATGAGTACTTTGGGAATTCTCAATAAATCCACAAGTATTACTTAGGGAAATAAAAAAACATTACCTACCAACAAAATAGTTATCACCCCAAAAATTACAGCACTCACTACAACATCATAGCCAATTCCAGAGAAGTCAGTAAAATTAATATTACTATCATATTGAGATATTGGTGTCTCATCATATTTACTTCCACTCAATATGATGAACAATGTTTGATGATCAATATTTTTAATTTATATTCTTTTGAAATAATTTTTTTGGAGAAGATTGATCAAAATTAAACATTAGAAGTCAGAAGCTTCTCTTGAAAAAAGAGAGTTTGGTAAGAAAAAAATAAGAAATCAAGTCAATTTTTTTTTCTTGAAGTAGATTTTTCAATGAAAACACACCATTCAAAAACACAATATATTAAAGTGTCCTCACTACTTTCTTCAAGAACTTAAGAAGAGATAGCACGTTACTTATTTCTAAAAGAAAACACTTACTAGAAGCCACAGTATAAATGAGGTAGATGTAATGCTATGGCACTAGTAACGGAAGTAGTGAGTCAATCTCGGAAATGAATGGGTGCTTCTCAGTCTAGGCCAAAGCAATCCTGTGGGCAATGTTAACGATCCCTTATTTATTTATTTATTTACTAAAACAGGAGGTCTTTTGAATACTTCTCATAGAACTATTTCTTCAAATAAGAGTAACCTAGCAGAAAAAGAGATTGAAGGTAGGACAGTAATAAAGTTTGCTGCAAATGTTGACTGGATTTTACGGAGTCATGCAAGGTTCTCACCTTGCATGAAAAACCACCCCTCCTATAGACAACAAATGGTGATGGCCAATTTTTTGTTTAACAAATTCTGTAAGATGGATATTCTACTTCAATATAGAATAATTTCTAGATGTCAGTTGACTTGCTTATCAGACAAGAACTAGTAATAATATCAGTGAAATCAAGTGTTTATTTTCCATTTCAACATAAATGAATTATACTATAAATAAAACAGGATTTTGAACAATTATGTAAGAACAGGACCAGTTTCACTAATAGGTAATACTTAAATTTTCTTTTGAGAAACTAGCTCAGACGTAGACTTCAAAGCAGAACGTTTTCAAAGTCAATGTCAAAACTACAATTAACTAATTTATACAATAAATAGCACCATCTTGTTAGTTTCTGCTTTTTAGAATAATATTTTGTTTAACTTTGCACCAGAAAATTTCTGGGGATAAAGAGAAGTTTAACAAAGGCTCTTTTCATTGTAACAATGCTGCTTTCATAAATCTTAGCAATTTCAGAAGTTTTACACAGCAGTGAAAAAAAAATTAAGAGCACTTCCTTTACCAAATATCTTTGGTACACAGAACTAATTACATACTATTCTAACATATTTACAACTAATTATAAGTGATCTCCGATAAGTAAAACCCCTGAGGTTTTCATATCTACAATTTAAATGATTTCCAACAAAGACAAATTACTTCTTAAACAGTCTTTTCAACTGGAGATGCAGATAACACTTTTTACTTTATAAAATTATTCTGATAACATTAGACACTTCATTAAATTTTTCTTTAATCGTTTTGTAATCATACTCCCCAATTCTTTCAATATACACAAATACACATGTAGTAAATTAATATCTAAGATACGTCCATCTACTCTCTGACAAAAACAATCAGCTTTCTAAAACATTATTCAGAAGTTATTTACTCAATTACAAGGCACAAGTAGAGAATAGTACACACAAACATATTCAACATGTAGTGAGTGGCCAAATGCCACTTTGATCCCTGAATTAACAAAAAGTGTAACCTATAATTGAGTAAACATTATGTGTTTCTAAAAGACACTATTGCCATTCCTGGTGTACTATTACAGATACCAAACTATGGATGTCATATTCATGCTCTTTACACAGTGCTTACCTGCAATGGTGAACGACTCTCCATCTCAACCTTGTGACTTAATGGAGAAGACTCTGTAAGCTTCTCTTCACTATCTGCTGCAGAGAGATCAATAGATTCACCAGTGAATAATGACCCTGAATCTAAGGGGCCGCTAAGGTCACTGGTCGTGACCAAGGAATCACTAGTCATAACACTACTCTTCTCTTGGTCACAAGTGACCACAGAGCTCACATTGCCATTAGCAATTGCACCATCAGGTAACACAGGCCCATTGACATTTTCTGCAGGCCCTACAACTACGCTTTTCTTCCTACCGGAGCTATCCATTTCTGAAGATCCAGAATCACCATTCATAACCATGGAAAGAAGGGCTCCTCTGGCACCAGACAAATTCTTACTACCATCTTTACTGGAGCCAGGTTGAGGTGTTATTGTTGGAGTCTTCTTTCCTTCATTTGTGGAATCTTTCTTTTCCAGAGATATAGGTGTTCCATTCTTCATTCCAGCCTTGGATTCTTTAGTCTTCTTGCCAAGACCAGGGAAGTTTGGCAACTTCTTTCCTGCCAAATCACGTGCTCTGATGGAACTTCCTCTTGGGGTGAGCTTTTCAGGCTCTTCTTGTTCTTCAGAGATAGATCCCAAGTTTTTATTTCCATCACCACCTGCATCGTCTTTAGGTTCTTGGATAGGGATGTCATCTGTTAAAATTAAAACATGATGCATATGAAATTTTCACAATCAAGTTGGGAAGAAAGGGTAATAATCAACACAATGTCTACTTCCATATACATAGATAAGAGGGAAGGAAGGAAAGAAACAAACAAACAAACAAACAAACAAAGCAGAAATACTGATAATTCATAGTCATCAGAACTTTTTTGCTTAACAACAAAAGCATTCAAGTAAACATATAACACAAATAACAGTAAGTTCTTTGTTTTTTTCCAATTCAATATAAACATATAAAACAAGTCATTTAGCTTAAAAACATACAAACATAAATAACAAATTTGTTATAAAATTGAAAGGAACATTCATTGACTTTGGCCAGGAGTCTGTAAAAAATAAGAAGTAAAAATCATTTAAAGCATGTTTACCTGAGCAATTAAATTTCACAGAAGTTTTACAAAATGGTAATATTCACAACTATAACACTGATTAGAAATGTCACTAATTTAAAGGAAAATATACAATATGAATATAATAACAAATTAAATTGGAAGAAATAAGGAAGTTATTAAATAAGTAGAAATAAATATCACAATTAGAAAATCCTGCCCTCAATACAATTTGACAGTTACTTCATTTCCACATATATTGCAACATAACAGTTTGATAAGTAGTACAGCAATAAGCACAGAGAATGTCAAGAATCAATCTTGACAAGCCCTTGCTTAGTAGCTACAAAGATTCATTTCTTTGAAGCAAACATTTTATAGCATATCTAGTGAAAATGCAACCTACAAGCATGCTATACATTAAAATCACAAAAATGTATGTCCTGACACTTGTTTACACAAAAATTAAATTCAATAAAAATTAGCAAAAAAAATTAATAACACAGCAAAAGCCTAAAAGATTATTTGCATCCTAATAGAAAAACAATTGCACATGCACACGCTTAATCACCCCTACACAGGTATCTAAAAGGCAACGCCATTCAAAATCCGGAAACCTGAAGGTTTTTTGCTCCCTTGATTGTCTGATCTAAACTTAGTATGGGGGTCAACTTGTATAAATTATCTTCTCCATATTTTTTCTCTCATTTTCCTCCTTGAAATATTTTCAGGAGAAAAATTATGTGTATTAAAATGAACATTTAAAGGATGAACAAAGAAAAAACAGCTTTAAGGTTAGATGACGGACTGAGTTTAAATTCCTGTTACTACAATTATAAATTCTCAAACTATTTCTAAAATTTTGAATGGGTTATTGTTTATTCTATTAATAGAGGAAACTGTGAAAGAATATTAGAAGTTACATATCAACAACTACACAATACACCGATTGCGCCAAGGATACCTGATTTGACCCCATTACATTTCTTCATTTGTAAATACATAATTGTGAAATACTGTCCTACATATTTTCAACAAAACCCTCCTATTATACAGGTGAGGCAGGCCAGCACAGAAATATTATGTTAACTCATGCTTCATGCAGAGTATTTGTTCAAAGGCTTCCCTTTGATTTACGAACAATATCCTCTGAAATAAGAACCCAAGAGCAAATTAATTATTAAAATTCAACTTCAGAATGGTTCTTATGATAAAACACTGCTCTTTCTACACATAAATTATTTTTAGTCCCAATTACTTTGAATATTTACACAAACTGTTGAAAACATTTTGCAAAGACAGTGCATCAAAAAAGTGAAAAAATAAATATATATTGAAAAATGAAATTAACAGTGTTGTGGAAAGAGCAGTTTCAGGTAAGAGTAAAACATTTAAAATCTCACAAATAAAGCACTCAAAATTCATTGTTCTTCAACTAAAAGAACTGAAACTGGAAATGCCAATTCCTATCATTTTTACATTACACACAAACCACTAACTGAAGAAATAATTTGAAGGTAATTTGATACATTAAACTTAAGAATAAAATAAACACCTCCGAATAACAATATTTCAAAACAAAATACAATAAACAGTATATAGAAAGACTGAAGACTATAGTAGGGTTATAGCCCAATAACGTTTCTCTTTCTTCCTCAATAGAAAGATCAATATTGATTCAAAAATACAAAGACAATAAACTGCCAATACTACAGTGCAGAAAGGAGTCATCAAGTAAATTAAAAATGCAATACCTGAGTATGCTTCATCACGATTACAAGTCAAAGACATTACTTTAAGAACATGGTAGATTTATGGCAAAAATGAAATGAATTAGTATTCTAATGTTACTAATGGTACTAAACAAATACTTTTATTATGAACATTTCTAATCAAAAAGAGAATTCTAACATGCTTCATTTTACTGAAGACACAAAAGACCTGAACATCTGCCTTGTTCTGGTTACTTGAAGGCCTTATTCTATTTTCAGGGTTGTGTAAATAAATTCTGCACATATTCCATAGAGAAAACTCAATTTTCATTCTTAAGGATTTTTCTGAAAAAGAGATGAGTAGAGCTGCAAACCTTCAACCTGAACCCATGTAGGTAAATGAAGCAGAACCATGTTATCTTTCAAATGCCATCCATTGTGGAAATACCAGAAATTCTGAAGTATACTGAGGTCTGCCGACTTTGGTGGATCCCACAGTGGGCACTTTGCTGAACATGCCTCTGACTGAGCGATATGAATAAAAAGCTTTGAAAGGCACTATAATCTTCAAAGAAGTGTGACAGATTATGAGCAAGCAGAAGAAGTTAGAGAATCTTGACAAAGTGGCAAGAGTGCAGGGAGCTCTTCACTCAAGTGCATGCTGCTGCAGTGTGGGTGCAAACTTTCGTACCTGAGCTGGCGTTTACATGCAAGAGGGCAAATTTGTACCCATTGCATTACATTTGATACTGGCTTCCTGATGCCTGCAAAAGGCTCACACTGGCAGGACGACCAGCAACAAAGAAGGTCTGCAAAATATCTTCTTCAATGCCTTCACTCGCACCATCTTCTATGAAGGTTTCTTCAAATACCTTACAAAGACGAGCTCCAGCACTCATTCTATTACTAGTCTTTGTAGGTGAAGGGGAAAATGACTGAGGAATTGAAAAATTTGGTGCAGTAGCTAACTGACGTCGTTTTGGTGAGCCTGAACAACTTTTGGTTTCTCCTTCCAATAAAGAGGCTTGGCTCTTCGTTAGTTTTTTTGGAGATGCAGAACTATTTTCTTCACTACCTCGTCGGCTACTAGCTTTACTACTGGCTTTACTCCCATTTTTGCTCCGAGTTGGTGAGCTATGTAAAAGCCCTTGTTCATCAGAGTTCATATCATAGGATGAAGGAGGACTTTCTTCATCCAAGGAACCACGATTACTACCATGTTTCCAACCCCAAGCTCGCCATTTACTTCCCCTCCCTTTGCTCTTTTCTCCTTCAGGAGTACCTTCCACTGCAGTGGATGATTCCTCCTCCACAGGAACAATCAGAGACAGCCTCCTCCTCTGGCCTTCTAATTCTTGCTGACTGGCTGACAAACTTGCCACTAACTCCTCTTCAAGGTCATCTGATACATAGGAATTGCGAATACCATGCAATACAACGCCAGAAACGATCATGTACATAATAAATATTTCATTTTAAACAAAAAAAAAAAAAAAAAAAAAAAAAAAAAAAAAAAAAAAAAAAAAAAAAAAAAAAAAAAGATGAATTAAAAAAAAAAAAAAACACAGAAAATTAAAGCAAGATACAAGAAACAGTGGCAAAATGATAGTGGAGATCTAACAAAGCTCCAGATAAATGCTAAAATGAATTAATTACATAAGAAAATAATTATTAATTAAATACAAAAAGGTTAAAAATAAAATATTAAAATAAAGATATATATTAAAATAAAAGCATTAATGTATCAAATACACATTTTTCATAGGATATTTTATGTAGAATCATGACTCCAGTTTATTTCATACTAATGTGGTATAATTATTTAGATAGATTACTTCTCAGGGCATAACCAGAAAATTTAAAAAACAACATTTTTAATGATCTGGAGAATAATTCTCAAATACAAATTTTCTCTCTGTTTTGCAAGTGTTTTGATTCACATATTCTTATGCAACAATTTGTGAAACAGATCCTTTCTTGGATTTATTCATTTGAAAAATGAAATTTGAACATACTTATTACGATGAATTCAATTTGCTTATCCACGAACTCCCAATATGTAACATAACTTAGAAATTATTACACAGAGGAAGATTTTTGTGTGAAATATATTGTCTTCACATGTATTATTAGTTTCTACTTATTTATAGATGTACTTCACTACAATTTTCACCCAAAAATATTGAAGGAAAAAATAAATTAAAAAAATAAATAAAGACTAGATGTGATTTTACAACTACTCTGCATTCAACCATACCCAGGTTTTAGTATTTCAGGATTAGTGAGCTACATATTTAACTGCAGAATACAAATTTGCAGTACATTTCTCTTCACTAAATACACAGCATCTTTTCTCTGGAATATTGCATTATAATATATAAAAATAACTCAAAAAGGTATTTTAAACTCCTTTCAACTACCATATTTTATAAATCATTCAACTGTACAATTGATGCTGTAATAATCTAGTGCATAATGGGAGAAACACTGTCTTCATTAATTTTCTACTCGAATTTTGAACAATATGAAAAAAGTAAATACATTATATTCAGAATAAATTGAAAAATAATGAAAAAGTTTCATTTAAAACATGCATATTAGAAAAACGTAAGTATTTATTTTATTAATCAACAGAAATGTTAAAGGAACAAGAATTTTTTTTATTATTTTCTGATTCTTGTACCTAAACTTTCAGAGTGTATCTTCAGATAATTCTACTTTTCATGCATTTTCAGAAGTCAACTCTAATAACAATAAAGGAAAACAAGAAATTTGAAAATACACTTGTTAATTCCACTACATACACGGTATTGCAGAATAACTTAATTTGATACTTTCAAGGAAGGAAGTTTTATTGAACTGAAAAGAAATAAGGATGCCAACAACTATTTGATAGAAAGCACAGTAAATCATGACCAACTAGTTTCTTCATTGGGTTCATTAGATAGATTTTCCCACAAAATGCAAAACATTTAATCACTTTAAACATGCTTCAATTAACAGGGTGAAAATGTGCATGTTCTAGAAATTGTGATTAGGCAAACTAACCATTTTAATTTGTATATTAGACTTGATACACATTCCAACAACCCATCCCATCTTCCTTACAGCAATTACCATTACACAAATCAAACAGAAAATTTACATCAGACAGGGTGGCCACTTATTTCCTGGGACAAATTTACACGCCTTTTCCCGGTTTTCCCTTGCAGTTTTTTACTGATAAGATTTGTAGAGTATTTTACACTTTTTTAAATATTAAAGCAAGCCTAATATTAATTTGCCAACTTCCTGATTTCACTGTATAAGAACCAACTTTTTAAAAATTCTCAACAAATAAAAACAGTCACTATTTTTTTTCCCTAGACTAATTTTTTAAGTTACATGGACTCAAAATTTTTCCTGACTTCCAATGATTTTTCTAAAAAATCTGTGAATATTTCCCTATTTTTACAGTCATGAAATTCCCTGATTGTTCCTAGTTTTCCATGTTATCCAGAAAGTGGCCACCCATATCAGAATAAAGGTATTACAAAAAAGGAAAGATTTTTACTGCTTTTAGCAAAGAGAGATTCAGAAGTGGCACTCTCTTTCTCCCTCTCGACATATCCTGATATTTCTAAAGGGTTTCAGAAGTATATGGGAAAAGATTCATTCTGAAGAAGAGCCCAAATGAGCATGTGATAAACGTGTAAGCTATGGTCTGGCAAAAAATGTGAAATAGAACAACAAATGTAGACTCATTACACCAATTTCAGTGCAAAAGGTCATGAAAATCATTTGTCTATTATAAATTTTTAATAATTCTTTAAAACCAACAATTAATTAATAGTAATTTATCAAAAGACAAATAAACTAGAAACTAATATTTTTATGATTTCTGTAAAAATCTTCAAATATTTCAAAATAAAAACACAAAAAAAAGTTAATTAACAAATACTTTTAACCAAAGGGAAGAAAATCCATCTTGAGAGTTACAGCAGTAGGTTCAAGCAACAATCTCATTTCTTATAGAGATTTAACATTGGAGGACCTTTTCAACCACATTTATTTAAACAACGATTTTCATTATTGAGCAAAAATTATACAAGAAAAGTAAAACAGCTAAGTGAATTTTAGCTTTTGCTCTGACATTTGCAAACTATCAGTCTAACAAAACCGAACATTTTACAGCAAAGAAATAAATGTTTGACGGCCAGAATCTTCTACTATATAGTGCGTAAAAATATGGAAGAGTACTAAAATGCACTAAACATGTAATTATGTTTACATGTAGATTTGAAAACAAAATTAAAATGTTTTTCTACTTAAACAATTGCATATGTTTCTAATATATTTTTCACGTCATGCACACACACCAAAACGAAATAACATAAACAGCTTATGTATTAGTCAACCAAAGGCAGGGAATCAAATTACTTCCAAACAGTAATATTCAAAAATTATATTAATTTTACAAGCAGATGCAAAAAAAAACAACTTATTCTTAATTTATGTACTTTAAAATCAATTTTCAGTGTTTTCATAAGGAAATCCACATTCTATATTCCTTTACTATAAATATTAAAATATATATTTTACATTAACGTAAAGCATTGATAATAACAGTGCCTTAATTTTCAAGCAATAGCAATTTTTCTCCCAAGAAAAAAATAAATATCAAAATTAAATTAATTAAAGTGATATTAAACACTTTACAAAAAAAAGCAATTATATGTTCATACAACGTAAATAACAAAATCTTCTTTAGACCATTTTAAAAACAATTACTATTAAAAATGACATTTTACTGCTAGCAACAAATGATAAGTATTCTAAACAAATTCTTACCTGGTAGTTTCTTTGTACGGAAAGATGCATTTGTTATCATTGACTTGGAAACTGTTGTAACAGTCGTGGTTGCAGGCGACAGAGCCACACTTATTCCCATTGGGCCATCACCAGGTTGACCTGTAATTTTAACAGAACCATAATTAATGTTTGAAGAATATAATTCATTAATGACCTCATTCAAACAAAAACTAAAGTCAAATATGGTCAAAAGATGCACCTACAATAAAGAGATGTAAGCTTTATAATTAATATCAGAGACTAATAAATCTTTATTAGCATTATTTTATTCAAATAGCTTCTTTCTATTCATGCTCTGAAGGCAAGTAATAAACGCAAAATGTTCTTCAGCAGTAGACAAAAATGATGGTTTTTATCAACACAATAATATTATATAATTTTTTTCAGAATAAATTTTATCACGTTTTTATGATTTTTTCAGAATAAACTTTCAAGATATTTATATTAGACATTACATTTTTCCTGTATATATATATATATATATATATATATATATATATATATATATATATATATATATATAATATATATTTATATATAATATAATATATAATTATTATATATATAATTATAAATAGTTAAAGGGAAAAAATTAGGGATGAAGTCAAAAACTAGGAAAATATCTAGAGTGTATTTTAAGTACAAGAAATTACCTGATGGATTGACTTGCAGAGAATTGCGAATTGCATTTGTCACCAACACCACTTCTGCAAAACATTCATAACAAGCACGATTATATATATCTTCCAGGGCCTGTGTTGCAATGTAGCTAAATCCATTAAACATGGCAAAATACAATGCATTAACAAATTCCAGCAGAAATTGAGATGACACTGGGATACGTGGTAGTAAACGAGGAACAAAGCTGGAATCACTACCATATGAAGAACGCTGATGATGGCCAGGCTTGTTGAACCCTTGTGTCACCAACCTGAAAAAATATAGTAGCAAGGAACGCATTAATTTTCAACATATGACTCACACATGCACACGCATTGAACACAAATATACATACACACACATAACATGTACAGAGAACAAAAGGAGTTCAACTCCTTGGAATCTTGGTCTTGTTTTATTAAAATTATTCACAAATGACATCAGCACCTCTATTCTGTTTACTACAGTGTCTTGGCTTTCAAAACTTTGTAAAACAAAACAATAATGTCCCCAAATGACTTATTTTTAATGCCTACCAAATCATACTTCTATTGTTATTTAAAAAGGACAGTGTGAGTGTGTGTTTTCCATCAAATTTCTTAAACAAATAACTTGAAAATGCATTCTTACACAGTGTTAGTTAAGTTACTCATGTCTGGTTCAAAACAATGCACATTTTATTAATTTTTTCTCTCCTATACATATTTAAGTGATTACCACGTTGGCGCAGGGTTGAGGACAAGAACACATACTCAAAGGCCACAGGAATGAGTTAGAGGCAAGGCATGGGTATTTTCACCACATGGTTGTAGCATTATTGGCTTCTCAAACTCCATGTATCATATCTGAACATGTTCTTCTTTCATCATTCACTCCTAACAATCACACCTGCCATCATACAGCCAGTTATAGATCCCTTTTGCAAAAATTATTAAAGCAATTGACCCTAACAGTAATTTTCTTCACCTATACCAACTAACAAATTGCAAAGAACTCGATATAAAATATTTCACTACATATTAAAAGTTTAGTTTTATACACTTGTACATTATATATAAATGATATGATATTATGAGTTTCAACATTTATGTCTAAATCTGCAGCAGAAAAGATACACTAAAAAGGCACTAACAAATTAAGTATTTATGAAATAAAAAAAGCATATTCTACATTAGTACAAAATTTAGAAGCACTTCATTACAAGTAAAAGTAAAATGAAACAATTGTCATATTCAGACAAAACTACAAATGAAAATCACAAAAAACAGTTTTTATATTAATTATAGAAATCAAAAAATATGATTCCTCATTTCAACACTTGCTTTGCTTCATTTGATAAGATAATGGACACACAGGTATGAAATTTGAGCTATAGTACATTCTGATTCAAGCACAAATATCTGGGTGCTCACCGGTCACTTGAAACTGAGTTTTCTCAATTGCTCACTTTCATTGAGTTTTCTCAATTGCTCTGTATTAATGCCAAAGAAATAGCCAACATGGCCGAAATAAGATTGTAAATACTGTCTTATAGCTAAATGAAGTATAATGTTTTGCTTAGAGATCTGTCATATAATAAGACCAAACTTTCCTGCAAGAGTCCCCCCATCACCTCCCGGATTAACTCAGCTTAAGTTTTTAATGAATTTTATGTTCTTTAATTTTTATAACAAACATTTTTTGTTTATAATCTTTAAAAATTTATCATTTTTTCTTCACAATTTAAACATTTTTCTTCTACTCTGTTAAATATTTAAAATTTCCAACTAACAAACAAACAAACAAACAAAAAACAAAGTCATATCTAAGGTCACTGAATCTATAAAAAAAAATTTCTAATGTGGATTTTTTTTCAAATATTTAAAATTAAGTGATTTTTTCAGGATTAATTGTGGCATAAGGTAAACAGAGGGGAAATTGTTACCAAATGTTATTAACAAAGAAGAGGTGGTATCTAGAAACAATATTATTTTGAAAATCTGAAATGTCAGATTCAATGGCAATGCTGGCATATGAATGAGGTTTTAAGACAAGAGCATTTAAGGATTCAGTGAAACCAAAACACTAGTGGTGCTCAACAAACAGTCCTAAAATAACAATGGTATCAACCTGTACTTTTGCAAAGTCTACATAATGTGTGACACTACGTCTTGAAATACATCACCTAAACTATGGTGTTAGCCACAGCCACTTCCCATATCCCACAGAAATTGGACTCTTGAAGGACAAAAGATGCAAAATTTCACAAGAGAGTATTTGAATGCCTTTGAGTGTCCCTGTCCAGTCACAAGCAAACATTAAATGACTAACTGGAAACAAGTCTTCTGTTATATTACTCTCATTGTATAAATAGCGTAATATGTAACAATAACATTATTATTTAAATATTATTTGGATAACAAAATGAAACGTTTCACAAAATTTCTCGGCAGATTATGTTACTCAAAAGGGCAGCACCTAGTGCCCTGTGAGTTTTTGATTTCCTGGGTGCCTAAATGCTCATTTTAATACCTCTGCATTTCCTCAGTTTCACCATCACATTTTCTTTTTTGACATGTTCATTTCAAATTCTTACTTATCTTACAATTGGAGGGAGAGAATCTCTGGAAGGAAAGAAGGATACACAGTGGTTACTCTGTCCTGTTATGCCACAAGACACAAACTCCAGGCCTAATAAGGCAGCCTCAGTGTTGATGTAACATGTACTTAGGTGTAGCTGCCTCAAGCCCATGCTGTGAGGCTGGTATGGAATGGAAGGAAGAGGATTGAAAGGTGATTGGGAGACACCACCATTCCATACCACTAAGCACAATACACACACAAGGTGGGATTCACAGCTCTTCAAGCTGACATCATCACGACACAACTCTCTTTATCTTAGATACCCAGTTTAGGTATCACATTACAAAATTTCAAGTCTTTCAGTGCAAAAATTTGTGCCAATTGTCACATATTGTCACTCAACCTAACAAAAAGTATTTCAAGTATTTCTCAGTTCTTGATATATTTCTAACCATTAAAACCACATTCACACCATATTCTACTTAGCTTATTGTATTTTACCACCATGGACTTTTTACTATTAAACGGAGTAGAAAAAATATATGCACACCTCTCCAGTTTTGTGATGGGACACTCCACTATAGTAACAACAATCCATCATCATAAAATACATTAAAGGTAACTAGAATATGGAATGGAATGTCAACCTCATTGGCTGTCGAAAATTAAACATTTTTTTCATGTTAAAATATTTTAGAAAAATTTCTCCACAGCTCCAAAAACTTGTTGTAGTCCCAATAATCATATTAATCATGAATCCACAGTTACTCATGCACACCACACACACACTCACTCATTCACATACACAAACACACATGCCCTCCCAGAAAGGAAGAAAAGGTACTGACAGCTGTGTAATAAGGATGTATAGAACAATGAAATTTAAATGGTTAATTTGAAGACAACAAGAAGGGATAATTTGGCTCTCCTAATTGGGGATGAAATAGGGAATTCCTGTGAAAAGTTTTTAACCCTACAGCAAGCCTGAATATTTCTCGTATTACTAAAAGAGTGGTGACTTTCATCACCCCGTTATTTTCAATTCATAAAAAAAGCAAATAATGTTAAAATAGGTTTTGATTTATTCTGTAGAAAGCACTATTGTTATATCTAATAGAAAGAATAAAAAATCATTACTTATGAATAATTTACAAAATGTGATAGAACAAAAAATTTAAAAGCAAAAAGCAATAATAGGCTTCACAAGAAATGATCCTGAGAAACCGCTGACAATCTTTTTCTGGATATATTACAATATCAATTTCATACTTTACACATTATTACAGAACATATATCTTGTTGACATACAAAACTGGAACACACATTAAATTTCATTGCTGTCACTTGATTTTCCATTCATTTGCAATGTGTGCAACATATCTTTTGGAGCCAATTTTGCTCCCCTCAATGTTTTAATCCTAAAATAAAATATATTTTTAAAATAGCCACAATATAACCTGAATATGGAAATGCAAGTGAGAATAAAAACTAGTTCCACCTAAAACTTGCATAACCAGGTATATATTGAATTACATTCACACAATGCAGCCTTTCAGAAAATAACATGTTGACCATACATTTGCTGGAATAAACTTCCCTTAGTTTTACCGTGCATTTCTATTACTTTATACTGATAAGATTTGTACAGTATTTCACCTTTTTTTTAATTATTATTATTATTATTATTATTATTATTATTATTATTATTATTATTATTATTATTATATTAAAACAAACCTGATACTAATTTCTAAGCTCTCATATTTCACAGGCATAAAGTTTTAAAAAAATCTCAACAAATAAAAACTGAACCACTAATTGTTGCTGGACTTCCACCTCAAAACTTTCCCTTTCTCCCAATAATTCATCTACAAATACTGTGATTTTTCCTACACTTTTCCAAAGTAATGAAATTCAATTTCTCCAGAGTTATCGCATTTGAATTTTTTGTCCAGAATTCTTTCCCACAGTCATTTTTCATTAAAAACAGTAAAAAAAATCAACACTTTAACCAGAAATCATAATTTAGATTGAACAATTTTTTGTTATTTCCATCAGTACACACACACTTGGCTCCTTAGCAACCAATCATCCAAACAACGCATTAAGAGCTTGTCCATGGCAATAGCCATTAAAATGCTTGAGAGAATATTAAAAATATTTCAGTGGACTTTTGGGTTTAGATTTGACCAGTGCTCATAAATCTTGGGGTAAATAGGTCATTGTCACAAAACAGTATTTATGGAATTAAATGTAAACAAAATTTATTTTTACAATCGATGTTGTACAGATATATTAAAAGTTACAATTTTTTAAATTATCACTAAATGTAATGCCATTTAAAGACATTCTTAAGCATTACAAGAAATTCATTCTGAAATTTTTGTTCCATTTGCACCTTTGTCCCATTTTCTCAGTTTGTCCCTTTGTCCCATTTTCCCGTTTGGTCAATTTTATCCCATTGTTTCATTTTTGTTCCAGTTTGTCCCCCTTTCCCCACTTTTTGCCATACCTTGCGATTGATATTTATAAACAGTATCAAGTCCCTCTACCAACAACCCTTGTTATAGAAAATTGAGAGTAATGACAATTCTTAACTCATGAAAGTGTTAAATTTTAATTTTTGAATAAGTAATAAACTAGTAATAAGAAAAAACATTGTATGCCACATTGTATGTTCTCCATTAGTCTTTGAGGACTAATTTAGAAGACTTGTTACATAAATTACTATAATTAAAATGTTCTGTTCATTTTTTAAGTTTTTCAACTTAACATTTTGAGGACATCTTTTGCTCTTCTTCAGAAGTTTAATTTTGTCAATTTTTGAAATACATTTCTTACTCTATGTAAGAGAAAAAGTGCCTAACATATTTAATGGAAGTCTTTTCTGCATTTCATGGCATCAGAGACCAGAGCGAGCATATAATTTGATGCTCACTCTGGCCTCTGATGCCCAATTATTTTGAAAGTAACTCTTGAAGAAGAGTAAAAGCATTCCTCGAAATGTAGAGATAAAAACTCTAAAAATTAATAAAATATTTTAATTAAACTGTTAAATCTAAATTATAATTCTTGGTTAAAGTGTTCTGATTTCAATATTTTAATAAAAAATTAAATATCCATCTAAAATAATTCTGGAGAAAAAATTTTAAAAACAATGAAATTCACTGTTTTTTCTCGAATTTCCAAGATTGCAAGAAAGTGGTTAGCCTGAATAATGATTAAAAACTGAACTCCTCAATCTTTGTAAGATATCCAAACAATATTGCCAACACAAAGAAATATTAATATAAATATACGAAGAATGGCACACTGTATTGTTAAATTTTCCAGGAATGGGAAAGCAAAAGGCTAGTCTGGTGAAAGTTATTCACCAAATTGCCTGTTTCAGGGTTACATTTTATTGAAAAGTAGTCAAGGGTACTACTTAAATATAATAATCTGTCATAGGAGAACACAGAAAAATCATAAAACTATTTAAAAGTGAAATCAATACTGGTAAAACAGTAAATACATTCAGTTAAATCATAAAACTTACTTGGAAGAAACTTTACACAAGTGTTCCAAAGCAGACTTGTGCATTAAACTTAGCTGATGGTTATACACAAATAACAATGCTGTCATAACTTTCAGACGATTCTGGGCATTTAATGCTTCCACTTGAGGCAGAGGTCCCCAACTCACCAATTTAGTGTCACATTCTTCAAGGCGACGAAGAGCACTTTCAGTAAGCGAAGCAGGTGCTAGGCTCATTGGCTGGACAGAATACATGCCTCTTACAATACACATCAAGATGTGGTTTAGTGTTACAAAAAAAAAAAAATTTGAAATTAGTTTTTTTCTTTGTTAAAAAATTAATTTTAAATGCTTACTAACACAGTTTTCATCTACTTTGTATACCTTTCATAAACAATTTATTATTTTCAAAAATATTCCTAAAAAATTCTGCCCAGTGATAATACATGTAAGACCTGAAAGCAATCAACATCTCTTGGTACTTATACTCATCGTTCACAAGAATACAAACTCTCTTATATAACTCTCATAATAAAATATTAAGTCGCATCTTTATCAGACCTAATATTTGAAAGAAAGTGATTCTGTCTGTAAGCACAACAAGGAAATAAAGAGGTTGATAAGTTAAATTGATAGTCCAAAGGCTATATGAGAAGTCATACATTTTTAATGAACACTGTTACTAGTAATACAAAGAGCTCCTGAATTTAAACCTAATGTGAATTACTGTAAAGCAATTACAATTTCCTAACAGTTCCTGAAAAAACAGAGATGGAAATCGCTTGTAAAAAAATATAAAGAATTGAACATCAAAATGATCTTCAGAAAGCAACACATACTGCAATGGATGAATCATTTCATCTAGAATACTGTACCTTTTCAGCTTCAAATTGAGAAGAAACACAATCAAATTGATACACAATACTGAGACTATATTGTAATTCCATTCAAGGCTCTCTTTCAATCCTCATTTACTATCTTCCATTTCCAGGAAGGAAAAAAAGTTGTGGCTCAGAACATCATGAATGTTCACTAAGAATATATATTCAAGCATACTTATATGTATGAATAAAATTTAAATACATCAATACTGACATACTTAACACCACTGCTTTCTAATAAATAATTATTGCTTTCAAAAATTCCTTATTATAACTTCATTGATTTTAATTACTTAGTAACTCTTAAGTTGAAAGCAGTGATTTTAATCTGTGAAGTGTTTTGTGAAGTTTCTGTGAAGTGATGTATAGATAGTATATTGGACCTGGTCATAAAATCTCAAGAAGTTTGTAACAATTCCACTAGCATATGATTAACAAAGATCGCTCATTGATGTTAAAACGTAACAACGTAAAAACATTGGGTCAACACTAAAATTAAAATATCCCCAGAGAATTAAACTAGACCAAAATGCAGGCACATAATCAAATGGTTTCTAAAGGGCTGTTACATTTTTAAAATGCACTTTAAATATTATATTACAAAACTCGCACCACACACATACCTCATGATATATGGAGTCTCGAGCCAAAGAAGGCAAACGAAAAGAGACCACTTTTGGCTGACCATTTTCATCCACAACCTCCAGATTATATAATCCAATAAGAAGGGTCTCCACACTTCGACAACTCTGCAAATCATACAATTGGAGAATATTATTTCAACGTACAATTAGAACCTCAAGTTTTTTATATTTACATGCTTCCATCATCCTGACTTATTACAGAATTTCGAAGTGACAATATTCAAAGTGAGATGTCCAATAAAATAGACCTCATCTATATTTTGGGGCAATAAACCTTAACAAACATACTCAATTTCTTCAATTATCATTCAGTTTCATTATTATCACTCGAGGATCAATAGCCAAAGTGTTATAAGTAGAATTCTCGAACATAAACCAATTCTTTGACTACTGTAATTCAAATTTAATAACCCAACCAACATTTCAAAATTTTTCCCAAGATTTATCATTTACAGCTATTTCTATACACTAAAGGAAATAAATTACAAATGGTTTATTCAAAATTGTTTATTAGCAGTTAAATTTTCTTTCACGCTACTTATATCATTACGAACTCACCTTTTTGTCTCCATGAGCCACTGAATTGAGATACACAAAAACTAATGTAGGAAGAAACTGAAGAGTGAATCGTTGAAGTTCAACTTCCCGTGAACGATAGAAACCAAACAACTGAGTGCAAACTGGGTCAATCAACTGAAAGAATAATTCATGAACACATTTCATTTATTAATTTTTGGAAGAACCATAAAAACATTTACTCTTTTCACAATAAGATACATTAATGATCCAACTACTTTGACATGTACTAAACTCACCTCCTGGAAACGATTCCGCTCCTCTAATACAGTGTATAATGCATTGACAAGTTCTTCATTATGATGCAAACTGCTAGCAAAACTGTGAACCTCCTCTGGGCTCAGAGCATTATAGTCAGCCAACCACTCCTGCACTATGTGCTCGGTCATGGCGATGCATGCTGTTTTTACATTTGGGGAATGACATTTGCATGTTCATAAATAACACATTACACAACCATGTATTAATACTACAAAAAAATTCACCATAAAGACACAGAAAATAAACGCTTTAAAATGCACATACATTATATACAGAATACATAATTCAGATGGATTACATAATTTCAGCAATTACATGACAGCAAACCGAGAAAAATAACCTCAAATATTTCATACGACATCGTGTCAAGTAGGGCCTATACGCAAATATTTCATCCCTCAGAACCAATGATAGTTTTCGGATATTATGTCATTTACAAATTTTAAAAAAGATAAGTTAAACAGGCTCTGATTTACGCCCACTATATTAACCTTGTCACTGTAACATCCTAGTGAGAAGAATGTACGTGAACTAATTTCTATAAACATTCTACCACATTTTTGTACTCACCCTTATATTTTTCCTCGGCAAAAATGTGATTTAAGCACAACTAATACTCGATGCACCGTAAAATCTAAATTATTGCACTCAAGGAAATTTTAGAAAAATTTTATAACTATATTCTCCTTGCTCGTTCTCATTTCTCCTGACTGGAAACCTGGGAACTTGGGAAGTCAATTCAAGGCGATTCTGACTTTTAGGCTGTACTGCCAATTCACAAACTAAAACGAAAACCCGAAGTGCTCCATATTTCAAATTAATATTTTAATTATGTTTTACATATATTTAATTTAAGATTCAATAATTTGAAATTAATGTAATTTGAAATAAATTTGTGTCGACGAATTGAATCTAATTAAGTCAGAAAACACACAACCGAAAATATCAGATGTGACAATTTCACGTACGAAGAGTTGCCGTCATGAATGGTTTCCAGAACAGATAAACGCGTGTACAGGTGCGGCAAACCTAAATAGTATACTATGACATCCCATTAAAACACTTGTGTTACGTAAATATCGACGAAATTATATTAATTTTTAGGACTTTTAGAAGTATTATATTGTCTAAATAGATTCGACCAACAAACCAATAATTTAAACGCTTCAAATTTCGGAAATATTTAAAATGAGTATTACACACTGTCCTGTCCTATGGCTTGACAGCTCGCTACAGGCCTTGCCCGACCAAGCACAAAGGTACCCAAGAAATAGGGTTATCAGTGATCTAGTTGAAACTAAAGGTGCTAGAAAGCACGTACTTTCTCGCCTTTAGTAAAAGTTATGTAATACTATTTTCGCCATAATTTTTCTTCGAATTAATACATGTCATTTTTTGTAAAGCTTGATCATTACAAATCGTAGAACATTTGGTGCAAAAAAATTATTTTTTTCAGTCAAATATCAACACAAATTTGACAATTATTACTACTTTTCATGCGGCTACATCATGTTACAACAATGAGACGTAATCTGCTGCCGATTCGCTGCGCGGAATGACATAGTTGTATTCCCTGAAGGCTAGCAATTTTTACTTTCCCCCTACGGAGTACTGTAACGGATCATAAACATGAGAATTAAATTGTACTAATAATAAACTTTTTAAACTATTTCACCCCACACTTGAACGAGTCAAAATTTGTAAGCGAATAACAATTTATGTTGACTGCCAAGTCTACAATGTTTAATTTCCTTGACGGATGATGAAAATGCCAAGTTTATCCTCCAACAGAATAAATTTATAATTTTGGTGTGAATTCGCAAAGTCGCCCCTATACAGGAAACCGAAATATTATTATATTGATTTGGGAACCTGACTCTCTCTGGCTTTTTATTCTTTCTCCTGTCATTGGGTTTTTGTATACACACAGCTTTTTAAAAATGCTATCACTATATTCATCAATTATTTATTGGTAGACAACATTCTAAAATGCTCCTCGGCGAATTCTGCTCTCCACCGTACATACACCAGCTTCCTATTGTATAAAAATTACACGACATATAAATTTACCCTTTGAATATACCAACACAACATATCTTGACAGAAAATCGTTCACTCATTCATACATACATCTACATTTCATTCACGCGAGTGCACTTTTTAAAAATTGAATTGATTCTAATGGCCATTTACTAAATAAAACTTAATCAACTACAAGTCTTGGACTTATTACAAAATCGTTTGGCAAAACTGCGTCACCTCCCAGGTTGTTGGCCTCGTAATGGCGCCGTCTCTGACCACTACAAACATCTACGTCCTCTTGACGCGGTTGCCATCTTATCCTTTTTGAGAGCGTAGGCTTCCGCGGCCGCAATCGGTATTTAATTGTCTTTCCGCGTGACACCGCGTCCATGGCAAAGGTGCCGACGTTTCGGTCGCCATTCAGCGACCTTCCTCAGGGCGTAATGCGCGGAGAAACATTATACGTTTTTTAAATTCCCTATTGAAACACACGAATTAATATTCTCCTACTAGAAGCATCACTTTACGAAAATCGACTACCTTCAAAACAAATTTCTACTTGAAAATCAAAGATTCGACTTCCGCTACGATGTTATCACTCAAGATCGCACATCCGTCTGTCTATATGCATTGTTGTCCTGTTCTTCTTCACCGCGCAGTTTGAAACAAAGGACAGCTTCTCTTCTGTCAAACTCGCTGAATATTTAACATTTCAATTTTTAGATGTCTTTAGACTCTCTTAGTTTCTTCATTGCAACAATTTCTAACTAAAATTCAAATAATAAATTTAATAACCTTTCCCTTTTCCAAATTTCTAATATTGTTATCTTCTAAACGTTTTTTGTAATCGCCCATTGGTTATAAAACATTTAATTGTCTTAGCCAAACATGCCATTTATTTAATAAAAGTTTTTTCGTTATTCTATAATAACCTAGAATTCGAGTGACTGTATATCTTTCCTATATATTCTTTGTTTATTTATTTACTCTTCACAGGTCTACTAAGAGCACAGTTCCTTGGATTTTTATAAATAAATACTCGTTACTCTTCCACGCTTGCAGCTTCCACTGTTTGTCTCTTTGTTAAATATGCCAATTTTAGTTATTTTGGAGCATATTTTAATAATCATTGAGATGCGCCCGAATGGACAGTCACAGTAGAGTGAAAATTATGTAATGCTGTGCGAAAAAACGGCGACTGTTTGCCAGAAAACTCTTATTATAGGTCTCTGTTAACGAAAAATTGGATAAATCCAATTGTTCAATGTAGAAAAAAAATCCTCGATCACGTGGTGTAGCTATAATATGTCCTAAAAAGTATGTGCTGATGTACCACCTCTGGTTAATTAGATTTTTGCTCATGTAGATGAAAATTCGCGTAGTAATAAGCGTGTGTCTTATTTTCACAAAAACTTCTAGAATTTTAAATTTTCGGAAGAAAGTATTCAATTCACTTCTAAAAACTCTGGATGCAATTGCTCCCAAGTACTATTAGTAATTTTTTCAGTAATTGTTCAGAAAAGTTAAAATCTGAAATGGAGATTTTTTTTTTACGTCCGTTCGTCTGTGAATACCACTAGCGCCTAAACCATACGTAGGAATTTTTCTAAATTGAAGAACCCCCTGTCCATCTGGCTTGAGTCGTAGCTTGGAGATTTTGAAAAAAAATCTTTAAAATTTGGGGGTACTTTACATGAAACACCCCGGATATTTTCAAAATTTTCTCAAAAACCGCTCCAAAGTTTTCTTTAAATTTCTTGTAAGAATAGAGTAAAATATACTTATAACGGTGGGATGGGTCCCATTTTCTAGGTTAACTCTGAATTTTCGAAAATTTCAAAAGTATGATTTTTTTTGGTGTCGTCCTACAACTAGAAAATTAAAGATTGGGATTTTTCTTGCAAATAAAATTTGTTCTCATTGTGAGTTCTTTCACTAAGATCTTTTAGCTTTTTTGAAAATTTTAGTAGTCTTCGTGCAATATGTGTAATTTAAAAAAAATACCAAATCAAGATTATCTCATAAATGGCTTAATTTTTTTTTCTTTACACTTTGGTAGAGATGGCGCTAAATGTACTCTATGAGATGACATAAACGCCATATTGCTCTATTATTTGTTTTCTCGCCATTTTCTTAAAAACGGCTACCACTCTATTGGTAAGAATATATTTCCACTCTATTGTTAAGAAACCGAAAAATTAAGAAAATAAAATTAATAACATTTCAAAAAATGTACTTCCGGTGGCGATGGATGGCAGCTGGCAAGAGTATGTGGCAGGTTCGAATAGCTAGCCGTGACCATAAGAAATAGAAAACTAATACGAGAAGGTCTGTGTCATTCTGTAGCACCACATGTTTGTATTATATTTCTCTTTTTCTATAGTGACAAAATAAAATAAATGACATACTCTCTCTTTAGTGTTGTTTCCTTTTTCCAGAACAATATTTATAAGTTTGAATTTTAGATTAATAACTATTGAGCCCATATTAATTCTTTCATGGTAAGTGTCCTATGTTTATACATTACATTAGTCTTTGCTTTATATGAAGAACCATATGTACAGTGAACAGCTTTTCCACTGCCTCAATTAGTGCTTAATTTTGAGTCACTGGGGCAATTAACACCGATCGTGACTTCGCTCTTTGAGCTTGACATCCAAACGGAATTCAAAGCCACTGTTAGTATCTATTTCTGTAGTAGGATTCTGCTGAGCTGAGTAGGTGTGTTTTAACGATCAAAGATTTGCTTTTAAAGCACTGTCATAGGCTTGCGGAGTCTAAAACAGAGGGGGGTATTACTATCTGGGCTCCCTTGTAAATTGAATATTTGTATTTATATATCTCATTTTAGTATTAAATGAATAAAACTACTATTACATGAAATTATATATTTCTTTGCACAAGAAATAAATACTACCGATTTCAAGTCAAACCATTCACCATCTGCAAGATAGCTTGAAGAGTCGAATATGTTTTCACATTGTTAAATTAAAACTAATGGTGCTAAAAAAGCACGAACTTTCTCGCCTTTAGTAAAGGTTATGTAATACTATTGATACCACAATTTCTCTCCGAATTAACACGATCTCAGGGATCATTTTTTGTAAAACACATTTGAAATCATTATTTCATTATGTAACTGCGCATTCGGAATGTACCAGGGAGCTTTAAGGATGGTGCGTAGGAATCTATTTTGGAAAATTTGGATTTTGTTGATATTTGTTTTGTCTGCGGCAGCCCAGACAGGGGAAGCATAGGAAAGCATGGGTCGTATCATTGCTTTATATAGGTGAATAGCAACATGTAGTTGTATGGGGATGATTTTTTGAGAACAGGATATAATTGATGGACTTCGTACTAGTCGCTAGCGCTATTTGGAGTTTTATATTTCGCCGCCATGTAAGCCTTTTATCGAATAGACCTCCTAGATATTTGACACTTTTGTTGGAAGGGAGCCAGGTGATGTTTTGGGATTGGTATGTGAGATTGGGAGGGACATCTGGTCTACGAGGGAATATTTTTGCCTGGCTCTTATTAGGATTTCTTTTAATGTGCCATTTTTTGGCCCAGTTGGAAAATAATGTGAGGTGATGTTGCAGATCATTCACGGCAGATTAAAGATTGTAATTTGAGGAGTAAAGTACTGTATCATCAGAAAATAGAGCAATAGCAGTATTTTGAGTGATTGGTATATCCGAAGTGTAGATATTAAATAAAGTGGGGGAGAGGGTGTATCCTTGAGGTACTCTTGCTTTGATGGTGAAAGGTGTGGATCGAGCCCCTGGCAAACGCACAAAAAATGTTCGGTTGGAAAGAAAACTTTCAATGATGCGTGAAAGATATAGTGGAGTACCTACACTGCGGAGTTTGAAAATTAACCCTGGGTGACAGACAGTATCAAACGCTTTAGCTACATCTAGAAAAACTGCTGCGATTTGCTTATGGTCATGAAATCCTTCGATGATATCTTCAGTTAGGCGTAAGATTTGATGATACGTAGACAAAAGGGGTTGGAATCCAAACTGATGAGGTGGTATGGCATTGACTGCACTGAGATATGAATTTAGCCTAGAGAGTATACATTTTTCAAATAGCATTCCCATTGTGGGTAGTAAACTAATCGGGCAATAGCTAGCTAATAATTTTGAGCTTTCCCTGGTTTTAGAATGGGAACAATGTGGGCGTGTTTCCTTTTATTAGGCAAGTACGATTGTCTCAAAGCGGCATTAAATATTGCTGTAATATGTACGATTACTTTTATGGGAAAGCGTTTTAATAAAAAAGTTGATATTAGATCATGGCCATTTGATAATTTCGGGGCTGCTAGTGAATTATACTTGATGATTTCTGATGGTGAAATAAATTTAGGGCATTCAGGAACCGTTATTTCTGGTCGCGCAATTTCTTCTTCAATATCACTATCGTGGTGCCAATTTTGAGAAGGGTAAGAAGTCGGTGCAAAATAATTACCCAACATATCGCATTTATCGGAAGGAGAAGCTGCTTCTCCAGTTGGAGTAACAAGGGTGGGTAGGTTTGCGCAAAAGACGTCGGGTTATATTCCACAGTGTATGATCATATGGGTATGCCGTTTGTGTTTGAAGATGAATCTTTTGCGCGTGAATGGACGCCAAAAGTTGTTTCACAATTTTAGTTAGGAGGTTTAAATAGGATTTTAAGAGAGAAGATCGATGTCTCATCCAGTGATTACGAATATATCGTTTACACTCAATTAGTTTCTGTGCTGCAGGTGGTATTGCTGGAAGCGAAGTGCGTTGATGGACTGTCGGCGCCGTTAAGTCGAGGGCATCAAATATAGTATGAGTAAGTGATTCAATGACGCTGTCGATTTCCTGCGTAGTTCGGAGTAATGGCAGTGGAGGAAGAAGATGTGTAACTAGCATCTGATAATGTGGCCAGTTGACATTTCGTAAATGATAAGGCAGAGCGGGGCGAATTTCTTCTGGGGTTGTGTCGAGAGAGAAAACTACGGGGCGATGATCGGATTGCAGGGCGATATGAATCTCGACTTGAATGTTACAACAAAAGTTGTTAGAAACGCCGAAATCTAGTATATCAGCTTGCAATGACGCGCAGTAGGGGTAGAAGCTGGGTGTATCAGGGACATGTACAGCCAGATTTAATCTTCGTATGTCAGCAAGCAATAGATTACCAGCAGGTGAGTTTAGTCTACTTCCCCAAGCTACGTGTTTAGCATTCCAATCACTGATCACTAATGTTGGTTGACGGGAGAAAAATAAGGTATTAATATCACCTGATCTGTATTGAATATTAGAGGGATTGTAAATTGAAGTGATTATTAGGGTAGATTGACATTTCTGCTCAATAGCCACACTAATATTTTCTTTTTTGTGTGTCCGAATATCTGACAACCTCGACACTGCATTGGCCCGGGTCTATGACGGTGCTCTTCACTCGTGATTATAGCATTGAACAGTTCGTTTAGTTCATATACTGCCCATCTTTCTGGTGATTTCGTAAGAGTAACTGTGCATAAAGGCCAAGGTTTACGATTAGAATCAATCAGTCTGATAACCGTTATTACTGGTAATTTTGTGTTTACTAGTTCTTGATGTTTTTCTTCCTTACTATAGGATGTTGGGACATTTCGTAGCACCACAGAAATAGTACTCTTTGTCGGGTACATGTAGGTATGATAGTACAGCCCTCTCGTTGACAAGTGCTTGCGAAGTAAAGTAAAGTCTTCGACTGTACTTGTTCTGATTTCAGTAAAAGGTCCTCTGATTTTAGTAACACAATTTTCATGCTTAAGCAATTCCTTAATTTTTGCAAGAGTTCAGAATGAACAGGTGGGTCATGAATAATGATTAATGAGGTATCTTAATCGGTTGTGAGGAAGGAGAATTGATGTTTGAGGCACCTTGCTCTGGGACGGGGTCGGGGACAGGATCAAGAGTGGAATATCTATTGCCCGTTGGGATGGTTTGGAGGGGCTCATTTGCACTATAAGGCATGATGGATCTCTGTACATACGAAGCTTGGTTATACTCTGCATCTTGCAATCTAAGGCTCTTAAGAGAAAGAGAATGCGCTGTACTTTTCTGTGAAGACAGTTGAGAATATCCCACGGGTGGTGTAGACAGCTGCGTGAAGGTTGAATTCGCAGTTAGGCTCGCTGAATATAGCTGATGCTGTTGCTGCTGCTGTAGGTGGTTAATTAGATGCAGTTCCGAATAATGAGCGCAAGTGCTGGACGTTAAGAATTTGAAGTCAAGTGATCATAAGAATATGGATGTGCAATGAAGAAAAT